>JAJMLN010000014.1:0-295309 GCA_030569675.1 Wickerhamomyces ulmi
GAATCCATTGTTGCAAGACTACCAGATATCTCTGTCAGCTTTCAAGCTATGAGCTAGAGGATGGCGCCAATCGATTTCTCAGCATCGGATTACTAGGCAACTGCCGAAGCACACCCATTGCATCTCCTTCCTGTGGAATTGTATGGCAAAACCTGGATCCAATGAATCGATTTTGACTAAAATCGCTGTCTCGAAAAACACAGTACGAATTCGCGAAATTCGCGGAAGATGTGTCCCCTACCAATAACCATTTCGCGAAATTGGCCTATAGTATAGATTTTTCTGAAATACTTAGTGAGGTCTTCATATACTATGTTATGACGTAGGTTATGATGTAGTGATTATTTTCATTGAAGGCGTTCCAGATAGTATTATTCTGTCAAGATGTGAATCATCAAGTAAACATGAAGTTCGCCTGTGATGATTGGGGGCAAAGAGTGTTGTTAAAAGACATGTCGAAATTATTAGTTCCCAAAGGTTTCAGTAGTTATAACATAGCAGCTACTCGGTAGTTCATTAACTACAGATTTAAGGTGTAATATCACTTATGGCGCTGTTAGGAAGACTACTTATACCAGCTCATGAAATACTAATGTGTCAAGGTTAATTGTATATGTGATCTGTAGTTCAATTCGCGTTTTCCCCAGAAGTTATGATATGGGAAACTTAGTTTTCATCGAGATGCTAAATTAAATCTGGGGAACTAGTAATACATCATAACCCCGGGATTATTTGCTTGCTATTGTTCCATTCTGGCTCTATGAGGCTTAGCTCTTCTTTGTTGCTAGAAGAATCATGAGAATCGTCTTTTAAAGTGTCATGAGTTAGCAGTTAATGATGTATGGCAAGGACCATAACCACAAAACGTCAAAGTAGGTAGTTTCCTAATTAGGAAGGTGTAGCCCAGTAAGATAATTCTTTGGCATAAAATCATAAGTTTCTATTTAATGGTTGAATGAAAGAAGTATACACATCGTAAGTTTATGGGGTGTTTCTACAAGTGTTTGTGCTAAGACCTTAGATAGATCAATGATTACCTGGTCTTACGATTGACGTTTTAGGAAACTCGATGAAGCCTCATCTTTACTATATAAAGAGACAATGATTCTCAAGATGTGTCAAGCAAAGGGGATTCGATAGACATCATCTTATACTACTCTTATACACAATGACTACTAAAGAATCTCAAGAATCACACTTATTACAAGCAACTGTTACTGAAAAGAACCCATTTGCAGTTGCTGGAAATGGACTAAATATTACGATTGAAAATCCTTATACTGGAGAAAGAAAAGAAGTTATAGATGGTAATACAGGTGCTGCTGTTGGTGCATTAGGTCATCATGATCCTGATATCTTGAAAGCTATTACCGAAGCTGCAAATGAATGTGTTTATTCATTCCCATTGGCTGTTACCAATAAAAACGCTGAAGATCTTGCTGAATATTTGATTAATCGTTCTCCTAAAGGTGCTTTTAAAGCTGCTATTTTCACTGGTTCTGGTTCTGAATCAAATGATAATGCTATAAAGATTATTTATCAATACCATGCTGAAAGAAAAGATTTCAAAAGAGTTAAATTCATTTCAAGAAAAAGATCTTATCATGGTTATACTTTAGGTGCCATGTCTTTATCAGCTGCAAGAACTACTCCATTTGAACCTTTGCTATGGGACAAGAATCAAGCACCTAAAGTTAGTACTATCTACAGATATCGTGAAATGAAAGATGGTGAAACTGAAGAAACTTATAAAGATAGATTATTACAAGAACTTGAAGATGCATTTGTGGCAGCTGGTCCTGACACAGTTGCTGCTTTTGTTACTGAAACGGTATCTGGTTCAACTGTTGGTAGTGAACCACCATTACCAGGTTATTTGGATGGTGCACGTGCTATTTGTCATAAGTATGGTGCTTTATTCATGTTGGATGAAGTTATGTGTGGTTTATCAAGATGTGGTTCATTCCATGCTTGGGAGAAATATTTATCTTTAGATGATGAATCTTCAGGTGCAGTTGGTCCTGATATTCAATCGATTGGTAAAACTTTGGGTTCAGGTTACGTTACAATTGCTGGTGTTTTAATTTCTCCAAAAGTTAGAGATACCATTGCTCGTGGATCAAATAAGATTCCTGGTGCTCAAACTTATCATTCTCATTCTTTCAACACAAGAGTTGCACTTGCTGTACAAAAGAAGATTGAAAGATTAAATCTAACAGCTAATATTGAAGAAGTTGGAAGTTATTTGGGTCAGCTTTTAAAAGAAAAAGTTCCACCAGTTTCAAAATTCAGTGGTCATATCAGAGGTACAGGTGGTTTCTGGACCATTGAATTTGTCAAGAACAAAGAAACTAAAGAGAAATTCGATCTCAAGGATGATTATGCTCATCTTGTTGGTAGTTTTGCCTTCAAGAATGGTCTTTCTGTAATGGCGTTATGTGGTCCTACAGAAATTGGTGATCATATCACTTTATCACCTGCTTATATCGTTACCAAACAAGATGTTGATAAGATTGTTGAAATTTTGGTCAAGTCAATCGTTGAAGCTGAAGAGCATTTCATTAAATCTCAGCAAACTAATTAGTTGTTCTTCAAATCATAATATGTATATCAATAAATATCCTTTTAATGTAATTAAATCCACTGTAGGTATATGACAAGTCTTGATTCGATTCTAGAGAAACTTAGTATGTATATCAGAATTATATTAATCGCTTATCGAGGTTATGTATACTCTAGAAGTAGTTACCCGGTCGATGCACAGAAACATAATATTGAGAAACACCCCATTAACTCTAATAATTATATACATTATTGTGGCTTTTTATAGCGAATATTCTATATAGTACATATATAGCTGAGTTCAGTGGCTAGAATAGTCAATTATTCAATAATTTTTTTTTTCAATAAAAAAATGTGCAAGTTATTCATTTTTAATTATTAAAACCGAGGTTCCCCAGCTTTTTCTAAAATCAATTATTTTCTAAAAACCTATTAAATTGAGTAGTTGAAGTAGGGAATACATTGTAGACAGGTCAAATATATAGTATGTATGTATGGTTTGTCTATCATAGGAAAAATTTATTGTTCTTTAACTATTACGATTTTAGTAGGGTTTATAGTGAAACTAATTTCTGTACATCCTCATTAGGAAGTATTTCCGTATTCGGCACTTTCATATACACTGGTAAAACCACAGCTTAACATTGAAATATTGAGTAGTCTAAGGACTATTTGACTTGACCTAAGGTTGAGCTATATATACTACATGAGATCTGGTTTATTCAATAGATACATATGCGGTTCTATTTTTGTTCGTATATATATGAACAGGAAAATTATATACATTTTAATTTTATTTGTAATTTCATCAGTTCAAGCTCTTCAGCTTTTAATTTCATTGAATTAAGAAGCTTATGCTGAGACAACACCACTATCAATAGCTCTCTTCATAGCTCTTAATTCCTTGACTGATTTTCTCTTCAAGATCTTTCTTTCTTTACGTTTAGCTTTACGTTCTTCTTCTCTCACACTATGAGATTCTTTAACCAATATTCTATCACCATACATCTTGAATTTTTGCATGTATCTCTTATCCATATTGAATTCCATATGAATAATATGATCTGTTAGACCTAATTTATTAATAGCCCAATAATATCTTTCTGGGTCATCTCTTTTCAAATATCTTAAAATTCTTTGTCTTTTTTGAACTAACATTCTTAATTTTCTAGTGTTTTGGAAATCTTTCTTGTTTTCTTGACAATGTTGATATACATGATGGATTCTTACAGTTGCAATAGCAGCTTGTACTTCTGATGAACCAGTATCACCTTCAAATCTTTGGAATTCTTGTTGGGTTAATTTAACTTTATGTTTCAAGACTTCAGCTTCTGATCTATTTCTGATTGTTAAAATACGACGAACTGCTTCCATTTGTTTCTCAGAGTTTTCTAATACTGTTTCACGGGTATATTTCTCTGTAACTGAAGCTAAACGAGCACCATGTAATAATTTTTGAACTTCTTCAGTTTCATATGATTTACCTAAAACTGTTGGTTCTTTAACTTCAGCATCCAATCTTAGTAAAAATGGATTGTTTGGAAGTCCCAGCACTGGATCAACATTGGAATTTTTTTCTTGAATGTATCTTTGTCTAAGTTGATTTTCTTCTTTACGTTCTCTTGATTGAATTCTTAATAATGATTTCTTCACCAATGGAACAGGGGTTGTACTGAATGAACGACAACTTTGTGTTATCTGTGCTTGGAATGGCACCGTCACCTTATGCAGGAGACCTCTGACGAACATCTTATACGATTTTCTCAGTCTATCAAGTTGTTGTTCGATACTTGTTCCAAATTCGTTGTTTTGTCGTTTTTTGACATTTTTTTTTGGTGATGAAAAAAAACCGGTCGGAATTGAACAACATTATTGGCATTTCCGGTCAATGGAATATTATGTAAGCAGACTACAAGAATTTATGTTCATGTTCATGTTCATGTGAATTAGTAGTTTCTATGGGAGGTATAGTCTGAGTGTGGGTCCTAGTACTGAGGCCCTTCAAGTTCAGTGATGAGACTCTCCAGAACTTTCACACTTTTAATGTCAATTGTCTCTGTTGTATTGTCATCAATGTTTCGTGTTGATTCACCAAATCTTTCATTCTTAACAATTTTTAAAACAGAAGATTGATTCACAAGTGGTTCTAATAATCTTTCATGTTTCAGATGTTTTAGTATACTTGGAGAAGCAATACCATAGATACCTAATCTGGCATATGAAAGAAGACGTTTGAGAGGTTTAGAATCAAGTTTAACATCCGATCCAGTCCTTGTGAATGAGAAAATAATAATATCGCTCTTTTCAACTTTGAAACCATCTATTGTAGATATCACAGGACGTTCTTTGCCACCAATAAGTTCAGAAAACACATCTTCCAAAAGCATTCTTTGTCCTTCATATTGTGTTAGAATTGCAATACTTGATGCTGGATATCCAATCAATGAGAAGTATTTATATAGAAGAACACTGAATTCAGCTTCAGTGACGTTTTGAAACACATTTGGTACGTTTTCAATTTCTTCTGATTCTAATTCGATTATTTGGGAAGGTTCAAATATTCCTGCGTTTGCGATTATGTTTGGACTCGAAACAGATATGGAAGGATCGATGGTTTCAGAGATGATTTCTCTTTGGTTATGGATGGTTTTCAAGTGAACAAAGTTATCATTTCTGGAAATAAGTTTTCCAAATAAGTTGTGTCCAGTTTGATGTGTAGTTTTGGTACTATCCCCAACTAAAATGAATCTTGTCCAATGATCATTGGTATCGTTCAAAACAGGGCCTAGTGTCTCAAAAACATTCAGCTCATCTGCATCTAAAAAGATAACAGTCTCAAATCCTTTATAATCAACGAGTTTTGTATCATCAGTAGTAATCCCAATAACATTAGCTTGTGATTCTAACAGATATTGTGTTCGATCATCCTGACTTGATAGAAATTCTAATGGTCTCAATTTAGATATCTCAGCAAAGATATTCTTCATAATGATATAGTTATTTATTGAAATCTCCAAGTTTTCAGAAATTCCCAATGATGTATCATGTGGTTTGAATCCTTCAATATTCGCAAATGGGAATAATTGTATAACATCATCTAGGGAACGAGATTTCGAAACGGTAGTTAAGTAATTGACCCATCTTTGTCTGACTTCATATTTGAAAAAATTTAATGCTGTTTCTGTATCATTTCCATAAGCACCTTCCAATCCCAAACTGGATGCAATTGAATCAACGAGTTGAAGTAAATGATGGAGTCTTTCTGAAATGTTGTTGAATTTATGTCTTATTATGTCGTCATTGTCAGAAAGATTGAAATGCGTGTCTGAACTATTTGGATCATTAAACTGTTGTTCGAAAAGTCTTGTTAAGATGGATTTGTTCTTGGATATTATAAGGATTTTCTCATTTGGGTTTTGTTTGATTAGGTTGTCCACCAAAGTTTTCACTATGAATCTCTTACCTGAACCTGATATACCATCAATGATATTGAACCCATTTTCTTTCAATCTGAATAATGCTTTACTTTGTGAATCATCAAGTAAAGAAGCTTGTTTGTTGACAATTGTTTCTGTTTCGTCTCCTGCTACTTCTCCTTCACCATCAATGACTTTCCGTTTTTTAACATTACGTTCTGATTCTAATCCTTTATCAATAGTTTCATGCTTTGGGAGTTGATAAGTTAATAAAATCTGTGACAGCCAATCAGGAATGGAATCCTCTAGGTTATAATCGTTCAATCCAATATAGTTTTTCAAGTTCTTGAGGGCATTGTTCAAGGTGGTAGGAATTTTCACTAATAACACTTCAGTTTCAGAAGATGTGGTTGATGTATCATCATCAATTCGTAGATTCAAGGAGAACGATTTGCTTTTATCATTAGTTTTTGGTGTTCCGTTGTTATTCAAAACATCAACAATTTCTGAAGTTTCAATAGATTCAGTTCCAAGTTTAGATAATCTGGATGATTTTGATGAATCTCTTTGAGTTAGTTTGATGACAAATACATAATCACCTTTTTTCAATTGATTCCATTCTTTTATGGTAGTTTCATCTTGATTATTGATATTTAACTTGATATTAACTCTCAAAGTTCCATCGTTCTTATCCTTTTCAGGTTTGAAATCAGCAAGTTTGATGCTATGACGACTATTTCCGACAATTTTTGTTTGATTTTTCTTTTTTTCAAATCTATTAATCACTCTTTCTAAATGATTAGATAGGTCTATGAATGTTGTGATTCTCAAGTTTTGATAGTGTCTTAGAAGTAAGTCATTGATTGAAAGATTCATGGATGATAAAGATGGAAGAAGTGTTTTGAAGGATTCATCTATATTATCTAAGGTGTTGAGACTAGGTATTGGTTTCCATTTTAAATAAATATTGTATAGGTTGGGTATTTGTTGTAATGAGAAGGTTATAAGTTGTACTTTTGTATGTGTGTCTTTTAAATCATTGGATTGGAGGTTTAATAGTGATAAAACTTGATCGAGTTCGTCGTTAGACAAAGCTTGTAATTCATTTTGAACGAAATTTGAGTCTCGTAGTTTATGAGTTGATGAAAAGATCAATGTTTCAAGTTTATCTTTAAAGTTTTCAAACAAGATCGATTGGAAATATTCAACCTTTTGTGTATCTTGTCTATTTGTTTCTTCTATCGTTTTTAACAATCCAGAAAATTCATTGATTGGGAAATTTATGAAATATTCTAAAGTATCTATTGAGCAGAGGAGTTTTGGATCATTTATAGTGAGTTTCTTGAGATGGAAAAGTAGATGTTTTTGATCAACAATGGTTTTGAAGAATCTTCTTGTTGGCAATTGTGATAAAATCAGACTTATCAATGAAATTATGGAGATAGCTAAATTGATATTGTCAGAGGAGTTTAGGTCTAAAGAAAGAAGTTCATCAATGATGGAAGGTATCCATTGTGACAATATCAGAGTAGTATTCTTCTCCTTAGGACTTAAAGTTGTTAATTTCTGTGTTTCTTTCTCATACAATTGTTTCAGTTTAAATTCATCTAATAATTGAGAATCGATATAGTTCAGATTAACACCTTTCCAAGATATGATTGAGAATAAAGAAGCAATGGTACTCATTGTAATCTTATCAAGGACATTTATAGTCAAAGCTGAGATGAACTCCAATACGATTATTTTATGCTGAATTGAAGACGTTTTCTTTTGATATATTTGATGTAGACGAATCAATAAGATTTCAATTGCATCCTTTTCACCAAGTTTTAATAATTTATTGGTGTTTATTATTGTGGTGATCACATAAGCGGCACTCAGCACGAAGAAATCACTTGATTGGTTTGTCAATGAGTTTAATATGATTTCATGGAGTAAACTTGGTTGTTTCACTATATTTGAATCTTCTAAATTATTGATTGAATTACTTAACAGATCCACCACATTTTGTAATTCTTTTGAACCAAATTTGGCCTTCCTGCTGAACACCTTCTTCAAACTATCATCTAACAGAGTCATTGTGCTACCAACCGCCACTTATCAAACAGCCGCCTCACAACTTAACAAATTAACGCTTTGTCTTTGTCTTTCTTTGTTTTGTTTATAACACTTTGTTTTAAAGTGAAGTACAATAAAAATTCGCGGGAAAACAAAATATACCACACAACCGGAAGTACCACAGACCACGTGACGTGATGAGCCCTCGGAGTTCCCTTTTTAGGAAGCTTGAAAATTTTTTGGGATTATGAAAAATTTAATACGCATAAAAACAGTTTAAAAGAAAGCTCATCACATTTAAAATCTCAATAATCTTTATAGATAAAGAAGCTCAAACTGGATAATTCACTTCAGCTTGTGTCATTTATAATATTAAGAAAGGGCTACTCATAAAGAATATATATATACAATGAGCAGAGCTGGTTTTAGAGGAGGATCCAGAGGAGGATTTGGTGGTGCCAGAGGTGGTCGTGGTGGATTTGGTGGTAGAACAGGTGCACCATTAGGACCACCAGATACTGTATTAGAATTAGGTGTTTTTGTTCATTCAGTTGAAGGTGATATCTTTTGTCGTTCAATCAATACTAAAATCCCATATTTCAATGCTCCAATATATCTTGAAAATAAAACTCAAATTGGTAAAATTGATGAAATATTAGGTCCATTAAATGAAGTCTTTTTCACTGTTAAACCATCTGAAGGTGTTCAAGCTACAAGTTTCAAAGAAGGTGATAAATTCTATATCGCTCCTGATAAATTATTACCAATAGAGAGATTCTTACCAAAACCAAAAGTTGCAGGTCCACCTGCTCCAAAGAGAAAATCCGGTGGTCGTGGTGGTGCCAGAGGTGGTGCTAGAGGCGGTTTCGGTGGCCGTGGTGGTGCTAGAGGTGGATTTGGTGGCCGTGGTGGTTCCAGAGGTGGTTTCGGTGGTGCTAGAGGTGGTTCAAGAGGTGGTTTCGGTGGTGCTAGAGGTGGTTCCAGAGGTGGATTTGGTGGTCGTGGTGGATCAAGAGGTGGTCGTGGTGGTCGTTTCTAATTTTAACCCCTTTTACCCTTCCCTTCCCCCCATTACATTTATTACATCCCCAAATCAATCATCATATGTTTTCAAACTCTTCTTGTTTTTGTTATGTTGCATTTTAAAAACTCTTGTACAATATTAATAAGGAAATATCCAATTTTTGTTATATGCATTATAATGTACTATATGTAAGATATGTAAAGAACTATGCTTTTATTTTCAATGGTTTTATATCAGGATTTAAATCACAAACTTCAAATATTGAATATCTTAAATCACCAAGCCCAAATCTTTTTGGACAATTTTTATTAGTATCAGAATTTGTAAAAATCAAAGAAGGTTCAGTTGGTAATGATAATACATCAGATTTCTTTATATGTTTATCCACAATCCCCATATTTTTCAATTTATCAACTTTAGTGAAAACAATTTCAAATGGAACACCTTCATTAACTAATATATCCATTATTGTAAAATCATCATTACTAAAACCTTCAGTTGCACCAATAAGTAAATAAACTCTTCTTAATTGTTTTCTATTATGTAAATATTCCATAACTTGAGCACCTTGAGATTCTTTACCTTTAACACCATATCCTGGAGTATCAATCAATCTAAATCTTTTACCAATGTTAAAACAATTCATAGTTTGTGTAAAACCTGCTCTTCTTGATGAAAATGCAAATTTAAGAGGTTCTTTTGATTGAGAATTACTTAATAATGAGTTTAATAAAGTTGATTTACCAACATTACATTTCCCAAGAAAGATAATCTCTGGTAATAAATCATGATGATGATGAGTTCCAGCTGTAACTTTTTTCTTTAAAAAGTTAAATTCTTCTTCTTCATCAGATTGAAGTTGTTTTAATTCTAATTTTTTATCGGATAATTCATTCAATCTTGTTTCTAATTCAATTCTTTTCTTTTCACCAGGAATATCTAAGAAATTAGCAGATGTCCATTCTAATTTAACTTGAGTTGTATGGAAAAATCCATTAATTGAAGCTATTGTACTTTGTGGAGGTTTTATTCTATATTTGCTTCTATATTTGTCGTTTAAAAGTTCAGTGTATGATATCTTCTTTGAGTTAGTTGTGTTCTTGTTATTCTGATTACTCTTTGTAGTAGTAACGATTATTTTCTTTGGTTTATCTGTAGTTGATATAGATTTATCTTTAACTGATTTTATAGAGTCTTGTAGAAGTGATACCATATCTAATGAACGATAAGATGATTGTGAGAAGTGCCGTATTCTCATATTGATATTGATATTCATATTCTTTATGATCATATTGAGCTAGCAAGCAATATACCAATACAACTACCTACCAATATAATTATATAACTAGTTATATAAAGAGTTATATAAAGAAGAGTATTAATTTATTTTGGAAACAGGGTAACTTATATTATATTACATAATCCATTACATAATACAAATCAATTCAATTTTAACAACAAATCAAAAAACATCACTAATAAAAACACTTAAAAACACGTATAAAACACTTATAAAACACTTATAAATTAGTTGATTAAACGTACTTATAAATCATTCAATTGATCAATTAATCAGTCAATTATACAACTAACCACAATATGTTCCTAAAACTTTTATCATATGCGGGAATTGTGATTGGATTTGTGTTTTTAACATTAGCAATTGCATCTGCATTATATTATATTTCAGAACTTGTTGAAGAACATACTGTACCAACCAAGAAGTTTTTAACAAGAAGCATATATTCAATTATTATAATACGTATATTGTTATTACTATTTGATGGGTTCCCATGGATCTTGACTGGATTATCAATATTTACAGATTTAGTATATTTACAAAATTTAAACAAGTTCCCAATAATTAATTTAAAAGGACCTGTTTTCATATCAAGTTGTATTTTAGTTGTTCTTAATCATTATTTATGGTTTCAACATTTTAGTAATCCATCAATTCCACCACCACAATATAGATTGGATCCAAATTATAAACCTCCACAAATTGCAACATTTGCAGAAGTTGCTTCATTTTTTGGATTATTGATTTGGTTTATACCATTTGCATTATTTGTTTCATTAAGTGCATCTGAGAATGTTTTACCTACATCTTCTGAAATTGAACCAGATTTTAATAATGGTAAACAAAAGAGAAAAAATCAAGGATTAGCTAAAGTTGTTGTTGGTGGTATTAGAGATACTATTTATACTATATCACGTACATTTGGTTATGAATTGGATCCAAATCATGGGATGATAATATAAAAAGTATAGCTTATAGCAGGTATAGCTTATATCAAGTATAGTTTAATGAATACTAGTTTATAGTAGATATATTGTAGTACAATAGTATATGAGGTTGTGGTAAATTGTTTATTTAATTAATCAATATATTTAATGACATGAAGTTAATCTATGCACAATTGAAATATATGATTAATTATAGTATAAATTGAATGACACTTTCAATTGATCAATTTGGTATATATTCCTATAATCAATTGAATCAAATTTAAAGATCATGCAGTTACATTTGAATTTCGTGCAAGACATTTCCATAATGGTAGTGCCTTTCATCACTGACACGACAACAAATTGAAGGCTGTTAAACCGTGATCAACACAAATAAATTATAAATGGCATTGTTGTTTACAATATCATGTGAATAATTATGCAATTAATCAACTGATATTGCTGCATAGCTGTAACTATATTCAACCCGTGAGTACACCATGAGATCAAAAGGTCTCACAACAACACATGAGAGATCTACCGGATTGGCGAACACTTTCACCAAAGTCACTCGATCTAGCGTCTGAGAAAGAAGCATACTTTAGAGAAAAAGAGAAATCAAAAGATGCTCCAGCTAATGATTTATTTATTTATTTATATTTTGTTTTGTTTTGAATTTTTAATAAATTTGTCGACGCGAAAACTGCTTTTTAAGATATAACCACGCTTATGTAAGAGTGATACCTCTATAAATATACAAATATATTTAGGTATTAGGTATTAGTAACGCATCTAGAGCAATATTGGGAGTGTTGTTATAAGCATATCTGTTTTAATCAGAATATAGTTTAATTGTAGTACAATGGTTCATGAATTAGTTGTGGTAAATTGTTTAATATTAAATCATTTATATATATTTAGTGACATGATAGGTAATCAATGTACAACTAGCTGATCATATATATATGACTTTATATAGATTGAATAACCCCTTTAACTGATCAACATGCCATATATATTTCTATAATAACTAGTTGAATCTAACTTAAAGATGTTACACTATTTAGCAAACATACAATTTAATTGTATATAAGCTGCTAAAAGGGACAGACTAACAATATCCAAATAGCCATATTACTGGCGTTATCGATACTACAGCTGTTTCGATTGCAAAGACATCATATCCCATGCATAAGGCACATATCTATAATCTGGATGTGAACGATTTATCAAAGAAATTCATGATATTTCAATATAAAGAGACGTTAACAATTTATATAAATTCTTCATTTAATTTATAGTAGAGAATCTGATTACATAAACAATATTTAAAGGTCATAAAGTCATAGATTAAATAGATATTTAAATAGTTATATAAAGTATAGTTATAGTGGTTATAGCTTGAATGACTCATCAGTCAGTATCTCATAAGCTTTACCTATCTGCAATTGTAAATCAGAAGTCTGCATTGCCCTTCTCTTCTCTTTAAACGCTTCTCTGGCTGCTATTCTCGTAGCTAAAGATGCTCCAAAACCTGCTATTAACGAGACATCAACACCATCAACACCATCTGCTAACTGATTCAATTGGGTATAAGAGTGTCCCCATGCTAACAGTGTGGCCAATATACCAGTCAATGAATCACCTTGTCCTCCAACTCGTTTATTAGAACCTTGGTAATCATTCAACACATAATCATCTCCTTTAACGATATATTCAACTGGTCCTTTTCTAATAATGGTTAAATTACCCAATTCTTTTGATAATTTAATAGTTTCTTGTAATTTATCTTCTTCTTTTAAAGAACCAGTTCCTTCTCCAAATAAGGATTCATACAATCTTTTGAATTCCATGACGTTTGGTGTCAATACTGCCCTGTCATATCCTTTAATCAACTGATGATCTTGTGATAATAAGAACAATCCATCAGCATCAACTATGATTGGGATCTTTCTCTCTTTTAACAACTTGATTATATCACCAACTGTGTCTAATAACAACGCGTCTCTTCCTAATCCTGGTCCAACAACTGCAACGTCAATTCTTTGGATTAAACTGGTGACTCTTTTAATCACTTTCTTTTTAATAAAACCCTTGATATCACTTTTATACTCTGGAGGAACACTATCAGACTCGTATAAATACGGATGAACCATCAAATCAGGAGAATAGCTCTTGATGACGACACTGGCACCGACTTCACAAATCACATGGGACAGATCGCATCCGAATAGAGCTGCTGCTTTTGCTGAGAAGTACGGTGCTCCAGTATAGTCGGAACACCCTCCAATCACAACGACTTTACCGGCCTGTCCCTTGTGGAGCTGGGGACTGAGAGGAGGGATTATTGTCTTGAGTAGTTTGAGATATTCTTTTCTGGACATACTAATATAGTAATAGATATATACTTATAGTAATATAGTAATAGTTTTATAGTAATTATAGCTTTTATATAGTAATTTATTTAGTTATTTTCATGAAAAATGTTTATATAAACAAATTCACTTTAACTACTATAAACTATATAAACTACTATATAAAGATATAAATATATAAATATGAATAAAGAACTGCCAAAAGGACCCAAATCTCAAATAGACCAACAACACAAAGACAAACTGATATCAACACTCCAATTATCACGACCTTTCCTCACATCATCACAATTAAACATTGCTTATTCCAAAACCATTCCAAACAAACAAGTCTTCAACCAACGTAAAAACCAAATATTCCAATTCATCTTAAGAGTAATCACACAGTTGAAATTCCCCATGAGAGTCTTGGAAACAATGATGAACTATTATCAACGATATTACCTTTTTAATCAATTTGATTTGACCAATTATTATGATGTTTCATTAGTTTCATTATTCTTAAGTATCAAGAATGAAGAAACTATTAAAAAATTAAAAGATTTGATCATAGTGGCTAATCAGATCCGTGG
The DNA here is from genome assembly GCA_030569675.1 of Wickerhamomyces ulmi. Lineage (NCBI taxonomy): Eukaryota > Fungi > Ascomycota > Saccharomycetes > Phaffomycetales > Wickerhamomycetaceae > Wickerhamomyces > Wickerhamomyces ulmi. Next base: position 14,237 of record JAJMLN010000014.1, read on the forward strand.
TATTACTATGTCTAATGGTGAAGTTGATGTTTATAAAAAAGGGTTGTTGAATTTAGAACTAAAGTTATTAGAAACAATTTCATTTGATTTTAGAAATTGTCATATTGAAGAATTCATTGTTAAATTTGTTAAGAAGTTGAGGTTGAATAAACAAATTGGGTTTATTGCTTGGTTGATTAGTTTTGATAGTTTTCAAACATCAATCAGTTTAAAAGTTCCAAATCATTCCATTGCATTAGCTCTAATTTATCTTGCTACTAAAATTGATGATAATAATGAATATGAGCATGATGTATTACAATATATTGATGAGTTTTATTGTGATAAAGCACAAATTAATGAAACATTATTGGAAATATTGGATTTTTATATAAATCAATATAATTATTCAAATTTGATTAATCATTATCCTGGATTACAAGATAAATTTGTTGGTATAAAACTATCATTAAACCTCAAACAACATACAGAACACTCAGTTAATAATGATGATAAGTTATATTTTGAAAAAAGAGATTTCTCAAATGGTGAAAGAAGATATATGTTAAGTAATCAAAAGAAAAGATTATTCAATGAATTATAATAATAATAATAATTGATCTTTATAAACATTTGAACGTAATGGATCAAGTTTAATTAATTTTTGCAAACTTTGTGTGATTTCTTCTTTATATGAATCAATTATATTGTTATTCTTTGGATCCTGGGAGATTATTAACTTTTCAATGAATATAATCAATTTCAAACACCAAACGTTTTCTTTCCCATCTTCTAATTCAACTTGATTCAATTCTTTGATTATATCCAATTGGGTTTTTAATAACTTCAAATATTCATCATTATTCAAACTTTTAATTAATTCATCACTTGAAATCACCCATTTTAAATAAATCCAAATAGATTGATCTTCTGGATCTGTATACATTGCATTCTGTAATATTTCCAATTCTTTCTTTAAAAATTCATTCTTAGAAACACCATTAATAACATCCCCACCATCACTTTCACAAAGTATCTTTTTAATCAATGCACTTCTATTATGCCATGCACTAAAATTACTAAAATCCTTATTAATCATCAATGTAGTATATTCCAACTCTTCCAAATCACAATCTGGGATATTTGAAACTACAAACCGTCTATAATGCCAACCATGGAAATTTCTACCATCTTTTGATAATAAATGATTAACTATTTCCAATTCATCTTGGAAATTTGCCTGTGGATGGTTTAAAAGACACCATATTCTATGATTCCAGATCCAATATACTTTAGGATGTGTCTTGAGTGTTATCAATGTGAACATCAATTCATTATTGAACAATTTGCATAATTCTTGTATGGATAATGTGGGTTTATAATGATTTATGATGATATCTCTTCTATAATTCCATATTGTGTAATATTCAGGATTTATCTTGAGGATTTCGGTGGTTTGTTTGAAACTTGAATCGTTATAAACTTGATTATCTTTGTTTGTAAGAACTTGTTTGTTTAATGTTGTATAAAATTTGATTTTGTTTGTTTCTTTTAGTTGTTTTTGGACTTGTGCTTCTTTTGATAAGTGGAATCTTCTAACGTTGTGCTAGTGGAGTGTTAATATATATATTCTTATATAAATAGAGTGTATGACTTACCATTGTCCTTCTAATTTCTTTATATCTTTATATCTTTATAGTAATTTATGGTAATTTATAGTAATTTATAGTAATTTATTAGTTTTTATTAGTTTTTCAGTGTTTTTGTTTTTAGTTTTGTTGATGTTTCTGAAAATCAAATAAAAACAATTAAAAACATTTATAAAAGACTATATAAAGACTATATAAAGAAGGTAGAAGAAGGTATAAAGAAGGTATAAGAACATGAACGTCTCAATAAAATCAACATCCGCAAATTTAATAACAGATTTCTTTCAACACAGTATAAATTCAATACTTTATCAACGAGGAATTTATCCATCTGAAGATTTTAAACTAGTAAAGAAATACAACTTACAACTATTAATGATTACTGATCCTGATATCAAGCTTTATCTAAACAAGATCTTATTACAATTGAATAAATGGTTGAAAAAAAACTCAATCTCAAAATTAATGGTTGATATCATAAATAAAGAAACTGTTGAAGTTGTTGAAAGATGGCAATTTGATATTGAATTGTTGAATAACAATACATTCAATGATAACAGTGGTAATGGTAAAGGGAATGGTAAAGGTAATGGTAATGGTGTAAGTGATGATGAAATCCAGAAACAAATCCAACAAATAATAAGACAAATAACAGCATCAATCACTTTTTTACCAATTTTAGAAACTGGTGATTATACATTCAACGTACTTGTTTCTTATAATGATACAACGGGGTCGAAATCTTCATCTGAAGCTGTACCTAATGAATGGATTGATTTTGCTAAATTGGATCAGGATTTTAATGAATTGGTTCAATTTAAAGATTTGAAAACTGGGGAACATAAAGTTTCTAGTGTTGTTAGTTATAAGTTGAAATAACTCACTACTCCTATCAACACATATAAATAAATGCATTAACACGATGATGATATACATCATATACGTACAAACACACTCATGAGCTAGTAATTAACATATATACACAAACAAACATATAATTCTATACATATAAGATGTTGATATACTTAGAAGGTATGTGATAGAAGGTATATGGTAAAGGTATATGGTAGAGATATATGGTTATGTATGTTCATAGACAGCTACACAATGGCTATTAATGCAGATTATTTTTATTATCTATTATAACAAAATGAGTTAAAAACAAAAACAAATTAGGTATTTATATATATAAAAGAATGGAGAAAGAGAATTAGAGAATAAATCACAATTCATCATGATCAAAGTAATCATCATCATCTTCATCATCTTCAACATCTTCAGCTGATCCAGCTCCATAGAATTTTGAAGTGATTGGTTGAGTAATTTTACTTAAACTTTCATATTTTTCTTCAAAATCTTCAACTGTTGCATCATCTCCATTATCTTCTAACCATTCCAAGACATCATTAACTGATTCAATTAAAGTTTCTTTATCATCTTCATCTAAATTATCAGCTAATTTTTCATCATTAGCAATGTTTTTAACTTGATGAGCAAATGATTCTAATTTAGTTCTGGATTCAATTTTTTTCTTAAATTCAGCATCTTGTGCTGCATATTTTTCAGCTTCTTCAATCATTCTATCAATATCTTCTTGACTTAATCTACCACGATCATTTTTAATTGTGATAGATTCAGATTTACCAGTACCTTTATCATGAGCAGAAACTGTAATTAAACCATTAGCATCTAAACCAAAAGTAACTTCAATTTGTGGAACACCTCTTGGTGCTGGTGGAATATTTGTCAATTCAAATTTACCTAATAAATTGTTATCTTTTGCAATAGCTCTTTCACCTTCATAAACTTGAATTAAAACAGTTGGTTGATTATCAACTGCAGTTGAGAAAATTTGAGATTTCTTGGTTGGAATTGGAGTATTTCTTTTAATTAATGTAGTCATAACACCACCAGTGGTTTCAATACCTAAAGTTAATGGATTGACATCTAATAAAACAATATCATCAACACCTTCTTCACCACTCAAGACACCAGCTTGAACTGCAGCACCAAAGGCAACAGCTTCATCTGGGTTAATACTCTTGGAAACTTTTTTACCATCGAAATAAGATTCTAATAATTCTTGAACTTTTGGAATACGAGTTGAACCACCAACTAAAACAACATCATCAATTTCAGTTTTCTTAACACCAGCATCTTTTAAAACTTGTTCAACAGGTTTTAAAGTCTTTTTGAATAATTCAATGTTAATTTCTTCAAATTTAGCTCTGGTTAAAGTTTCACTGAAATCAATACCATCAACAAAAGAATCAATTTCAATTCTTGTTGAAATTTGAGATGATAAAGTTCTTTTAGCTTTTTCAACTTCTCTTTTTAATTTAGAAATAGCTTTAGCATTTTCAGAAATATCAATACCATGTTTCTTTTTGAAAACTTTAGTTAAATGACGAACAATTCTAAAATCAAAATCTTCACCACCTAAATGAGTATCACCAGAAGTTGCTAAAACTTCAAAAACACCATTTTCAATAGTTAATAAAGAAACATCAAAAGTACCACCACCTAAATCATAAACAATGATATGATGTTCACCATCATCTTTATCTAAACCATAAGCAATGGCAGCAGCAGTTGGTTCGTTAACAATTCTTAAAACGTTTAAACCAGCAATTGCACCAGCATCTTTAGTGGCTTGTTTTTGAGCATCGTTGAAATAAGCTGGAACGGTAACAACAGCATTACTAACAGATTTACCTAAGTAATCTTCGGCAATTTGTTTCATTTTACCCAAAATCATACCAGAAATTTCTTCTGGAGTGAATGCTTTTTCTTCACCATTAACAGTGACTTCAACAGCTGGTTGACCATTTTTGTTGACGACTTTGTAAGGTAGATGTTTAATATCTCTTTGAACAGATTTATCGGTATATTTTAAACCAATTAATCTTTTGATATCAAAGATTGTGTTATGTGGGTTAGCAGCGGCTTGATTTTTAGCAGCATCACCGATTAATCTTTCTTCATCGGTGAAGGCGACGTAAGATGGGGTGATTCTGTTACCTTGTTCGTTTGCTAAGATTTCAGTTTTACCATTTTTCATAACAGCGACACATGAATAAGTAGTACCTAAATCGATACCGATGACAGTACCATAAGTTTCGTTGGCATCTTCGGCGTGGACCAAAGATTTCTTACTGTTGAATAGAGGACCAGCGACTAGCAGCAGGGCGTAGAAGAGCACGGCGGCTGGGAGCAGCAAGCGTTGTCTTAACATTTTGTGTCTAATTGAACTAGTTAAGCTAATTAAACAGTGTTAAACTAAGTTTGTTAAATCTGGAGAGAATTTGTTGTTTAAATACAAAAACAGAATTTGACACGTCGAAGCTCAAAGAAAAATAAGAAAAATAAGAAAAAGACACGTCGTCACCAAAACAAGTGTAAATACGGTAGGGCCACATAACACATACATACAAACAAATAAAATACACTCTTTATATACTCTTTATAGTAATATACTATATTAGTATATCAGTATATAGTCATAGATAGTGTATGTGTATGTGATCTAGAACATTCTATATACTCTGATAAGTTATCTCATATATATATTGAACACGTCACTATATTCACTTATCTATAAAACACTCCGGCGCTCACTGCTTAACCTGTCTCAACGGCTAAACGTCATAGAAATTTGAAAATGTCCATCGCTTATTTTTGATAGAGTCACGTGATGCTTATCTAATATATAGCAGTGCTCATAACACATATTATGTAAAATTGTTTTATTTGAAGCTCATCTCATCTCCATACAATCTCTATATAGCTATAGTATCTGTATATCTTTATATTGCTAGATAAGTCTGACATGACTGAAGAACTCACGAGGCACTGCGGGTTTATGAAAGAAGCTCTTCTCCTCGCTAAACATGCACTTTACACAGGTGAAGTACCTGTCGCATGTGTGTTTGTACACAACAACAAAATCATAAGTTATGGTATGAACAATACAAATGACTCTTTAAGTGGGATAACTCATGCTGAATTTAAAGGCATAAACACAATATTACAAAAACTAGAAACTATGAACTACCCTAACAAACAAGATTTCTTCAAAGAAGTAGATTTATACGTCACAGTTGAACCTTGTGTTATGTGTGCATCTGCTTTAAAACAAATTGGTATAAGAACTGTTTATTTTGGTTGTGGGAATGAAAGATTTGGTGGGAATGGAAGTGTTTTAAAAATAAATACAGATAAGACAACTCCCAATAATAACTATTTGGCTTTTCCTGGGATTCATAGAAGAGAAGCTATTTTACTCCTTAGAGAATTTTATACCCGTGAGAATTCAAAAGCTCCAATACCAAGATCTAAGAAGAATAGAAATTTTAATACAGAGACTTATCCTGATTTAATATGGTCGAATTATTTAACAAGACAACAGTTCATTGACAAGTTTGGTGGGGATTTCACAAGTTGTTTTGATGAAAATAAAGATATTATTGAAATAGTGGATGATGATATAATGGATGGAACTAATATTGATATATCACATATTCAACAACTCAGTTCTTTACCATTGGATGATGTGTCAATAAAGAAACAGAGGATATCGTGATATATACTGCACTTCACACACAACAACAACAACTACTACTACTACTACAATATTATAATTAAAGATTATACATAACAGGCGAATATAATATTGGTTAATTATATGATCATTTGCATTAAAATAGTCATTGATCAATGTAAAGTGGCTGTTTATTCAGCTAAATCTTGTTCAATTTTACTCCATTTATCAATCAAATCTTTATAAAATGAGATATTATTATCAGCCAAATCACCTAAAGTTTCTTTTAATTCAATTGATTTAATATTTTCAAAATATTGAATCTCATGAAGGGTTTGTTTTTCAAATGATTCAACAACAGTTTTAGCATTATCAACTTCTTTAGTTAAATTTTCAATTTTTTTTTCAAGTTTATTAATTTTTTCCCTTCTTGCAACATCATGATTAACTCCTGCAATTTCTTCAAATTTATTAGTAAAAAAATTTGAACCACCTCCTGCTAATAATGTTTCTTTATCATGAATTGATTTTATTAAATATTCATTAAGAGCTTCATAATCAATTTGTTTTTGATCTTTTAATTTTAAAAGATTCTTAATTGATATAACATAATGTTCAAGATCTTTTAATGATATGATATAATCATTATCCAAAAAATATTTTAAATTTTGAAATCCTTCACTTAATGAATTTAATCCATTTGCAAATGTTATAAATTGATCTTTTAATTCTGGTTCTAAATCAGCTAATTTACGTATTTGTAAACTAAAATCAAAATAATCTTGTTCTAAATCTTGTTGTCTTTTTAAAATTTTGGTAAAGATCTTATCAATCTTACTTATATTCTCATCCAATTTATCTGATCTTTCTTTAATCTCTAGGAACTCTTTACTTTGAGAATTTGCTGATTTGAATGCATTTATAAAAACATCTGAAATACCATCAGATGCACTGGTTGCATCAAATGATGTTTTTAATTTCAAACTAGTCTTGTATGAATTCCAATCATGACTTTCCAAAAAAATATGATAAATCTTGGATCTTTTTAAAACAGGATGTAATGATATTCTTTTTAAAAATCTGTTTAATGATGATGCTCTCTTTGCTGTAAATTCTGTTGAAAATCGATCCCCTTTTAAATATTCTAACCTTTGTTTATCTGGTAATGGAGGTATAGCACATGCTGGGAAATCATTCAAAAGTGCTTGATAAAGGAAATAAAAATCTGAAAACCGACGTCTTACTGTAACTTCACTCTTTTGAAACACTGGATTATTCGTCTTGGTTTCAACTAAATATGAAATAAATGGATTTTGTCCATCATTTTCCTTTTGTGGTTGTTTAACAATGGATTCTATGTATAGTTTATCTGTGTCTGTATGGGGTGTTGATTTATTAGAGTCATCATTGATGGTTAAATCTTGGGTTTGTTTTGCTATGGTGTCATTAACCTCAACTTGCTCATTGTTATCCCCATTATTGCCTTCTTCAATGGTGTGATTGGCTTGTTGAGTCGTTTCTGTGGCTCCAAATACGTTTTCAGTATCGATTGGTTCAGTTACAAAGTCAGGTGAACTCATTGTGAACAACTAAAAGTAAAACACCGACTTCAACTGATGTGAATTGTTGGGTCTTTAAAGGTGACGTTTTGAAGGCTTTGTTTATCAGCCGGGGCCTTTAATTAATCGATATCTCCTCCCGAGGGTCTTCCGGGGGTAAATATCACGTGACACATACATATGGCTAGTTAGTCAGTTAATATTGTTCATTCATTCTTTATACATTATATTACTTCTGGATAGTCTGATTCAATTCTCAAAGACAACATGGTCATGATGAGTATTATCCATGTTGAAAATACTAGCAACAACCCAATCCCATTCAACGATCTTACTGTTTGATACATCTTTTAACAAAGATTCAGCTTTCTCTGTCAATCCTTTATCTTTTTCTGATGCAATCAAGATTCTTGATCCATTAGGTCCTGATTTTATGGAGTTCTTGGTCTTTAGTTCTTTGATACTCTTGATTACATGAACATCTTTAGCTCCATGTGCTTTCAAAATCTTTGTGATGACAGTAGTACCACCAGGTAACTTTGATGAAATATTAAAAGTTAATCCTTCAAAGACTTTATCACTTTGATCAATCTTATCTCTTGATTTTTGTAATAATTGATTGATTGTCAGGTTTGTTAAATCACTTACTGAATCTGGATTGGTATGATCAATTGAATAATCCTCAGGGGTTGGTAATGATTCAAGATCATTAGGATCAGATTTATATTGATCTAATACATCCGTGATGAATTCTGGTGATAAAACATAGTTTAGTCGATAACTTAACCCTGTCAAGAACTTCTCAGTTCTCATTAATTTAGGTGATATAATAACATTAACTGATGAATTAAAATCTTTTGCTAATTGAATACCAACATTTTTCAACAATTGTAGATCTGTTCTGGATAAATCATGTTCCCAACCTGTTGTGATTGCACTAATGTTATATCCTGCAAAATGTGTAGGTGTTTGTTCCCCTGATGCTGTTCTTGATTTTTTCGAAGTTTTCCCATAATCTCCATTATCATCATTATTTCCCTTTTTATGTTCTTTTGCAGCCAACTCTTCTTCTCTTCTTCTCTTTTTGGCTTCAACTTCTTCAGGTAAGAAAGGAACATCTTTAGTTTTCTGTTGTTTTTGAAATAGATTCAAATCTTCCATATCCGAATGTAATTTTGCAGCAGCTTTATCTTTAGCTTTACGACCACTTGATGGACGTAATGCATTGGTCGATATGTCTGAAAGAGCTTTAGGTTTTGGTGTGATAGGTGTTGATTTGACTGGAGATTCAGATACATTTTCTTTCTCATCAGGGAGTTTTTCGTTTGGATTAGATTGTACTTCTGATTGGAAAGATGGTTCAGATACAACTTCAAGAATTGATGAATTAATAGGAGTATGTTCTCTTTGGATGAAAGTTGAAGGAACAGATTTCTTAATAGGTGAAGATTTCTCTTCTTCTGAGTCCTCAATTATATTCGTAGAACGATCTGCTGTTACCGATCCATAAAATGTACTCAAAACATCTTGATCTAAAACAGTTTGACCAACTATTTGATTCATTATAGATTTTTGAGGATAATGTGAATATTTTGGATGGTTTTCTGGTTGAAGTTTCCATTTACTATATGTTTCTTCAAGCCATAAATGATTAACAATCTTTAACCCCCATTTCAAAGCATGTGTGTATTTCTTACCAGATGTATTAGCAGTTATGATATGAGTATTCTTATGACTCAAGGTTGTAGTGAAAACAGCACCAAGAGATTCCACCAGTTCTTTAATATAGAATCTTGCATCACCTGAAAAATTTGTAGATGTTATCACAAAATCTTTCATTTCTGGAAGACCATCACGAACGAAAGGATAATGTAGTAGTTTAATTGAAGGTGATATCCATTTTTGATGTTCAACCATCCAATAAATCCAATGTAAGTTCCCAACGGATAAACTATTTCTACTAGCAGAAATGTATTGTACACCTTCTCTATACTTACCTAAGAAGCAATTAGCATCTGTAAGTTCTGAAACAACTGAACCACCGGAATTTGTTATCAATCCAGTGATACTTTTCACTACTCTATCATTCAACTCATAATCTGAAGCTATAAAGAACTTCTTATTTTTAAATATTTGATCTCTTGGTTTAACTGTACTCAATTCTTTTTTCAAGACATCATATTCTGGTGTTTCTAACTTATTAGGGTCAGCATCTTCAGGAAACAATAAATAAGGATCTTCAACGATAAACCTTCTCAATTTTAAACAATCATCTATCCATTCAGGCGTTACGATCTTGATTTGACAACCTTCGATTGATTTCACCGCATAACAACAATCTTCATCTGGATCATTAGATATAATATGTGTAACGAGTTTGTTTAGCGTATCACTATAAGTACCACCCAGCGCTCTGACACCACCGTATATCGCTTCTTTATCAGGAATAGGTAGATTACCCACACATAGATGGACTTTTTTCAAAACGTGAGTTGGATCAGGTGAATAAGCACGAACAGCTGGTTGTTTACCCGTTTGGACTATAGTATGGATGAATTCAGTTGTTATGACGGGGAAATAGTTCTCTTGGGTGAACTCGTAGTCTGGGAAGTTGACATTATTCGAAACGATGTGTGTGAACTCTTTGGAACAGAATTGTTCTTTATCAATACGTTCTTGAGATGACGCGACTTCATAAAACACGCTATGTGATTCGAATATCTTTTGAAGTTCTGAAATCTGGGTGGAGTCTAAATCTTTGGATTCTAGTACCAGAAGTCTCAAGTTCTCAAACAGTTTCCGCATACTGGTATTTCAATCTTGTTTTTGTGTTGGTGATTAGTCCTTTTTTTGTATGTTCAATTTGTTTGTTTACGTTAATTTGCCTTTGTTGTTTTGATTTTTTTTTTTTTTTTTCTCTCGGTTATACTACGCGTATTGTGTAAATTATACTGTGAATTACTAGGTTAATACTAAATTGTAGTGAATGTATATTCGATTGTGTAGCAATGGTAGTCACGTGTATGTTTATTGTATTTGACTGTTTCTCTTTGACAAGCTATCAGAAGGTCTCTTCACTACTGGAGAAGATAGAAGACTCGATACTCTATTGTGAGTCTTTGTTGGTTTCAATTTTGGAGAAGTGCTCGGGGTTGGTGATGGAGATGGTAATGGTGACTTAGTCTTGAATGCTCTTAAGCCATCAGGAGTGAGTGAATGGTTAGTTTCAGAATTGCTTTTGTTTACTGGGGTTGGTGCTGCTAATGATGAAGAGCCTAATGTGTCTGTTCTTAGATGTTTCAATCTATTGATTGATTCATCTGCTCTCTTCTCTTTCTCTTGATGGTATTCCTCCATCTCGTTTAGCTTAGCGTAAAGTAACTCTTGGAAGTCCTTATTCAGCAAGTCAACGACCAATGGTTTCAAGATAACTGAATCATATACGTTTATATGTGTCTTATTTGGAGCTGGTCTTAATAACAAATGGATAAATGGTACTCTGAAACTATCATTAGCTTGTATATCGGAAACAGAATCTGGAAACTTGGATGAGATATGTGAGACAAGGTATAATAATGTCGATAGATTTTGTCTTGGAATTGTACCAATTGTTTGAACAATGACTAATTGAGGGTCTTCTTTATCATATTGTTGGACTAATGTATCATAGATAGTGAATGGTAATAAACTATCTGGAAGTTCTAATAGCCATAATTTCAAGAAATTGACAACTTGCTTTGGTGAAAAGTTTTCATAAACATCATCAATTAATTTAGTGAATCTCTTTTCAACATCAAGATCTGAAGGGAGTGAAGATTTAACCAATATCCATTCTTTCAAATCTGTAGCACTAGTAATATCAATCTCATCAGTCCAATAACTCAAGGAATAGTCAACAGAATCCAGTTTATTGATCGCCAAAGAAATAAATAATGGTCTTGATCTTGCTTTGAAATCGTCAGAGGTTGACCCAATGTATTGACCAACTAAATCAACCCCAAAAATTGAAACATTTGGAGTAGTGGTATCAACATCATCTGTGAATGTAACATCGGATTTTGGCCAATACCATCCACCAGGAATGTTTAAAGCTGGTTGAAGTAGTTCTAAACTTAGATTATTCTCATTTAGTTGGAATTTTAGTAGTTGTGATTCGAGTTGTTGAATTGCTGATTCATGATTTGATTTAAGAATGCTATGGATCTTGTTATGTAGTTCAAAGATCAATTTAACTCTATTCGAATTGAAAATCTCTGCTTTTCTAGATATGGTTAAGATTGATACTTCTAGTGTTTCTTTCAATCTAGTTGAGTTTTTAACTGCTTCAAGATACTGGTTTCTAGTTGTTGAGTATTGTTCACGTAAAACGTCAATGCTTACTGGATTACCCCATCTATTCTTCAAATCACTCCAAACATCGACTTTAACCTTCGAAGTAGGTTGTTGTTGGTGATGATGTTTCTCAGATGGCGCAGCTAATACTTCTTTAACTGCAGATTCTTCATCGAATTTAACAACAAATTTAGCAAGATCGGTGAATTGATAAAACCCATTATCAGAAACAAAAATGTTTTGACCAATCTTGTTATAATTACTGATAAGACCTAGATTAATCAAATTTTGTCCAAATTTCTCAACTTTTAGTCTTGTATCTTCATTATGAAAGTTCTTTCTGATCCATTTTGTTAAATTTTCACTGGTGAAATATTCATTGTTCATACCTGGGATTGGAATGACTCTTCTTTTCACAGGAATTTCTGATAAAGCAGCTTCGATGTACGATCCTAAGATTTTCTGATCTGCAAATGTAGTAGAGCCAATGATTAATGGGAATTGAAATGCTGTGTCTTCTGATTCTTCTTCATCCTCTACTTCAGCCTCATCCTCATCCTCATCCTCATCTTCTACTACTATAACTTCATTAACTTGAGGCGAAGTAGTGTTGGAAGTCTCTGATGTGTTGGGTAGAGCATCTTTTGAGTTGTGTGTGGTATCATGCTTATTCTCTTGATTTTGATGGGAATATTCATTCAACTGTCTTGACTTTGAGTAGAATTTGGATTTAGTAGATTCAACTGTGTGTAATGATGTTTTATAAGCCTTATAATGTCCTTGTAATTCACTCTTTGAATCTCCAATGAATGATTTATAATCATCTAGAAAATCATCAAGGACGATTAAAACATCGCTTTGGATTGTAGACAGAAGTTGTTGTTTTTCATTGGTACTTTTCTTAAGAGATGCTAATTGGTCATTAGATAAATCACGGAATGATCTAAAGTTTTCAACATTTTGATGGTTTAATGAGACCAAGAACTTATCTGTATCTTGAGTTTTGACCTGAATATCTGAGTTCAAGATCTTCTGTTGAGAATTGAGGAACTGTGTGAGATTGGTGATTTCAGATTCAAGTGATGTTGTTTGGATCTGGAAGTAGTTTTGGCTTAGTTTACCTTCAACCAGTCCTCTTTCTAGGGTGTCTATAAGGGAGTTTATACCTGTGATGTAGTCAGAAGACCAGAAGATGTCCTTATACTGTGGTTTCATTCTTCTATGGAGCTCTTTCCTATATTTATTGTGATTGGTGTGACAATTGTTAGTGTATGTACGTGTGTCAGATCAATTTCCTGTTTGATCCAGAAATTTAATAAGCCCGAAACTACGTGAAATGATGAGATCAGGTACACATGATTTATACTGATGAGATAGTTATTTGTTTATATATAGTGCGATAGTAGAGTGTATATAGTAGGTCAGTACTATACAATTGAGCAATAAGACTTCACTATCACTCACTCTTAATAATACCAGTACATTTAAATATATAGTGAGTAGTAGATGCTTAAATAAGTTATAATTATAGAAATATGATTACATAATATATTACATAATATAAAGAGCGGGTAACGTATATGTGCTATTCATTACGTAATGATGACATAAGCAACAGTGCTAAAAATTAGGGGTATGGCCAAAAGGGGCTAATTTCCTGATTTGTACAATGTGGCACTTTTGTTTGTTTGTGTTTTGTGTTTGTGACGTATTTTTACTAAAATCAGATAAATTCACATTCCACTTTTTATACTAAAAACACCACGTAATTTATTTACACTTTTAAAAGTAGCAACACTTGTTCAATCTCAATTCTCAATTTCAGTAATTTCAGTTAACATATAAACAACAACTACAAAAATGTCAGTCGAAGAATTAACCAAACAAGTACAAGATCTAACATTGCTGGTCAATAAGCAATCAGCACTGCTAACCAAGACAGGGGAGCAAGTATTATCATTACAGGTCCAAAACCAAAAGAGAAGAGTCAGCGAATTCGATCCTTCCGGTAGACCTAAGAAGAGTCAATCCTCTGTTGACACTTCTGATTTCGCTACTAATGAAGACATTGTTCAATTGGTTGGTGAATTACAAGGTCAATTGGAAATCTTGGAAGAAAGATCTATTAGAAGATTAATCAACTCTCAAAAGAAACCTAATGAACCATTGGCTCCTGTCTTGAACCACGATGGTGAAGAACCAGAACTTGAATTATATCCAACTAATGCTGAAGAATTCACCAAAATTCAAGATAAAGAACTAGTTAAACTAGCTAGATTCTACGAATTATTGCCACCAACCCCAGAAGAACGTAAGAAGTTTGAAGAATTCATTGAAGGTAACTCTACTAAATTGGAAGATGAACCAATCGATGTTGATCCTTCTCACTACACCAAAGATGAATTGATTGAAGCCTTTGACAGCTTAGCTAGATACATCGGTCTAAGTGTTAGAAGAGGTGTTGATGCATGGTAATTACTACATTTCTTCCTAATATGCTTCTAGTTCTAGTTCACTTACACTTTATTTTTAATCTATATATGTGTGCTCTATTTACGGTTACGTCCTCTTACTTTTTGTTTCTTTGTAGCGTCAGTAACATCTTCATCATTCTTTCTTTTCAAAGTATCTTTATCTTTATCTTTAGATCCATTTTTATCATCCGTTGGAGTTGGGCCTGTGTTCTCTCCTTCTTTCTCAAATTGTTGATGTTTAATTTGATAATTCCAATCATATCTCTTTCTAACATAAAGTTCCATCTTCCAATTCTTCCAAACTAATCTACCATAATTACTCTCTTTAATCTTTTCTTTATCATCAAACATCTCTTTAGCAAATCTTTCTTTATAGTTATTCAACTTATATGTGAAATCCCATAGTTTATCAACAATATGAGAACCATAAACATTACAACTTAATTTAACGATTTCTCCAATGAATTGATTCAATAATCTTCTTCTCAAGATAATCTCAAGTTGGTCTTGATGGTTCAAAACATGCTCAACAACATGTGAGAAAACACCATGGAAACACATTTGAATTAAACGTTCTTTTGGTAATGTTAACAAATTCTCTGTTGTTAATTTCAAGAATTTAGGATCATAAGCAATCAATTTCTCCAAGAAGATAGATCTTCTTCTTTCTTCTGCAGTTGGCCAATCATCTCTTGTGTTACCTAAAGTAGAACTCGATAGATTTAAAACAGATTCTAAAATATCTGATTCATTTGCTTGTGGTGTGTATTTCATTGTTAATTCTTCAATGATTTCATCTTGTTTATAATTCTTATTGTTAATTGAAGCATCAATTATAGATTGACCAATTTCAAGATTTGTATTCATCAAAATAGACATTTCTGGAATTAATTGGTTCAACATGTTTTGAACTTCTCTTGGTTTTAGTTTTTTCAATAGAGCTTGAATGACAAAACTTCCTGTTGTATCTCTTTTGGCTAGTTTTAAGATTCTATCACTCATATATAATCTGTATAATCTCTCCACATATCTTAATCTTTGATCTTTTAATGTATTTTCAAAGAAATGTGAACCAACAGAATCTGATAATAAATATTCAACAAAACTTTCTTCTTTGGAATCTTTCTCTGCATCATCTTTGGCAAACATTAAATGCCAAATTGAACGTTCTTTATCAACAATACCTTCAACTTGAATTAATAATTGTAATACTGGTGATGCAACCTTATGAATAGCTAATTCTCTTGCTTCTTTTGTATCTAATTTTGAACCAATACTTTCAACTAATAATTTCAATTCATTTTTGAAAGATGATGGGACTTGGAATGCTTTGTTAAAATCATCATTATCTTTAATTTCAATCATCTTTCTTGCAATTTTACTTTTTTTAGAACGTAATGTTGAATTAGACTTTATAGATGATGGTAATTCCTTACCAGCAACAATCAAAATGATCAATCTTAAGGAATGTGATGCATATTGTTGTGAGATCATTTCTTTTAAGAAAGGTCTAACTTCATTCAAAAAGAATAAGAATAAGTTTTCCATAGAGACGAATTCTTCACCTTCAATAACTTCACTTTCAGGGAAAGGATTCAAAAGTTCTTTTTCAATTAAAGCAGCAGTCCTCACTAATAATGTTTCAACAACATGAGAAGAGTATTTATGATGGATTAATGATACGAAATGACCATTGAATGCTTTAAATAAATCTTTTAATTGATCATCAGTAGCATTTAAAATCAATCTTTCAACTAGTTTAGAACAAATTTGATTAGTCACTAATTTAAGTTCTTTCCCTTTACTCTCTTCAAGAACACTAGAAACAAAACCAGCTTTATCTTCATCGGTTTCAAATGCATCTGCATTCAATGTAGATTCAGCTTGTTTGAAATAATCTAATTCTGAAGAATCAACTAACCCAAAAAAGGTATTTGGTTCACTACCATTTGATTGTTCTTCTTGTTCAACTGGAGTATCTTCAACTTTAGGTTTCTTTTCCTTTTCAAGTCTTCTACCTCTTACTTTTGGAGCCATCTTGTAACTAGTAAAGTACTTATAATCTTAATTACTACTCTTTATAGCTATTACATATATCTTTTGATTAGGAAAGATTTTTTTTTTTTTTTTTTATTTTGTATAGCAAAAAATTACCCGGAGAGATGAGGTGGTAAGGACACTCTTATATAAACACTAGAAATTTATATAACAATTCTTTTAGAACTATTAAGTTGTTATTTAAAGAGTGTTTCTACAAGAATGTAAATCAGATGCAGCTATTTATTTCCAACTACCTAATCCTCTTGATCCCAGTTACCAGGTCTTGGTTGTTTTGGAACTTGTGGACCACCAGCTCTCTTAGCCATAATGATTTGATCAACTGATAACACAGTGTTAGCAGCTTCAGTTGCAGCAGCAATAGCAAATTTCTTTGATGTTAGTAAGTCGTAAATACCTTCAGTCTTGATATCTTTGATACCATTAGATGAATCACCATCAATATCAATACCATAGGATAAACCTTCTTCTCCAGCACTATGTTTAGCATATAATCTTGGTAAAACTTCTGAAGAATCTAGACCTGCAGTTTCAGCAAGAACTCTTGGGATAATTTCAAAAGCTTGAGCATATTGTTTTATAGCTAATTGTAATAAACCTGGTGTTTTTTCACCGTATTGTGTGATACGATGCACTAATTCAGCTTCAATAGCACCTGCACCTGGTAATAATCTTGAATCTTTTGTTAGACCTTTAACAGCACTTACACCATCATCAATGGCTCTTTCTATATCATCTAGATTGTTTTTGGTGGCACCTCTAACAATAATGGTAGAAGTTCTTGTAATATCATTTTCTTGTCTGAAAACTGTAACTCTATCACCACCAATTTCTTTAGTTTCAATTATATCAACAGATCCCATTTCTTCTGGCATTGGAGCACCTAATCTTGGTAATGGAGTAGCTCCACAAACTCTACATATTCTTCTTAGATCGAATTTACTTGGAACTTTTAAAGTTAAAATTCCATAACGATCCAAATAATGTTGTGCTAATTCACCAACACCTGAACCTGCAATAACAACACGTACACCAGAATCATAAATTTCTTTAACAATTTGATCAACTTGTGCTTCTTCACCTTTAGAGAAATCTAACATTTCTTTAGCATTATGTAATAAAACTGTACCTTTTGTTTCAGTATTGGAGATATCAAATGGACAAGTGAAAACAACAACTTTTGAAGTTTCTTTCAAGTTTTTAACATGTCCTTCTGGTTCTCTTGGGAAAACCATACCTTTTATCACTTGAGAGTTTTCTAAACCACTACCCATTATTTTAACAACTCTAATACTATCAACGTTGAAATTTTTTGGGTTTTTTGGTGGTAAGACATTCAATACGGCTTCACTGACTAAATCAGAAAGGAAATCTTCAGATCCATATTGTTTTGAAGAAATAGCAGGTTTTATAACTTTTTTCAATTCTTCAACTGATAATAAATCTTCAACTTCACCAACTGTAAGTTTTTCAATGGTTTCAAGAGCAAATTTACTAGCTAATTGGAAACCTTGAATGATTTCAGTTGGTTTTAAACCTAAAGTGATTAATTTTTCTGAAACATTTAAAAATTCACCAGCTAAGATTAAAACAAAATTAGTACCATCACCCATTTCCATTTCTTGTTGTTCAGAAGCCATCACTAGTAATTTAACAGCTGGATGCACAACATCTAGTTCATGAAGCATGGTGGCTGCGTCATTTGTGATGAAAACTTTCTGTAGATGGTTAACAACGATTTTATTTCTTCCACATGGACCAATAGATGTTAAAACCATCTTGGTGATTTCTCTACAGGCCTGGATGTTTCTCTGCACGGCACCATCGGCATTGGAGTATGATTGGTAGCCCTGCTTGAAAAGACCAGCGTTTGGAGCTTGAGGCAAACGTAACGACATTTCTGTGGATCTTAAGTTGATTTGCTTTGCTTATTCAAATTTAATCAGAACTTGTCTTGTTCTTCTTCGACGGCCAATTTTTTTTGTTTGTTGATCTCATTAAAAAAATTAAAGAGGCGCGACATTTTCGCGTTTAACAGTGGTCGGAATTGGAAACAGTTTTAAATAGAGAGCACACGTGACTAGTGACCGGATCTCGCCAAATCGAGTGTTTAATTAAAGTGTCAAATCGAATCAAATGTGGGTAAACACTAAACAAACAACGCTTTGAAAACACATTGAGAGCAGCTTTAGAGCAGGAGGAGTAGGCAGTGATGACTGGGAAGGCACCGATTGAGAGTGCGAGCTATGTCCCACAGAAAGACCTGCAGAAAATACTCGCTGATCCGCAAGCCTGTGATAAGATTGACGAGCTATTGCGCTA
The DNA here is from genome assembly GCA_030569675.1 of Wickerhamomyces ulmi. NCBI lineage: Eukaryota > Fungi > Ascomycota > Saccharomycetes > Phaffomycetales > Wickerhamomycetaceae > Wickerhamomyces > Wickerhamomyces ulmi. Next base: position 33,150 of record JAJMLN010000014.1, read on the forward strand.
TACAAACACATACAAGTTATCTATAGACAAGGAAATTGAGAAGAATACTGCCGAGTATCAGGAATATCTGGAGAGCGATGATAAGTTTGACATCAAGAATGCTAGAAACACTCTACAGCAGGCAATCCAGGAGTTCAATGATAATAAGAAACTAAGCGTCAACACTCAGAATGTGATATCTTCAATGACATCTTCGATACAGAGATTGGACAATGCTAAGAAAAATTTAGTGCTTGCAATGACGGTATTGAAGAGACTTCAGATGCTGCTGAATGCATATCAACAATTGGAAATACTGGTGGCAGATAAGAGATATTCCGACTCTGTGAATCTTCTCGGTGCTGTCGGAGAACTCATTGATCATTTCAAGACTTATAAAAGCATTGATGAAATAGCTCATTTGACTAAGAAAGTGAGTAAGTTGAAAGTGAAGTTGGCAGATCAGATATTTCAAGACTTTGAATCCACAATAAATAACAGAGACCCTATAAGCCTAACAGAATTAAGAAGTTCATGTGATATTCTGGATTTATTAGGTCAAGATTATCATAATAGACTGGTGAATTGGATTTGTAACCAGCAATTAAAAGAAATCACCACCATTTTCAATAGTTCTGATGAAGCTGGCTCTTTGGAGAACATTTCGAGAAGGTTCATTTATTTTAAGAGAGTTTTGAAGAACTATGAAGATAATTTTAAGGTGTTATTCCCTGATTCATGGAGAGTTGAAGAGGAAATCTCTTCAAGATTCTGTGAGAACACTAGAAACAGCATAAAACAGGTATTGGATAAAGATGGGAAGAAAACTGACGGTGATTTACTATTAAGTTCTTTACAACAAACTTTAGATTTTGAAAAATACCTAAACAATCATTTCCGTTATACCAAAGAGGAAGATTTAGAATCTTCAACTTCATCAGACTTTGCAGCATCTGGGAAATCCAGCTTGAAAAAATACGACCATTCTATAGCAACAGCATTCGAACCTTATCTGGGAATATGGGTTGATAATCAAAACACATATTTGAATAAGAAATTTTTGGAATTCATGTCCCAACCAAAACTTCCTGATGGAACTGACTCATATCACGCAAATGTGATAGCGTCTTCTGCTGATTTATTCAGAGTTTATCGTCATTTATTGAATCAATGTTCCACTTTATCTACTGGAAAACCTTTGAGAGATCTATCAAAACTTTTCTCTAAATGGGCAATTGAATATTCAAATAGATTGCTTAAACCTACATTACCAAATACAGTGACAAATGATGAAGCTGTGATATATACAACATTGGTGTTAAACACAGCTGATTATTGCTCTACAACAATGACACAACTTGAAGACAGACTTATAGAAATAGTTGATGAGAAATATAAAGAAAAGATCAATTTTGATAGTGCTAAAGATTCTCTGATTAGACTTATCAACAAATCAATCAACTTGTTGATACAAAAAATTGACAATGAAAGTGATTTTGCATGGAGAGAAATGGCCAATACTGATTGGTCTCATATGGAAGATGTTGGTGATCAAAGTAGATTCATTTCAACTTTAAAAGATATCTTATTGAAGAATTGTACTTTAATATTACCAAAATTTGCTAGAGATTTATACATCAGACAGTTCTGTGATAAAGTTGTTGAATCCACTGTTAATCATTTCATGTTGAATTTGGTGAAAACCAGACCCATTCCTGTTATTGCTGCTGAACAAATGTTATTAGATCTTTCTTTGTTGAAGGAAACATTTTATAAATTACCAAAACAAACTGAAGTGGAACTGAAATCCACTACACAGTATCATAAACATGTTGATATAATGGTTAATAAACTGGAGTTGATCTTGAAACTCTTATTAACTCAAGATGCACCTCAGGAAGGTTTAGTTACAAATTACTTTTATTTAATTGGTGATACTTCTGTTGAAAATTTCATCAAAATTCTACGTTTGAAAGGTATTGATGATACGAATCGTCAAAATAAATTCATTGAGTTGTTTAAAATACATATGAAAGCACATGAAAATTTGATTGAGAAATCACCAGTTTTAACAAATTTAAAAATTGATCCACCAAATACTCAAAATTCAACAGGTGTCTTATCAGGAAAATTATCATCAACTCCAAAACTTCCAGATTCACCAATATTCGATAATTTTATAAAGAAGAATGACTTTGAAAAAGGTATGAAAGAATTAGCTATAAATGGTGAAGCTGGTGTTAATAAATTTAATGAAAATTTCCAAAAATTTGGAAGATTCTTTAACAGAAACAACAATAATAACAATAATAATCATAATAGCAATAATAATAATGGACAGTTATGATACTATTAATACGTTATCTGTGGTTGAATCACCAAATCTTATGATATCCTCAGGTTTCAACTCAATAAATCTTGAAGTTGGGATCTCTTGATCATTAATAAATGTCCCATTACTAGATTCTAGATCGATAATATAAGGCCTGTAATAATCGTTAGTATTTTGTTCCAGAGTATTTTATAAAAGCAAAGACAAGAATACTTACTTTATCTGTGTACTAACACTACCATCTTCATTTGTACTTGGTCTCTTTCTGAATTGTATAACGGCATGTTGTTTTGAACAAGTTTCATGATCTGTTAATATCTGTGCTACTTTCTCATCTCTACCTATTAGGAAGCTGGATCTTGATGCTAGATCGAATATTATTGGAATGGTTGCACCTTCTTTGAATGAATAAATTTGATATGTTTGGTCTGTTGGGGGAAGTGAACTATCTTCAGGCTCGTTATATTTTAATTGTATTCCTTTAATGTTATTAGACTCTTTTGCCAATAATCCGGATGGTTCAAAGTTTGGTTTTTCTTTCACTATTGGTGGTTTTTCGGGAATGTGTTCATTGTTTGACTGTTGATACCTCGTGAGATTATCGTTTCCTCTATATGGTTGTTTTCTGTCATGTGAATAGTCTCTATAAGAGTTTTTATATGAATCATGATGTGGTCTATCGTTTCGACTTCTGTAATATCTATCGGAATCTCTTGATGAACGGGTATTCTCATGAGCTCGAAGTCTCTCTTCTCTTGTACTGTATGAGTCTGGCATTACTTATTAATCTAGTTTTTATGTTTCTTCAAAAGACTTATTGTTACTGAATTGTTTTGTTTAATTCGGTATTATGAATTAATCTCATTTAACCGTATTTTATTTAACCGGCTGAATCTCAGTGTAAATTTCAGTCTTGCCCAATTTAGTAGTGTATATTTTGTCACTAAGAAATACATAGAAAAAAAAAAAAAAAATCTGCGATGAGCTTATAATTATAGATAACTCTTAAAGAGAAATCATACTTTACTTGATTACATTCACTTGATCTGAAGCAGTATATTCCAAGATGGCCAAGAAGACAAAGTTGAGTAATGCCCAACGTAAAGAACAACGTAAAAAAGACGAAGCAGCTCTTCAAGAGCTAGAACAAAGAGTTCAAGATTTTGATCCTAAAGTAACTAAAGCTACACAATTTAAAGATCTACCACTTTCACCACATATGATCAAAGGTCTTACTGAAGCTAGTTTTGTTTCCTTGACTGATATTCAAAGAGATTCCATCCCATTAGCTTTGAAAGGTGAAGATGTTTTGGGTGCAGCAAGAACCGGGTCTGGTAAAACATTAGCATTTTTGATCCCAGTCTTGGAAAAACTATACAGAATTAAATGGTCTGAATTTGATGGTTTAGGAGCTTTGATTATTGCTCCAACTAGAGAACTTGCTATTCAAATATATGAAGTTTTATCAAAAGTTGGTAAATATTTCCAATTTTCTGCGGGTTTAGTCATTGGTGGTAAAGATTTCAAATTTGAAGCTGAAAGAGTTTCAAAGATTAATATACTGATAGGTACTCCAGGTAGAATCTTACAACATATGGATGAAGCTGTTGGTATGCAGATCTCTAACTTACAATTCTTGGTGTTGGATGAAGCTGATAGAATTTTGGATATGGGTTTCAAAAAAACCATTGATGATATTGTAGCTAATATTCCTCCAGAAAGACAAACACTTTTATTTTCTGCTACACAATCAAGTTCTGTTTCTGATTTAGCAAGATTATCATTAACTAACCCACAATATGTTGGTGTTAAAGAAACTGAAGATAATACAGCTACTCCTGAAAGTTTATCACAATCATATATCACTGTACCATTAGAAGAAAAACTTGATACATTATACAGTTTCATCAAGACTCATTTAAAAGCAAAAACATTAGTTTTCTTATCAACTTCCAAACAGGTTCATTACGTTTATGAAACTTTTAGAAAATTACAACCAGGTGTTTCATTAATGAAATTACATGGTAGACAAAAACAAACTTCAAGAACAGAAACAGTTTACAAATTCTCAAAAGCTAATCACGTTTGTCTATTTGCTACTGATGTTGTTGCCAGAGGTTTGGATTTCCCAGCAATTGATTGGGTTGTTCAAGTTGATACTCCTGAGGATGCTGATACTTATGTTCATAGAGTTGGTAGAGCTGCAAGATTCGGTAAGGTTGGTAAATCCTTATTGATGGTCACTCCAACTGAAGAAGAAGGATTTTTGAAGAGATTAGAATCTAAGAAAATCTCATTGAATAAACTAAACATTAAACAATCAAAGAAGAAATCTATTGTTTCTCATTTACAAGCTGCATGTTTCCAAGATCCAGAATTAAAATACTTGGGTCAAAAGACTTTCATTTCATATGTTAAATCTATTTATTTACAAAAAGATAAAGATGTTTTCAAACCAGAAGAATTACCACTTGAGGCATTTGCTAAATCCTTGGGATTACCAGGTGCTCCAAAGATTAAGATCAAAGGTATAAATTTGACCAGAAGTAAAGAATTGAAGAATGCTTCAAGAAAACTATTAGCTCTATCTAAGGCCAATGATGATGGTGAGTTTGAAGAATCTGAAAAGAAAGTCCGTACTAAATATGATAAGATGTTTCAAAGAAAGAATCAAAGTGTTCTTTCTGAACATTATATGAACATTAATGAAGGTATTGTTGAAGGAGATGACGATGAAGAAGATGAATTCATTTCCGTGAAGAGAAAAGATCACGAATTGAAAGAAGATGAACTACCAGACATTTCTATTCCAACTTCTAAGAGAGCTGCTAAGAAGGCATTATCAAAGAAAGCTACTGCATCAGATCGTGGTAATCCAACCAAATTGGTGTTTGATGATGAAGGAAATGCCCATCAAATATATGAATTTGAAAATGAAAAAGATTTCCATGGTGCAGGTGATGCTACTAAACAAAAAGAAGAGTTCATTGGTAAAGAAAGTGAAGTCATGAAAGAATCCGATGTTGTTGATGTTCAAGTTGCCAAAGCTAAGAGACAAGAGAAGAAACGTAAGAGACTTGAAGCAGAAAAGAGAGCTAAAGAAGCTGAAGAATACGATTCTGATGATAGTGATGATGGTTATGAAGATGCTCCAATGCTTGCCAATGCTGATAGTGATGATGATGATAACAACAACGAATTTGCTCGTAAATTACTCAACCAATTGGAGAAGAAAGATGATGGTGATGATGATGAGAGTGATGATGAACCACAAGCTAAAAGACCTAAATGGTTCCAGAATGATAAAGTTGGTGGTAAGGTTCATGAAGAGCCTCAAGTTCTTGAATTGGAAGAACCTGAGACTATTGAAGATTTGGAAGCATTGACAGCCAGACTTTTGGGACAATAAACTTGTCGATATTTCTGTTAATAGTGCATTATATATAGTAGTAATAAAGAGTTCATGATGAATTGAGACGTATGTGTGATTTCTACGGTGATATAATAGTTCATCATTAATGCACTATATGAATACTTATCATATTATACTGACTGAAAGCTCTACTTACTCATGATGAATATGCTAACTAACCGAAATATCAACCATCCGGCTAATTACTAGTTTCTGTAGTTGTATCAATACTTTATAAAGAGATGAGATTCTAGTTAAAACAGTTATATGAGCCACAATATGGAGAGCACTGTCCGCCTGTGTCCGTCTACGAAATTAGCGGTGTTTCCCACTAAGCCCACAGTGCTAAGCCTACTGTTCTGAAATATACACAGCTAGTATATCGCTAAGTAGACTGAAAGTTACGCTAAGTGGTAGGACCACAGTGGGCCACTTTTTTGCTTTTGCGGGAGCGAGATTTGCACCGGGCCACACTTCCCACCAAAATGAAGTGATAAATCAATAAAACAAGCCAGTTAAATTTGAATTGCTTCCTCTTGAAACCTACATCAATTGCTCACTCAATTGCCCAAACAACTTATCAAAAATGTCATTCCTCACCAGATTCACACAATCCAGAAACGCCTGGGTCCCAGTCGCCATCGGTTCTGCTGCCGTCGCCGCTTCTTTCTACTATTCCACCTCTATTAGAGCTCCTTTAGCTAATGAAACTAAAACTGCTTTCAAAGGAGGCGACGAATGGATCGATTTGAAATTGACCAGCTTCGAAGATCTTTCTGCTGACACCAGAAGATTCACCTTCGCTTTACCAGCTGAAGACCAAACCTCTGGTTTAATCACTGCTTCTTTGTTATTAGCTAAATACGTTACTGAAAAGGGTAACAACGTTATTAGACCATACACTCCAGTTTCTGACAACGACGTTAAAGGTAAAATTGAATTCGTTATTAAAAGATACCCAACTGGTAAATTCGGTAACCACATCTTCAACTTGAAAGAAAACGATACCGTTGCCTTCAAAGGTCCAATCACCAAATGGAAATGGACTCCAAACCAATTTGAAAACGTTACTTTAATTGGTGGTGGTTCTGGTATCACTCCATTATACCAATTATTACACCAAATTACCAAAGATCCATCTGAAAAGACCAAAGTCCACTTAATCTACGGTAACAAAACTGCTTCTGACATCTTATTAAGAAAAGAAATTGAATCCATTGCTGCTGCTCACCCAGACAGAGTTAAATTATCTTACTTCTTGGACAAGGAAGATTCTTCTGTCAAAGCTGAATCCGGTTACATCACTGCTGATTGGTTGAAAGCTAACATCCCACACCCAGATGCTTCTCACCAAGTCTTTGTCTGTGGTCCACCAGGTTTGTACAATGCTGTTTCTGGTAACAAAGTCTCTCCAACTGACCAAGGTGAATTAACTGGTGCTTTGAAAGAATTAGGTTTCACCAAAGAAAACGTGTTTAAATTCTAAGAATCTAGAAATATGACTTTATAACTTATATACACAATTTCATACACGATTATATTTATATTCAAACTAAATGAGTGTCTAGTTGTAGTTGTAGTTGTAGTTGTTTAATTCGGCTTTGTAATTAATAGCCCGAAAATTTTATACCAACTCCATATTTAACCATAATGAAAACTAATAGTGTGAAACTTCTCTCTCTCTTTGTTTACAAATGCAGTCCACTTTGAGAATAGCCGTCGAGGGATGTTGTCATGGTGAACTCAATCAGATATACGATAGAATCATAGACACTCCAGAAGACTTGAAACCAGAACTTTTGATAATATGTGGTGATTTCCAATCTCTTCGAAACACCGATGACTTGAACTCTCTGGCTGTTCCTGAGAAATACAAACAACTAGGTGACTTCCATGAATACTTTAATGGTACTCGTACTGCTCCAATACTCACGGTGTTTGTTGGTGGGAATCATGAAGCTTCAAATTATCTTTGTGATTTACAGAATGGTGGTTGGGTATGTAAGAATATCTTCTTTATGGGGTATTCTAATGTGATATGGTATAAAGGTTTAAGAATTGGTGGAATTTCAGGGATATATAAACAACATAATTTCTATAAACCACATTATGAAAAGTTCCCATTGAATGATAAAACTGTTAGATCAATTTATCATACACGGTTTGAAGATTATTTGAAGTTATATATGATTAATGATTTAAACATTAATTGTATGATCAGTCATGATTGGCCTGAAGGAATAGTCCAATATGGTGACTTGGTACAACTCCTGAGAAGAAAACCTTTTTTCAAAGCTGATATTGAGAAAGGTGAATTGGGTTCAGTTCCTAGTAGAGAGTTGTTACAGAGGTTGAAACCACATTATTGGTTCAGTGCTCATTTACACACCAAATTTGAAGCTTCTGTACAACATGATGACGATGATAGCCATGATGATGCTAATGCAAAGAGAAAGTTGAGCATAGACGAAGATTCTGTGAAGAAACCAAAAATTAATACAGATGAAATTGATCTAAGCATAGAGTCTGAAGATGAAGAACAAAACGCAGACCAACCGCAAAATGGAGAAGAGATTGAACTGGATTTAAGTGCTGATGATAATGATAATGATGATATAAGGAAAGAAACACCACAGGAAAAAGTTCTTTCAAAGGGATTCTCACAGACTAATTTCTTAGCTTTGGATAAATGTCTTCCAAGAAGACAATTCATTGAGTTCCTTGAAATCCCAATCACCAATGAACATGAATCCATTGGTAAAGAAGGTCTGTTTTATGATTCAGAGTTCATCAAGATTAAAAAATGGTTCAAGAATTTCAAGACTACAGAAACTTATAAAGAGTTGAGAATTGAAGATATCAATCAATCTTTCATAGATCAATTCAAGAAAGATATTGAACATGTTAAGTTAGGTACGTCTGATTTGTCAATACCCAATATTTTCGAATCACAATTGAGTAATTCAGAATTTCAAAAGACTGAATATTTGAAGCGATTTGGGTTATAATTTAGTTAAAAAAAGCTTACATATCACAAAGTTCTTGGGTTCAATGAATATAGAGGTATCCAGACTATATATACTATAAATATGCAGATTTGTTTTTGTTTGTTGTGTGCGATAGTAAGAAAAGAATTTTTATCTTATATCTTTGCAGGAGATCAGAGAGATCAGTAAGCTCTGACGGTTGGTGGGACATTAGGACATTCAGCTTCATCTAGAGTAGTTGTGATGACTGGTCTGTAGTTTAATTCGGTCTTGTCACCGAATCCCTTTTGCCACGATAGAGAATGTTTCATCCAGTTAACATCATCTCTTTCTGGGTAATCTTCTCTAGAATGAGCACCTCTAGATTCTTTTCTTGCCAATGCAGATTCGGTAGTTTGAACAGCACAAGTTAACAAGTTTTGTAATTCTAAAGTTTCAACTAAATCAGAGTTCCAAATCATAGATCTATCAGTAGTACCAACTTGTTCAAATGTCTTATCAATCTTGTTGATTTCTCTAACACCATCTAGTAATGATTCTTCAGTTCTGAAAACTGAAACATCACGTTGCATAGCTTTTTGCATGTTTAATCTAATTTCAGAAGTTGATAATGGACCACTAGCATTTCTAATCTTATCCAAGTTAGCAATAGATTCTTTACCTAAATCAGAAGGTAGTTTTTTATGTGGTAAACCTGGTTTTAATGTATCAGCAATGGTTAAAGCAACGGCTCTACCGAAAACAACTAAATCTAATAAAGAGTTAGCACCTAATCTGTTGGCACCATGGACAGAAGCACAACCGGATTCACCAGCAGCCAATAGACCTGGGATTTTAACATCATTACCATCTTCATCAATGGTAACAGCTTCACCATTCCAGTGAGTTGGAATACCACCCATATTGTAATGAACAGTTGGTAAAATTGGAATTGGTTCTTTAGTAACATCAACACCAGCGAAAATAGCAGCAGTTTCAGAAATACCTGGTAATCTTTCATGCAAAACAGCTGGTGGTAAATGAGATAATTGTAAGAACATGTGATCTTTTTCTGGACCAACACCTCTACCTTCTCTAATTTCCATAGTAATAGCTCTTGAAACAACATCTCTACAAGCTAAATCTTTAGCATGAGGAGCATATCTTTCCATGAAACGTTCACCTTCACTGTTAACTAAGTAACCACCTTCACCACGAGCACCTTCAGTAATCAAACAACCAGAACCATAGATACCAGATGGATGGAATTGAATGAATTCTAAATCTTGTAATGGTAAACCGGCTCTTGAAACCATGGCGAAACCATCACCAGTACATGTGTGTGCAGAAGTACAAGAGAAGTAAGCTCTACCGTAACCACCGGTGGCAACGACAGTCTTATGAGCTCTGAATCTATGCAAGGTACCATCTTCTTGGTTGTAAGCAATAGCACCAACACAGGTACCGTTATCCATTAATAAATCCATAGCGAAATATTCAATAAAGAAATGTGTGTTATGTCTTAAAGCTTGACCATATAGGGAATGTAATAAAGCATGACCTGTTCTATCAGCAACAGCACAAGTTCTGTAAGCTTGACCACCTTTACCGTAACCTTTAGTTTGACCACCAAAGGCTCTTTGATAAATTCTACCTTCTTCAGTTCTTGAGAATGGGACACCGTAATGTTCTAATTCGATAATAGATTGAGGAGCTTCTCTAGCCATATAATGAATAGCATCTTGATCACCTAACCAATCTGAACCTTTAACGGTATCATACATATGCCAATGCCAGTCATCTTTATGCATGTTACCTAAAGCAGCATTGATACCACCTTGAGCAGCAACGGTATGTGATCTAGTTGGGAATAATTTAGAAATACAAGCGGTTTTGTAACCAGCGTTGGCTAAACCGAAAGCAGCTCTAAGACCAGCACCACCGGCACCAATGACCAAACAGTCATATTCATGATCGATAATGTGATAGTTGTCTGCAACACCTTTGGCGGCGTTTTCACCAGCAATGTCATCATTGACAGCAAATGCGTGTCTTGATACAGCAGTGGTAGAGAAAGCAGCTCTTCTAGAGATAGCTTTAACAGCAGCTCTTGTAGAATTTTGGCGTAAAGAAAGCATCTCGTGATTCTATGATAATCTTTCTTCTCTCAAAAATTTCTGGGGAAAACAAAGTATTGATCTTCTTTCTAAACGTTTGTTAAACTGGAATGCAATGAGACAGGAAACCAAACCAACAGTAAAACTTCAAAAGAATTCAAAACAGAGAAGGATAAAACCAAAAAAAGTTATGATAAAAACAATGGGAAAACGAATGATCAATGTTGGATTCTTTTCACTTATTTACTTTGATGCTATTTTTTTTTTGTATTATGCCTGTCGGCCCGGGAATTTTTTTGAATCTGCCCCAGAGATGCGAGTCTCGGGGCCTTCCCGGTGAAGATGGGCCAATCACAGCCCAGGAATTATTAAATTGAGTCATCTGGTCCCGGGGATTCTTATGTAAGCTGACGTCTCTAGTCACGTGAGACAGATTGAACAGGGCTTATAACCAGCAAAAAGTTGTACGTCGATATTTTGCACCATTTTAAAGCTCTTGTAAGAGACTAATTTCAATGTTTTGATGAAGTCTAGCACCTGGTGTGTCTAGTAAACAATGTACCAAAAGAAAAAAAGCATAATAACTCTAGTTTAATTGTGATCCATGAAGTGTTTTTGACCCATAGCAAATAATGCCCGCAAGCTGTTTTTCGTGGATGTGGGTAAATATCTACGTTGTGATATTTAAGAGCATGAAAGGTGACTAATTTTGATATGAAGTTCCTTACTTACTCTCTAGTCATATTAATAGGATATGCCAATGGTGTTTATTATCCAGTTATAAGATACTCTTGACGTGGAATCATGAGTTATCATGACTGGTACGAATTCCAATTGGATCCTCATGTATTAATTGAATTATACATAACAATTTACCTTACTAAAAGTTGTATGTTTCGTCTTCTGTGGCCAAATACTTGATTAATTAGGATATAGATGCGGTTATCCTCTCCTGTATAATATGTATATCGGACCAGCAGCTAATTAATTCATGTGTATATAAATGATACATTGGACATGTCAAATATAAATCAGTCTTAGTTTGATCTGATTTCGCGATTTTGCTTGTTTTGCCCAATTTGTTAAGAAAACAAATCGTCAGTAATTAATCATTCATTTAACTTAAAAACACTGACGTGTTGATTATGTTCTTCGATAGTGTTGCTGTAAATTATAACGTCATCCAGATATATTTGGACAATATAACCTTTCAGTATGTTGTCATCATCCTATAATGTGAAGTCAATATACTCTATTATAGGAGTATGACACCCCTATTCTTCAGCAGTCTTTATCATCCTGTTGAATACTCATGGTTTGAATATTATAATCAGGAGTCAACGGTATGAAGTCTGATTTAAAGAATATACACAATTTAACTAAATTATTCTATTTGAACGTAGCACAAGCTCAATAAGTCGATTACAAATATACGGAATAAGATGCGAGGGTTTCTTTGGTTATACATTCTATAGCTGCTTCCATAATATAGGCCGAAGTTGATCAGTGGTGGTATTAAGTGGAAGTCGTATAGTTTCTTCAACATATTACAACCGTCAGATTAATGACGTATAAGTTGTGTATATGAACCAGAAAGGTATATGCTTCATAGAGATCCTTATCTTATAGATCGAGTCAATCATATGTTGTTCTAGTCTTAATATACTGATCAAGAACAAAATTTCAGAAAACTGAATACACTAATTATACACGTCTACTACCTATCCAGTAATACTGAGCAATAACACAATACTTCATTCCAATAACAGCTTCTACCTTGCTACTACTCTTCTCAACATCAATTTCATGTCGATAAGAAAGAGACATTTGTTTAAATACTTAAGACCTGCAATAATAGAAAACACCCAGACACCACCAGTTTTTTTTTCTTCTTTCTTAGATGAAGATGATTTCAATGGTACAATAGATACACACACACACTAGCTATCCTCCAATCTAGTGCTTCTAGTAGTTCACAGATATGTTCATTCTTTCCAGATTATCAGACTTAATACGTATCCCACCAGACCAATTTAACAGAAATGCTTTGAAAGCCGTCACTTTTGAACTAAATAAGAAGTATGCAAACAAGATCATTCACAACCTAGGTCTAGTTGTAGCCGTATGGGATCTAGTCCAAGTTGATGATGGTCTATTAAAACCAGGTGATGGTGGAAGTTATATCAAATGCATAGTGAGAGTCGTCGTGTTTAGACCCTTTGTTGGTGAAGTCCTAACTGGTTGGATAGAAAAATGTACTCCAGAAGGATTAAAGATCAAAATGGAATTCTTTGATGATATATTTATACCGAAAAACCTTCTATTTGAAGGATCTGAATACTCTTTAAAAGATAATGCATGGATATGGAATGCCGATGGATCAGAACTTTACTTGGATGTTAATGAAAAAATAAGGTTTAGAATAGAAGAAGAAGTGTTTGTTAATGTTAAACCAACAGGTCCAAAGAATGAATTTGAAGAACAAACACCAGAACAGTTGGAAAAAAGACAACCAAGTTATGTCCTTATTGGAAGTTGTCAAACTGATGGTATGGGTTGTGTCAGTTGGTGGGATTAATGAGCTGTGTGATTGACTACAGTGTTAATATAATTAAATAGAGCATAATAATTTACAGAGAAAAAACAAATATTCATGAAATATAATTGTAGTAAGTTTGAAATTAAAGTTATAAAACAACATTAAATATGCATGAGAATCCAATTAGTTATATTGCATGTAACGACTAGTTGAACTGAATTTCAAGTTACCCTTTATGACTTTATCAACAGCTTTTAAGAAATCTTTCTCAGTAGCCACTTTTCTTCTTTCTCTAATTGCAAACATACCAGCTTCTGTACAAACAGATCTTAATTCAGCACCAGTAGAATTTGGACATAATCTTGATATTAATTCCCATCTGATATCTCTTTCAACACTCATGGCTTTTGAATGAATTCTGAAAATATTGGCTCTACCTTCAAGATCTGGTAATGAAAATTCAACTTTTCTATCAATTCTACCAGGTCTTAATAAAGCTGGATCCAATGTGTTTGGTCTGTTAGTAGCAAACATAACTTTGATGTTACCTCTTGGGTCAAAACCATCTAATTGTGTAATCAATTCTAACATAGTACGCTGGACTTCATTATCACCACCAGCACCATCATCAACTCTTGCTCCTCCAATTGCATCAACTTCATCAAAAAAGATAATACAAGCTTTCTTAGTTCTAGCCATTTCAAATAATTCTCTAACCATACGAGCACCTTCACCAACATATTTCTGCACTAATTCAGATCCAATAACTCTAATAAATGTAGCATCTGTTCTATTAGCAACGGCTCTAGCACATAATGTTTTACCTGTACCTGGTGGACCATAAAGTAAGATACCCTTTGGTGGATCTATACCTAATTTAACAAATCTTTCTGGTGATAATAATGGTAATTCAACAACTTCTCTCAGTTTTTCAATTTGTTCTTTACAACCACCAATATCACTATACGTCACATCTGGTTTTTCTTCAACAGTCATCATTGTCACTGAAGGATCAATCTTAGGTGGTAAAGGTAATTGAATCTCATATTTAGTACGATCAACACCAACTCTCATGGCTTCTTCGATATCTGTAGGAGAAACTTTTTCACCTAATGCAACAACAAATTTGGCAATTTGTTTGATATTAATCACATATTTAGATTTATCTTCACCTTCATCAGTCTTGATGATTTTGGTACATCTAGCAACTTGTAATGGTTGTTCTGATTCCATTCTTTGTTTATCAGCCATGACATCCCATAGATGTGGAGGTGCTAGACCTGTATTACTTTCTTTGACACCAATCTTTTCTTTGATTTTGATTTCCAATTCTTTTATATCTTTCTCAACTTCTTTGATAGGTTTGGCATATGGTGCAGCACCCTATTTGAACATTGTTAGTATTCAATTCAATTGAATAAATTGATGGTGGTCAATTGTGATTATAATGGCTATTGCCACCTTGACCGTTTATTTTGACATGTTTACTTACATAAGTTCTTAGCACTTGGATATCGCCCTCGGAAAGTGGTACAATTTTTTCTTCTGGCTTGTTTTCATCTTCCTCGTGCGCCACGTACTTATCCCAATCAGCTTTTGGAGGCATTGTGTTGTGTATGTTTTTGTTGTGTATATTAAAGTATCAATTGGATCTTTTGGTGAGTTTTGGTTTTCATCAATGTTTTGATTTAGTGGCCACCCGCGAAATCAGGTCACGTGAGAAAAACCGCGAATTATGTATAAAGTAACTTCTACTACTATTACTACTACTACTCACCAACGACGTTTCACTTAAAAGATCTTGTATGTTATTTTATCTAACCCATTCACTGATGGTCTGTAGTGATGTATAGAACATCATGATTATTCCTAGTGCCAGAATACTACCATCTATAATTTTGGTTGACACAGTATCTGCCAATGAAACATAATGTAATAATGGAGGGAAGACATAGATCAATGGGATACATGCAAAACTACCAACAATGGCAACAAACTTGTCCAAATCACTAGCACCACCCCAAGCTAGAAGTGCAGTTGCTGCAACTAGGGCAATTCTGAAGTAATTCTTTTGCCATTTGATTGAAGAATCATATTTACCTGATTTCTTGATCAATGCATTTTCCAAGATTCTAATGGCTGGGAATAATTGTAATGGAGTTGACAACAAGATGGCCATTGAGTATAAGAACTGAACAATATTGACTAGAATACTTTGGTCGAAGTTCAACAAAATGACAGTTTCAGTTCCAGATCCAAAAGATAGATAACCTAATAGACCTGATGAAATAAACACAAATGTTGCAACGAAAATAACCCATCCTAAAATAGTTGGGAATTTGGAAGGATGTTTCATAGATTCCTCAATTGGAATTAACAAACCAATACCTTCATATGTGAAGATTGCAGTTCCAATAAACACACTCCAATCACTGTTGAAAGTTTTAACAGGGGCAAGACCTTTTGCAATCAAGACAAAACTGCAGTAGTAATAAACGTATAGTAGACCTAAGAAGATGAACAAATCAGCAACTAAAGCTGTACCTGATAATTTTGCAATCTTTCTAGTTAAAGACAGAGGTGTGAATATAGCCACTTGTAGGATAATATAGAACTCCAAACTTAAACTTATATCAGCTGTTGCTGTAAAGAAAGCTTGTAAATTAGTAGCAGTGAAGATGATATACGCAGCTGCAAATCCAATTTGTGATAAAACAATAGCAGCCAAAATAGCCTGTCTCATTCTTGGACCAAATAATTTCTGTCCAATATCACCATAACTAGCTGCACCTAGATGAATTCTAACCCTGATCAGAAGCATGAAACAATGATATGATAGTATAGCAAAAATCACAAGTGAAATCACACCAAAAGCCCAACCGGCATTACGGAACCCTCTTGGTAAGAAAAGAACACCGGTACCAATGAACGCTTTTAGTAATAATAAAACGGCTTTTGTGGTTGTTGCTTTATGTGAGTCTGCTGGTTGATTACTTGGGCTAACACTTGGTAATAACAACGATTCTTCATCATTATCGAAATCACCTCTATGATATTCATCGTCTTCATCATCTTCATCTCTTAACTCTTCACCTGCAAAATGACCATAAATTGCCAAAAATTCAATAAAGTTTCTAGTGAATAATGTTGGTGTTTGGTTTGTATCGTTGTTTAACAAGTTTTGTCTTGAAGCTTTCTGGATCAAGAAACTTCTTCTGAACCCACCTGGAACTCTTATATCATGGACTTGGAAATCAGGCTCTACCAGAGAGCCATGGACTGACCCAGAGAACGATTGTGATCTTCTTCTAGCATTGTGTGGTTGTGAATGATCTCTTTGCCAATTATAAACTTCTCTACTGATATCACCACCTTGTAAATGTAACGAATCAAATTCATCATTGACTGTAGACTTTGATTTCAGAGAACTGACATCGTTCTCTGTGACTAAATGACGACCAACCACTTCAACTGTACTTGGATGTGGATTGTTGATGTCAATTTCCAAGTTTGGAGAATCAGAAGTTGGACGTGGAGAAGCACTTCTCAGTCTTGGATCGGCTGAGGATTGTTTAATGGGAGATCCTGAAGCTGATGCAATTGTATTCAAGATAGAAGCTGCCTTGGATGGCGATTCCAAAGGAGTTGGTTGTTGTAATAGTGGGGAATCTGCCTTGAAAGAAGTGGAGATCAAACTGGTTAATCCATTAGTTGAGTTCTTCTTCGAAGAAACGCCTTTATGATTCTGATTCAAGCCTGTTTTATCCTCGAAGCCTCCTTCGATCTTCTTGGTGTTTGGAGAATCTGTTGTGAAATCTTGTCCATCTGACGGCAATTCTCTTTGTGTATGCAACGAGCTTTTACGTGTGAAATGTTTAGATGAAAAATCACCAACTTTGAAACTCTCCTCGAGATCCTGAGCACCAGATCCTCTTAGCGATGATGAGAACGATGTCCCAAACTTTTGATGTTTTTTGTTCTCAAGAGACGACATTATTCCAAAAATAGTATTGGTGGTCTGGTAAGAACTGTGGTTGCAGGATGGTTGTACTTAGCTAGCGATGAGTCCCACGTTTTTGGTATTTTGGTTCTTGGGATGATCTGAACAATTATAATGTAGCTATTCAATTGCAAAATGAGCGACAACTATCAACTTGAACTAGAATTTGAACTAGAAACTGATGTCCGTTTCCTGCCTGTTTCGTAGAGTTTTTACTAATTCAAGTTTCTATGACGTTTTACTGTATTTTTCCTACTTCGCTAACAAAAACAAAAACAGTGTGTCTCTTTGTGGTTATGAGCAATTGTTCAGGGCGATGAGTGTCAAAAAAAATTTATTTCGTACTACAACAAACAGAACAGTGTCAAAAGGACAGTCTTTGACTATAGAAAATATACCGTTAAAATGTCCAGAAAGTGGGTGGATAAGAAACGTGACAAGACATATAAAGTTGTGTACAGATCGCATGACGATCCTTTATTCCACGATGAGGAGGCCTCTGAAAATGTCCTTGTTGAGGTTAAGAACCCTAAGCATAATAAGATTAAGACAAAGTCACAATTGGAAGAAGAGCTAGGTGATGCTTTGGAAAGTATAAGAAAGAATGAAGGTGAAGCTGCTCTATATGGTATCACATTTGATGATTCGAAATATGATTATATGCAACATTTGAAACCTATTGGAAATGAAGATGGTGTTTTCATTCCTAAGAAAGGATCAGAAGAAAAGACTAAAAAAGGTATACAGTTCAAAGAGTTTGATCTTCCTGAAGAGGTCTTACCTTCCAAAAAGACAGTTAAGATAACATACCAAGATCAACAAGATCTTCCGGATGAGATTGCTGGTTTCAAACCTGATATGAATCCAGCTTTGAGGGAAGTCCTAGAAGCATTAGAAGATGAAGCATATGTTGAAGACGATGAAGATATTTTTAATAATTTGTTAGGTGATGGTGAACAGGTTGATGAAGATGAATTTGAAGATGAATTTGATGAATGGGATTTAGATAATTATGAAGAAGAGATGGCCAACTTGGAAAACAAAGATTTTTCACAAGAAGGTGATATGGGCTGGGAAGCTGATTTCAGAAAATATAAAGCTATCAACAGCAAAAAGCCAAAGAATGATTGGGATAGTGATGATGAATTTGATGAAGAGGAAGAAGAAGGCGATGCTGTTCCAGACCTACCAACTTTCGATGCTTCAAAAGGTACAGCTAAAAAAGGATCTAAACGTAAACAACGTATGAAAAAAGGTGCAATGACTGATACTTCTAGTTTCTCAATGACCAGTTCTGCTCTATATAGAAGTGAAGCCATGACAGTACTTGATGATAAATTTGAAAAAGTGCTGAATGATTACGAGAATGAAGACGCTGAAGAGGAAGAAGAATATAAACCTTTCAATATGGAAACAGAAAGAGTGGATTTCGAAGACATGTTGGATGATTTCCTAGATAACTATGAGATTGAAGGTGGAAGAAGACTTGTGAAGAAGAATGAAGAAATTGATGCATTGAAAAGAGCCGCTGATAGTGCTTCAAAGGGTAAACTGGCTCAAAGAAGAAGAAAAGAGAACCAGAAAGGAGATTCACTCCCTAAAGCTTTTGGTAACATGAAGATATAGATAGTTCTTCAACGCATTGCGACTACCTCTAACTGTTAATATTATGATAGTATATGAGATATTGTAGCTATACTTGGTACTTGGTCATCTTTCAACTCAATCCTTGAAGGACTACATATATAGGACTTGGAATATTTAATTGTGTGTATTCAATCAATTTGAATAGTTTCGACCTTAAAGAGCTCAACCGATAGAATCTGATCTACTCTGCAAAAGTAAACCTGATATACCGATTATTTGCTCTATAAGTGTACAAAACCGATATAGTATAAAGTAGCTAACTCAGCGGTTCTTGTGGTTTGGGGTATTTGTTTCAACAGAGAACACAACACTATGAGAGCTACTCAAGAGCATGTAAAATTTAGAAATGTAAGAAATGTACTAACAGCAAAAGAATTCTGGAAACACAGGATGGAACAGTAAGATATCAAATCTAATTGTTGGTGGCGCTTAATATCAAGAATCGACCGTTTTATTTGTTCTTGATTAATTGTTGTTTATAATACAAGTGTAAAAGGGGTAGTTACCCGGACTTTTTTGTTACTTTAAAAATTTCCGCGAATTTAAGTGCAGTGCCCCAACCGGACTAATAGATAATTTTTTTTTATGTCTCATCTCTAATAACAACTAGTAAGACTTAGAAAGCATTTGAAAGAAGAACTCATCTAGAGAAGATACTCTATCACAATGGCAAAGAAGACTTTGGCACAACAGATTGCGGAACTATCCAAACCAGAAAACCCAGACTTCGATATCGAGGATTCTGAAAGAGGTGTTTTCGAACATGAAGATAGATCAGACAGTGATGATGATCTAAGAGATGAGAATGCTGAAGAACTTAAAAGTCAACATTATGTTAAAGTGGGTAAGAGTAAACTACGTGATAACTCAGTGAGCTTGAAGAACCCAAAATACGTCGGAAAACAAAGTAGCAGAAAAGAAATCTTTGGTCAAGAACAAGATGAAGATAGTGAAGAAGAAGATGATGATGAAGAAGAGGATGACGATCAAGAATCTAGCGAAGAACAAGATGATCAAGAAGATGTCAGTGGAAGTGATGATAGCAATATAGCAGAGGAAGAATTTGAATCTGCAAACGAAGATGAAGAATCTGATAGTGATGCTGTTTCTTTAAAAGCTGACTCTGAAGATGAAGAACAATCAGAGTCTGAATCAGAACCATCCACAGATGAAGAGGAAGTCTCATCTAAGAGAGATAAGCTTAAAAAATTAATGTCCAGTGAACGTAAACATATCATCAACAGACTCTCCTCATCCACACAAACCGATGCACTAAAAGGTTATGCTGTCATTAAACAACAAAAATTCTTTGACAATATCATCGATACTAGAATTAAATTACAAAAAGCTGTTACTTCATCCAACTTATTACCTTTGAACAACGAAACATTCGAAGAATTTCAAGAAGATGGTACTGATGAAATCTTATCAACAGTCGAACAATCATTGCACTCATTATTAGATAACATAATATCACTTAGAACAAACATATACAACAAAGAAAAAATCACAAAAGAACCATTAAAATTCAAAGCTAACAAAAAGAGAAGCTTCCAAGATTATCTTGAACAAACAGAGAAACTAGACACAGTGTTGAACACTTATAGAGATCCAGTGTTGACCAAATGGTCACATAAAGTTCAATCTGCATCTGGTGCTACTGCTTTGAACGCTTCCAAATTCAAATCGGTTAACCAATCTGCTGCTCAACAAGTCGAAGTCAATCTTCTTGATATGGAAAGATTATTAAAGAGAACTCGTCTAAATAGAAGAGCTGTTAAACCATTGGGATACGTTGCTGAAGATGAAGAAGAAAACAAAGATAAAGTCATTGACAGATCTTTACAAGAAGATCCAAATGTGTTTGATGATGAAGATTTCTATAGAGTCTTGTTAAATGATCTAGTTGATAAGAAGATCTCTCAATCTAATCCTGTGAATGGATTAACTATCCAATTAACCAAAACTAAATTGAAGAAGAACGTTGATACAAAAGCTTCAAAAGGTAGAAAACTAAAATTCACAGTTCAAGAACCAATTCAAAATTATGATGCACCAAAAGGTAAATTCAAATGGAGTGATGAACAAATTGATGAATTCTTTGCAGGTTTATTAGGTCAAAGAGTTAACTTTGATGAAGATGAAGAAAACAGTGATAGAGGTTCTGAAAGTGGCTCTGAAGATGAAGAAGAACAATTATTGAAGAACGACGATTTGAGAATCTTTGGTTAATTTATATAAACTAATACAAGCATTTATTGAAAAAGAAAAAAAATATGACGTATCTATGATTAAATCGTATATAGGTATATGTAGTTTATAATTTAGATGAAAGATGATGCACTACTTGCGATTGTACTATTATCATCGATAATGAATTCATTTTCTTCTTCTTCACGAGCAGCTGAATCCTTAATGATCTGCTTCCAGTTTGATCTAGTGACACAAAACGTTTCACTAGCACCAAGAATGAAAACACCAACAGCCAATCCGATCCATAATCCGTTTATTTCAAGATCCCACTTGAATGATAAGACATATGCTAATGGTAGTGCCACAACATAATATGAAATGATGTTTAGAATTGATCCAATTTTTTGTCTTCCTTGACTTCTTAAAATACCTGCCGATATTATATTGAAAGTATCACAGAATTGGTTAATTGCTAATATAGGCATTGCTTTCACAGCCAAACGAATGACATCCTTATCAGAAGAGAATAATAATGCAAATTGACGTTTGAAGATCATAACTGTGGAGAATAATATCAGACCTACTGCAGCAGCAACCCCATAAGCTAATCTCACTGAAACTTGAGATGACCTGCTTGATCTTGCTCCGATATAAATTGCAATTCTTGTAGAGATAGCACATCCAATAGCAAATGGGAATTGATACAGTAAGGATCCGATATTGGAAACAATAGATTGGGCAGCTAATGATTCTGTACCAAAATAACTAGCCATTACTGTCAAGACTTCAAAAGATAAGTATTCACATTCGATCATAGCAAGTCCTGGTAATGCCAGATCTAACATTGGTCTCCAACGTGTGAATGCTCTTGAAGTAAATCCATCCCAACATTGTTTACCATCAATGAAGACAACGTATAGTAAAAGTAATAAAGCCATTAACCAATATGTGATGACAATAGCTAAAGGAGCACCAATGAAACCCCACTGTCTGATGAATAAATAGTTTAGTAGTAGATTAACAGGAAGACAAATGAACAAGACATATGTGGATGCATGAAAGATCTTTTGTGCTTGTAAGAATCTCTTTCCTGTTTCAAATGCAATAAGACCAGGAGCACCAAGACATAGCACTCTGAGATATAGTTGTGTAAGTTCTAATAGCTCTGCTTCTGGAACAACAAATGATAAAACCCAACGAGAGTTCCACCAGAGAAGTAAAATTGGGATTGAAAGAGTGCAAATCATGGCTGTACATCTCTGGAAATATAACCCAACTCTATGATACTTCTTAGCACCAAAAGCCTGGGAGCAGAAAGTATCAAGACAAGTAGACATACCTTCGAAAAATGCCATACCGGTGATATTAAAAGTCATGACTGCCAATGATGCAGATGCTAGTTTCTGACTTCCCAAATGACCAACCAGGAAAAGAGAGTTGACAGCCAATAAGTATTCAAAGAAGAAAGTGATTGATAAGGGAACAGCTGACTTTATTATATTGGCCAGCTCGTCTTTGATTGAGACGATAACTTCATCGAACGAGTCGAATGAGTACTCACTCTTGTATGAACTATGGATAGAGACAGAGTATCCATCTGAAACGTATGGATCTTCTATTTCCTCCTCTTCCAGATCCCTATCTTGTATTGGGCTCATCGCGCCAGCACGAGAATACTGCGACTTGACCGCACCGTAATTCTGTAGCGTCGACTGGAGAAGCTGTGCTTCGTGTACCGAGGTGTTACTGTTCCGTCTCTGTGTCATCCTGTGCTCTTCCTCCCGCCAATTTCCGTGTGTTTAAGTGTGTTAATTTTGTGTTTAGTTGAGTCTTTTTGTAGTGTTGTGACGTCCTGTGAATTTTTTCATTTTCAGGTATAATAAAGAATTATAAAGAAAGCAGCACTTGATTAAGAAAAAAAATAAATCACATAAATTTAACGTTTTTAGAGTCATTAAAACATTCGATAAAATGCTGGAGAAAGTACCAAGTGCTGGAGATGAAGTGCTGCTGACTCCTCGTAAGGGGTTTGTTGTGAAGACAAAACTAGCCCAGGCAGATGGTGACAAGGCAAAGGGTACCAAAGTGTTTATCAATGTGTGTTCTGATGATAATGTACCTCTTCCAGAAATACCATACGATGCCCAGGTGATATATCCTCTTATAATGGATAACAAGTGGGAAATCCCAATTGTTGCCTCTGACTCAAGAGAGGATGTGGATAAGAAAGGTGCTAAGGCTTATGTTTACGATTGTATCATTGGTACTAAAGCGATGAGATGGGTTCAGATGGATCATGAGTTAAGAGAGATATTGATAGAGTGGTGTCTCGAGAGTGTGGAGCTACGCTCTGAGATAGTTCTTTCTAGAGAAGATATAGCACTACCAAAGATGTCTTCCAAAGGTGAACCACATTCAATCTCTATATTAAAGAATGAGATGGATCTGAATAAACTAAATAAAGAATTTCAAGAAAAAGTGGCTAAACTAGAACATGATCCAGTTGCTATTCTGGAAGCTAAAAGATTTGATGAGGACCAAAGTATGAAAGAAGCAGAGGATATTAATATTTTTCAAATCAATAAAGAGCCTCAAGCATCTACCACAAAACCACTGATCCAAGAGATTGAAAAGATGAGTATAACAGAGCAAAAGAAACCCCAACAAATACAGAAGAAGATCAACACTGAGACTGTTACGAAACCACAACTGAAATATGAAACAGTGATGCAAAAAGTTGATATCAACGGATACAAGCTAAAGATAGAAGTCAAATCACAAAATGACTCTTCGTTAGATTATGACTTACAACTCGATAGATCCACAAATACCTTAATACTAAAGAACCTAAACCCAAAATTCACCACTAAAAAGGATCTTGAACTACCTCTACCATCAATATTTGAAGATCCTACAATTCAAACATACTTTGTTCATAGCACAACGACATTAGTCATATTCGTGAAATAATTAACATTCTATACATATTCTAATTAATCAACTCAACTCAACAAACCTAGGTCGATTGATGATTTTGTCTTTTCCAAGGCACTTGGTGCAAATGCCAGATTATCTCTATGTGCAACGTATTCAGAATCCGCATATCCTAAGATCTCTTCAATTTGATGACTTTGACATCCTTTGATTTTCTCAATCTCTGTAGATGTATAATTCACTCTTGCTCTACCAAAATTCAATAAAGGTTTTGAAGTATCTAATGAACCATCTGGTCTTCTTGAACCGACTTTCAATGTGACACATTCGTGTTCGTGGAAAGTGCCATGGACTTCTATTATACCCACTGGTAATAAACCAGCTTTGTTAGATCTTGTTAATGCGTTATGAGCACCTTCGTCAAGAACAATAGCACCATGAGTATGAAGTCCATGAAGCATCCAGAATTCTTTATTCTTGATGTGTTTATCTCTACCATTAAATCTTGTGTGTAATGGAACGTCATGTTCTTTCAGTTCTTTCAAAGCTTGCAGTTGAATTTCCTCAATGGACAAATTGGATAATTTTTCTTCGATTTCAACATCATGATCATTGTTCTGTATGAATTCAACAATCTTCCAAAGATTTTCAGGATGATCACTCTTCATTATAATCATCGTTGTTCCTGCTTCTGTAGCTAAATCAGCAGCGATTAGTTTAGTAGTCATACCACCTGTTCCCACAGCACTACCACCACTAGAAGTCTTGACCTCCAATTGGTTTAGGTCATTAACAACCAATATTGGAGTAGCTTCAGGGTTTGTTCTTGGGTTATCGGTGTACAGACAATCAACATCAGTCATTAGGAATAAATAATCAGCACCTACCAGAGCAGCAGTGATTGCAGAAAGAGTATCATTATCACCAAACTTGATTTCAGCAACGGATAAGGTATCATTCTCATTAACAATAGGAACGACTCCCATGTTTAATAGTTCGGTCATTGTGTTTTGTGCGTTCTTATATTGTGTCCAATCGGCGATATCATTTCTTGTGATCAATATCTGGGCGATCTGTTGGTTCAATAAACCAAACATGGAGTCCCATCTCCCTATAAGCTTCGACTGACCAATTGCAGCAATCGCTTGCACTTGTGATAATTTCTTTGGTCTTTTATCAAGACCCATTTCTTTCAACCCAACGGCGATACCACCCGATGAGACAATGATAACTTTGTGACCTGATCTTCTTAACTTTACGACCGTCTCAACAATGAGAGACATTGTAGCCACTTTTGGCTCTTTGGTCTTTTCATCAACCAAGGAAGAAGTCCCTAGTTTGATAACTATTGTGTATGATTTCTTTCCCATGGTTACTCTCCCAGTTCACTGGACAAAACAGCCCTCGTTTTGAAGTGGAAACGAGCTAAAAGTGACACACCGTTAAAAAGAATAAATTTTCCGAACATTGGTTAAAAGAACATCGCTTCAAACCACTAGTTAAAGGCTTTGGTTAGGGCACCACCAGTATCATCAGTCATCAAAAAGTAGAAGAGACCAAGGTTAAATTGGTTCAGATATTTGCACATTGTTAGCATAGTAAAACAGGCAGAAATGGGACATCTAATCACCGTTGCCTCGTGTAACTTGAACCAATGGGCATTGGACTTTGAAGGAAACAGAGACAGAATTGTCGAAAGTATCTTAATTGCCAAAAAGCGTGGTGCTACTTTAAGAGTTGGTCCTGAACTAGAGATTACTGGTTATGGTTGTTTGGATCACTTTCTTGAAAATGATTTGTATCTACACTCATGGGAAATGTTTGCTTCCATTTTGACAAACAAAGAAACTCATGGTATATTGTTGGATATTGGTCTACCTATCCTACACAAGAATGTTAGATACAATTGTCGTGTTTTATCCTATGATGGTAAAATTCTATTGATTAGACCTAAACTATGGCTTGCTAATGATGGTAATTACAGAGAAATGAGATTCTTCACACCATGGGGAAGACCAAGATATGTTGAAAACTATGTTCTTCCAAGAATGATCCAAAAAATTACAGGTCAAGTCTCTGTTGATTTTGGTGATGCTGTTGTGTCTACTCTAGATACAGTTATTGGAGCTGAAACATGTGAAGAGTTATTCACTCCAAATTCCCCACATATTGCAATGTCTCTTGATGGTGTTGAAATTATCACAAACTCATCAGGATCACATCATGAACTTCGTAAATTGAACACAAGAATGAACTTGATCAAAGAAGCTACTACCAAATGTGGTGGTATCTACCTATATGCTAACCAAAAAGGTTGTGATGGTGACAGACTTTATTATGATGGTTGTGCTTTGATTGTTGTTAATGGACAAGTTGTTGCCCAAGGTAAACAATTCTCATTGGATGATGTTGAAGTCATCACTGCCACTGTCGATTTAGAAGACGTTCGTAGTTATAGAACTCAGATATCCGCTGGTATTCAATCAACAACGACACCAGTTTATCAAAGAATCCATCACCCAATTGAACTTTCTCCACATTCTTTGGACTTTGATCCAAAACTTGTTCCAGCTAAACCAAAGGAAATCTTCTATCATTCTCCAGAGGAGGAAATCGCTTTAGGTCCTGCTTGTTGGTTATGGGATTATTTAAGAAGATGTAATGGTGCTGGTTTCTTCCTACCATTAAGTGGAGGTATCGATTCATGTGCCACTGCAGTCATTGTTCACTCCATGACTAGACTTGTTGCTGAAGCTGCCGCAAACGGTAACGAACAAGTTATCAAAGATGCTAGAAAAGCTGCTAATGTTACAGATGACGATGATTGGAAACCATTAGATCCTGTGGATTTTGCCAGTAGAATCTTCCATACCACATATATGGGAACGAAGAACTCTTCAAATGAGACTAGATCAAGAGCTAAAGAATTGAGTGATAAGATTGGTTCATACCACGTTGATTTGAACATGGATTCTTTAGTTGAGGCTGTTGTTACTTTGTTTGAAGTTACAACTGGTAAAAGACCAATTTTCAAGATTTTTGGTGGTTCACAAACGGAAAACTTGGCACTACAGAACATCCAGGCAAGACTGAGAATGGTTTTAGCTTACTTATTTGCACAACTATTACCATGGGTTAGAGGTCGTCAAACAGGTGGTCTTCTAGTTTTGGGTAGTGCAAATGTTGATGAATGTCTAAGAGGTTATTTGACTAAATATGATTGTTCAAGTGCTGATATCAATCCAATTGGTGGTATTTCAAAGACTGACTTGAAAAAATTCATTGCATACGCAGAAACTGAATTCAAATTACCAATTCTAAGAGAATTTTTGGATGCTACTCCTACTGCAGAATTAGAACCTATTACTGAAACATATGTTCAATCAGATGAAGCTGATATGGGAATGACATATGAAGAACTTTCTGTTTTCGGAAGATTGAGAAAAGTTCAAAAATGTGGACCATACTCCATGTTCTTAAAGTTGTATCATGAATGGACACCAAGATTAACACCAAGACAAGTTGCTGAGAAAGTCAAAAGATTCTTCTTCTTCTATGCTATCAACAGACATAAACAAACTGTTTTGACACCAAGTTACCACGCTGAACAATATTCACCTGATGATAATAGATTTGACTTACGTCCTTTCCTGATCAACCCACGCTTTGCTTGGGCTTCTAAGAAGATTGATCAAATTGTTGAACAATCAGAAAGAGAAACTACTGAAACATTGGAAGAACTAACCGTTGAATAATATAATAATAATACATATACTATTATGAGTTTTTTGTAGTACCCCACGTACTTTTTATCACAACTTGCGATCTATCATTTCTTTTCCAAAAATCAATTAGTGTAAGTGCAGTTTTACGTGGTACATCCTCCTGTATGTAATGACCTGAATCCTGAAATACCACCAGTTGATACTTCCCTTGCATCTGTCCAATAATAAGATCTTTATCAAGTGTATCCGTACCAGCTAATATCAACAATTTGGAGGTTGGTGCATTAACGAACTGTTTTGACAGCCCAGTGAACCATGTATCCCAAAACGGTTTTGTCTTTTGAAGATCAATGATCCATCTATATAATCCGGTATCTTTATCAAACTTGATATAAGAAGGTATAGAAACGTTTGCGGAAGAACCGTTTCTCACAAGGTTACTCTTTAAATGCCAGCTAATGGCTTCTGCCTCTGTTTTGAAGGTTTTGGGCAGATGTTGAAGGTATATATCCATGCTACCTAACGCCCGTATTGCTGTTTCTTCCACAATATCAAACATACCAAGCCCATTTATTTTGAAGTCTTTCAAGTTATATGCTACCCTTGTCATTATAGAGCCACCAAGACTATGTCCAATTAGAAATATTGGATTCTTATGTAGTTTTTCAGTCGTTAAAAGGGTCTTGATGATAAAAGTTGCATCAGATACAAAACTGTCCAACGAATAATCAACATCCTTATCACCCGCTATCTTTGTCAAACCATGACCCCTAGCATCAAATGTGAAGATACCGGCCACTGACTTGGATGATTCTTTATCTTGAGATTCCCTCATCTGTGAGATCAATTCTTTGGCTAAGGGTGCGAAAGTCATCCCTGAAGAACCTGCACCATGATGAAAGATGAAGACTGGCGAGCTCTCAGTGGCCGGTGGTATATAGTATGTATTGAAAGCATCTCCATCGCGTTCTATGATCTTATTCTGTTGAAAATATTGCTTCCAGTTGGTTTTCCCTGAGTATTCAGGTACTTCTTTCTTCAATGGTTGGACATCTGTGACAGTAGTCTCATCTTCAGAGAAATCAAGACCCAATGAAGCTTCAGATTGTCTCAGCTTGTTTTGAAACAGTTTTCTCTGTAGGTCACCCATCTGTATCCTATATTGTCTTGTTTGGGGTGATGTGAACTGATACAGCTGTCAGTTAGCTTATTTACTCATAGCTTCTATATGGTATGATATTCGTTTAGTGTGACACTTTATAACAAACACGAACATGATGGTTATGAGCACCTGGAAATTTTGACAACAAACAAATGTAAACAAACAAACATGATGGTTTCGTGATGGGGCGCTCATCTGAACCAACCATACATCCTTATTTAGAAGGACAGGTGCTCAATTCTCGTACAGGTGAGTTGCTATCTTACTATTCAGAAGTTACAACCTGCTTTCTTTGCTAAAGAACCTAGACTAACGCGTGATTTACAGAGATAACATTATAAAACAACGATGGATACAAAAGCACCAGTCCAAGTTGGAAAACTGGTAGATCACATATTCACCTTGGCAAAAGTGCTACAAGGTGCACAATCAGATGATGTGATACATTTCAACAATCAGAAAACTAAACAGATACTTGAAGAATTTGCCTCTAACCCATCGGCTTCCACTATATTTGTTTTTCAATTAGAAGACAGCTGGAGTGTTTCATCTTCAGTCGAGTCTGTGAGTGATCCGAAATCCACTATTGTTATCATCAAAGACAAAGGGATCCTAGAGGATGATCTTGAACTAGATCAACAATTACAGGTAGTGAATCTTCCGAACATTGGGTCTTCATTCGAAACATTGCGATCTTTGATCAGTCTTGGGGTTGGAACCTACTTCGATGCTATCACCACTGACAACAAAACCGAATCAATAGTCTCCACAAAGAAGAAGATCAACGAGTTAGCACTTTCGTTACAACATCTCGAACAATCTATTCAGGTGCCTGATCTTTCTGTTACATTGCATCCTATAATCAGAGACGCCATCGCACAAGGTGCCACTCTACAGAATTACACTGATTTCATTCCAGATGAGACTTTGAATGATCCATTATTTCTCAATGGTGTTCAAACCACTGTTAATGGATGGGTCAAATCAATCCAGCATATCACCAAGATGCAGCGTGATGTCAGTGATGGTTCAGCTTTTGATGAAGTAAATTTCTGGACATCTATGGAATCCTCATTATCTTCCATCCAGCACCAAGTGGACTCTGTGGGCGTTCAGCTTACTCTTGAAGTATTGAAATACGCTAAAAGATACCATGCTACTGTTAGTTTCCTCTCTGATATTGGAATCAAAGATGCCGTTAGTCTCACTACTGACTATAACAAGCTTATGAAAGATCTTCCATTAAATGATCTTTTAGCTGCAGAGACATTCAAAAAGATCGAAGAGGCTGTAATATTGATTATGAACCATCTTAAGAGATTAAGACTAACATCATATCCTATTAATCGTGCATTGCCATTTGTGGAAGCAATATCCTCTGATATAGAACATAAAGTTAAGCCTATGTTGAATGATATCATGTCCCTAGACTTCGAGGAGTTTCTTTCTAAGGCAGGTGAAGTTGATTCATTGTTTGATACATGGGATAAGCAAGTCAAAGAATTTACAAATCTAGCCAGAGAGCTTTTGAGAAAAAGAGGTGAAAAGTTCATCTTTGTTCGTATAGACTCCAAGACAAATCTTATCAAAGATAGACTTCAGGAAGCTATTGAATTCAGACAAAACCATGAAGACTTTGTTTCCACTCTATCGAATGCTGATTACTCTGTGAAAGATCTTGACTTTGCTTATGATGCTGTTAGATGGTGCAATATCTTCGATAACAACAGAACTTGGGAGCAGTCTCAGAAGGTCTATGATAAACGTATCCTATTAATTGAGAATGATATCGTTGATGAACTTCGCAGATCTCTCGAAGAAGCAAAAAATTCCAATGAGTTGTTCCAGACTTTTGGAACTTATAAGTCTCTATTGGATCGTCCAATAATAAGAGCTGCGATCCAAGAGTACCAATCTCAACTTCTTGCTATAGTGAAAGATGAAATAAAACATTTGCAAGAACTTTTTGCATCAAAGTCTAATATCAAAGAAATCTCAGCCTTGAGAGATTATCCTGAGATATCATATGTCTTGTTATGGGCTAAGCAAATCGAAGAAAAATTGATCTTTCTCCTCAATCGTTTAGAACTAGTATTCGGAAAGGATTGGAATTCATATGCTGAGGGCCAAAAGATATACGCAGAAAGTATGGCTTTCAAAGCTAAACTTGACACACAGAAGCTATTTGACGATTGGTTGACGAAGGTCTCAGACTTTACGGTTTCTGGTGATGTTTTCATCTTGAGTAAAAATAACAAGGTGGAATTGTCTTTGAACTTTGATGAAGCTTTGATGCGCTTTTACAAAGAGGTTAGATCTTTGAACTTGCAGGGATTCCAAATTCCCCATGCAGTAGCTACAAACTCTAGACAAGTTAGAAAAGTTTATCCACATGCTGTTGTTCTACGTGAATCTTCACACCTAATATACCAACTAATGGAATCTCTTGAATCATTAGCAGACTTCCAGGTTCTTGTTCTGGATGAGAGAAATAAACTATTTGAGATCATAGAAAACTGTCTGGATGTCAAATGGAATGATTTGGCAGTTGCTTTTGACTTGAAAAATATCGAGGTCAAGGTTGAAGAGCAAGAAAAGTTAGCCCAGATAATAAGTCTTGAAACTCTAGTGGCTACTCTATCCAAGAAATACCATCAAATACTAGGATATCGAGATGAAATAAGAATTGTCTTTGAGTCACTCCAAACTACTGCATTTACCCCAAGTGGACTAAGTAATGTCATTGCTGAATTACAAAAGGTGGTTAATAAGATCGCTCTCGAGAACTTCAATAATGTGGAAGCATTTGTCTCAAAACTGAATCTATCATTGAAGGAGGCTCTGGTCAGAAGCTTTGTTAACTTACAGCTAAATGATACCACTTTTAAGCATACAGTTATAGCTAAGGAAGTTTTGGTTGTTGAGCCTGCCCTTGAACAGAGCAAGTTGGCACATATAAAACTGGCACAAGACTCAGTTGCTGCACTATTTTCACAGAAGAAGCTGATCGTTTCTTCATTGAGTGATGTTAGTGACGGGTTGATTGATTTCACTGATTATCAACCGCAAATACTTGAGAAGTACTACAACATCATAGACTCTCTTGAAGCTGACTATTCGAAAGCGCATGAATTCGTTCAAAGATGGGGCCAATTTGGAGTACTATGGAAAATTGACAGAGATGCTCTTTTGGGTAATCTTGATACCGAGAGCTGGTTAACTTTATTTGAAGAAATGAAAGAAAGTAAAAGCTTCTTTGACTCTGCTGATTCTATAGCCAATTTCGGAGGCTATTCAATCGACTTTTCTCAAGCTAGAGATGTAACGGCCTCGAAGTTTGCTGCTTTCAATAGAGAGTTGAACTATTTATTTTCCAAGAAGTTAGAAGAATCTATTAGATCGGTCAATCTTGAAGTTCTGAAGAGTAAAAAGCTGCTAGAGTCTAAGCAGGTTGTGTTGTCTTCTATTACTGAGACAATTGAACTCGTGTCATTAGTGCAGAAACAGAAAGATTTCTTATCAGCTAAAGAATCGGATATTAAGCTATTTTCACAAGGTGAAACGCTTTTATACAAGAAGCAATTTCAATTTCCAGAATCATATACTTATTGTGATGAACTGGAAGCAAATTTCACTTCTTTGGCTGAGATTGTTCAAAAACGCTCTGAGTCTATCAATGCTCATTTCGATGTGATCTCAAAGAATATTGAAACTGAATGTCAAAGAGTTCAGCACTCAATCCATGACCTTCAGTCAGCTTGGGAGGAAATTAAAACTGAAACCGATACATTGGACCCGTCCGAAGCTATCAGAAAACTTGAAGCTTTCGAACAGAATGTTTCTCTCATACAGAACAGAAGGAACTTGTTACTGGAAGCTATTTCACTTTTAGTGATCCCTGCTACCATTACTTCAGATCTTGAGTCTTTATTATCAGAACTCAAAGACTTAAAGTCAGTTTGGATATCAATGCAAAGTCTATGGTCTTCACTTGATGACTTGAGGTCAATGACTTGGCAATCACTAAAGCCTAGAGCGCTGCGCAAGCAAATGGAAGAACTATTAAACAGTACTAGAAGCATGCCTGTTAGAGTTCGTCAGCATGTTCCATTCCAGAAGTTTCTCAAAGTTGTTTCAGGTCTATCAGGCTCAGAAAAGATTCTACTTTCATTGAAAGAAGACTTTATCAAGGAAAGACATCTTAAAAACTTATTCAAGATGTTGGGAAAGCCATATGTGTCCAATCTTACAATCGGAGATATGTGGGACTTGAATCTTGAACTGCATGAAAGATCTGTTGCTTCGATTATCTCTCAAGCCAACTCTGAGAGAGCAATCGAAGATTCCTTGCAGCTAATCAAAGATACCTGGGAAGATTTGAGATTGGAGTTCTTCGACTCTAATGGTAAACAATTGGTGAGAAATTTCTCAAAACTAATTGAAACGACATCTAATGATCTCGCTACTTTATCATCAATGAAACAGTCTTCTGTTTTTAGAACATTTGAAAAGGAAATCTTACAGTGGGAAAGTAATCTTGACTCATTGTTTCAAATATTAGACTCTTGGGTTGAAGTTCAACGTCAATGGATCGATCTAGATGGTATCTTTGGCTCTAAATCAGGCATTAATAAATACTTATCACTTGAATCATCTAGATTCAACAGTGTCTCGGCTGAGTTTCACTCTATATTGAAGAAGATCTATAGAGAAAACTATGTCTTAGAGGTAATTTCAATTTCAGACTTAGCACAAGTTATGAGAAGACTTTCTGACTCGCTAAATAGAATTTCCAAGGCTTTGGGTGATTATCTTGAGAAACAAAGGGAACTATTTCCTAGGTTCTACTTCATTGGTAATGATGACTTGCTAGAAATCATTGGTAATACTGAAGACGTTGAAAGAATAAGTAAACACTTCAGAAAAATGTTTGGAGGAATCGCTGGTGTCAACTATAACCATGAACTGAAGGAGATTCAATCGGTTTACTCCCAAGAAGGTGAAACGGTGAATCTAAAAATACCCGTCTCTTTGACAAAATACCAAAGACTAGATGAATGGATGACCCAATTGGACTATGAAGTGAAACGTACCTTGGCAACCTTGCTTAGAGAATCATTAGCTTCTTACAGTGGCAATTTATTGCAAATACTCGATTCATATCCATTACAGGTCACTATTCTAGTGTTACAAATATCATGGACAAAATCTACTGAAGCATCTATTGTTAAAGGTGACTTGACAACACAACTTGAACAACTAGAATTATTGTTGCGTGAGGTTAGTGCTCGTAACTCATCTGAAGACAAACGATTGGAATCACTCATAGTGGAGTTAGTTCACCAGAAAGATGTCTTGACTGAGCTTTGTGATAAGAAAGTACAAGCAGTCACTGACTTCCACTGGCAATCACAGCAGAGATTCTATCTTGATGATAACAATCAGGATGTTTTGAGCTCTTTACTCGTCAAGCAGGCATCAAAGACATTCATATATGGATTCGAGTACCTTGGCCAGCTAGAGAAGCTTGTCTATACCCCATTGCTCAACAAGTGTTTCATTTCCATGAGTGGTGCTCTAGATCAAGGTCTTGGTGGCTCTCCATTTGGGCCAGCAGGTACTGGTAAGACCGAAACTATCAAAGCATTAGCACATAATGTTGGTAAAATGGTTCTTGTGTTTAACTGTGATGAATCATTTGATTTCCAAGCTGTTGGTAGGCTACTAAGTGGTATATGTCAAGTTGGCGCATGGGGTTGCTTTGATGAATTTAATAGATTAGAGAAGAACATATTGAGTGCTATATCATCATTACTTGCTCAAATTGAGACATCATTAAAGAACAAACAGCCCTCTGTTGAGTTACTAGGAAAACTTCTCAAAATAGCAGAAGGTACTGGTATCTTTGTCACTATGAATCCTAAGTATTCTGGTCGTGCTGAACTTCCAGAAAACTTGAAGAAGTTATTCAAGAGTTTCTCCATGTCTAAACCGGATAGTCAAATCATTTGTGAAGTTCTATTGAGAGCAAGAGGGTTTGTTGAAGCAGAAAAGCTTTCGAAGATTATTGTTGAATTATTCAGCCAGCTTAATGAGACCTTATCCAAGCAAAAACACTATGATTTTGGTCTAAGAGCCATCAAGAGTACTCTTGAGAACTCCAAAAAGATCAAAGCGTTGAATTCTCTTAGTGAATATGGTGTGATATTGACAAGTATCACAGAGATGATCGTACCTAGATTGTTGAAGGAGGATGCCGAACTATTCGATAACTTAAAGACATCCTTATTTGGTGACATTCTTGGTGATGAAGTTTCACTAGCATTAGACACTGAGTCCTCTCAATCAATCCGTACAGTTGCCCATGGTAGAAAATTAGTAGCTTCAGATCAGTGGATTACGAAGGTTAAACAGCTAACTAAGGTGCAGGAGACGCAACAAGGTATCATTTTGGTTGGTGCTGCCGGATGCGGTAAATCTGAACTGTGGAGCTCTGTTGTTGAACTATTAGAAGGCACTTCAATTGTATTGGATGCCAAATTACAAGACAAGAATGAACTCTTCGGCTACTTCAACTCTCTACGAGAGTGGACGGATGGTCTTTTCACTTCGATCATCAGACGCGTGGTTCATGACACTCGTGGAGAACAGCAGCGTCCAATCTGGATTGTTTTCGATGGTGATATTGACCCACTTTGGGTAGAGACGCTTAATAGTGTTTTGGATGATAACAGAACGCTAACTCTACCGAATGGTGAAAGACTGAAGGTTCCAACTAATGTGCGGTTTATTTTTGAAGTTGATACGCTTGAGCATGCTACACTTGCTACTATAAGTAGATGTGGTATGATTTGGATGGAGAGTGATCTCGTTACTCCAGAACATGTTTACGAAAAGAAATTAGGTGATCTAAGAGGCTCTCTTTCTACTGATGAGCTTGATTCGTCTAGCTCTATATCTCTATTTTTCAATGTTCTAGAGGAATTACTGAGAAAGGGTGCCTTGAGCCAGCTTATACAGTTTGCTTTGAGTGAAATATCACATGTCATGAGTGAAAGTGCTTCATCCTTGATAGATAATATTTTCCTGTACTTAAAGGCAAATTTGAACATATTGGTGGAAAACAAGAAGAGTTTGTACAGTGCTGAATATGTCACTCGTTCAATCTTAGCCTCCTTCACGTGGTCACTTGGAGCCTCATGTGGTATCAAAGATAGAGAAAAACTATCAGACTTCGTCTTGACGTTACCAATCTTCAAACAACATCATCCTAATGAAGACTCAGCTAATATCTTGGACTACAAGGTCTCCGAAGATGGTGAATGGGTCAAATTCTCAAACTTGGTTCAAGAAACATCTCTTGAGACACATGCCATCCTAGATCCAAATACTGTGGTTCAAACTGTTGATACTTTGAGACATGAGAACCTAATATACTCTTTAATTTCACAAAATGTCTCACTCATATTATGTGGTCCACCAGGTTCAGGTAAAACCATGACCTTATATGCGGCGCTTGCCAGAATTCCTGATGCAGATGTTGCTAATATGAACTTTTCTAGAGAAACAGAGCCTTCAACTGTTCTAAAAGTCCTTGAACAATTATGTGAATACAAAAGAAGTACAGAAGGTTATGTTTTAAAACCAAAAGCAGGTGGAAAAAGAGTTATTTTATTTGCTGATGAAATTAACCTTCCAACTCCAGATGCATTTGGTACGCAGAGGGTCATCTCATTCTTAAGACAGTTGGTTGAGAGAAAGGGATTCTGGAGAATAAGTGATAAACAATGGGTTTCAATACAAGGTATTCAGATCGTTGGTGCCTGTAACCCTCCTACAGATGCGGGTCGTCATGAATTATCTCCAAGGTTCTTATCACATCTACCTGTTGTTATGGTGGACTACCCTGGCTTGGAATCATTAAGACAAATCTATGCAGTTCTTGTAAGATCAGTCTTGAAATCTACAAACAATCTAGCAGGATACTCATACGATCTTACAGACGCTATGTTAGATGTCTACAACGGGTCTACTACTAAGTTTTCTTCTGAAACTCATGTCCACTATGTATACAGTCCTCGTGAGTTGACTCGATGGGTTAAAGGTATATATTCGGCCATTAAGTCAAAGCTGAACGCCAGTATCAGCATCTCATTGGAAGATATTGTGCAATTATGGGCTCATGAAGCTGTTCGGTTATTTAGTGATCGACTAGTATCTGAGGCTGAACGCTCTTGGACTTGGTCATTGATAACGTCTGTTGCCTCTGAGAGATTTCCTAACATTGATTTGGGCTCTACCGGTCCCCTACTCTACAGTGATTATCTATCCCTTTATTATGAGCCAGTTGAGCCAAATTCGTTGGCGTCATTCATAAAAGAAAGGTTGAATGTGTTTGCTGAAGAAGTCTTGAATGTCAATTTGACCTTATATGATGAAGCTCTTGATCACATTTTGAGAATTGATCGTGTTTTGAAGCAGTCACAAGGTCATTTGATTCTCGTTGGGCCAAGTGGTAGTGGTAAGACAACACTCACCAAGTTCGTTGCTTGGATTAATGGTCTCAAAATCCATCAATTATCTGTTAACAGGGGCTATACTGTTCAGAAGTTTGATGAAACACTAAAGGATTTGTTAAAAAGAACAGGTATTGAAGGTGAGAAGATCTGTTTTATCGTTGATGAGTCAACAATTTTAGATGGTGCTTTCTTGGAGAGGATGAACTCTCTATTGGCAAACTCTCAGATTCAAGAAATCTTTGACGAGGAGGAGTATAAATTATTAATTAGCTCTTGTAAAGACCAAATATACTCAAGTGGATTACTTCTGGATACTGAGGAGGAAATCTACACTTGGTTCACCCAACAAGTTGCTGACAACCTTCATGTGGTCTTTACAATAAGTAATCCAAATGATCCTGAAAGTCCACAAATTATCAGCTCGCCAGCTCTATTCAACAGATGTGTATTGAATTGGATGGGCAATTGGTCTACTGAAAGTTCTATTCAGGTGCTATCAAAGCAGCTTCAAGCAGTTCCATTAGATAACTCAAATTTCACTTTGGAAGAAAACTATCAAAGTCCAAATAACGTTACAGTTACATCAAAGAAGGATGCAATCATTGATACAATGGTATATGTTCATAAACTTTCAAGCACTAATAGCTCTCCATCCAAATTACTAGAGTTTTCAAAGAATTATATTTCAATTTATGAGGCGAAAGAGAAAGAGTTGGATGAAGAGCAAAAACACGTAAATGGTGGTCTAGTAAAAATCAAAGAATCCGTTCTACGTGTGAAATACTTGAATGCAGAACTTGAGAAGAAGCAAAATGAATTGAAACAAAAGGATCAGGAAGCTAAAGAAATGCTTAACAAGATTTTGACTGAACAAAATGAAGCTGAAAGAAAACAAGAAGCCTCCATTCAAATACAGGGTGCATTAGAAAGACAGGATGTTATTATAGAAGCAAAACGAAAGGAGGTTATGGATGATCTTGAATTGGCTGAACCCGCAGTGCTGGAAGCACGTCGTGGTGTTCGTAACATCAAGAAGCAGCATTTGACGGAGTTGAGATCTATGGCTTCTCCCCCTGAAACTGTTCGTATGACATTAGAGTCTGTTTGTGTTTTACTTGGATATAATGTTGACACATGGAGATCGGTTCAGTTAGTCATCAGAAAAGATGACTTCATTACCAATATAGTGAATTTTGACTGTGAGACACAGCTTCCTCCAGATTTGAGATCGTACATGAAAGAGACTTACTTATCAAGACCAGACTATAACTTTGAGTCTGCTGATAGAGCAAGTAAAGCGTGTGGACCAATGTTACAATGGGTACAAGCACAAGTTCGCTATTCAGAAGTTCTTGACAAAGTTGAACCTTTACGTGAAGCTGTCGAGATATTGGAGCAGGAATCATCTCAAACACAGGCTAGACTTCTTGCTATTGATGATATGATCAAAGAACTTGAAGTGAGTATTGAAGAGTATAAAGAGGGTTACACTCAAAAGATTAGAGAAACCGAAAATGTTCGTATTGAGATGTCCCGTGTAAAGGAGAAAGTCGAACGCTCTATGAAGTTACTTGAAAGTTTAGGTAGCGAGAGAACTAGATGGTCACAAAGCAACCAGTCATTCGACATTCAACGAGGAAATTTGGCAGGTAATGTTTTATTGTTGTCTGCTTTCTTGACATACGCTGGAACATTAGATTTAAGAGACCGAAAGGTTTTCATGAAAAAGTCAATGGAACACATTAAGACTTGTGGAATTTCCTTCGATGCACATATCAGTTTGTCCAGTTACTTGAACAATCCAGCTAATCTTCTTGATTGGGAGAGTAAAGGTTTGGCTAATGATGAGCTCTATTTGGACAATGTCACTATTTTGGAGCAAACCTCTAAGATACCCTACATCATTGACCCATTTGGTCAATTCCCCGAAATTTTAGCTTCTCAATTACTTCCAAAGAAGTTGACTGTTACAAGCTTTTTGGACGATGGATTCAAGCGTACATTGGACAACACATTGCGTTTTGGTGGGCATTTATTGATTGAGGACTCAGAGCACTTTGATCCAATTATAGCGCCTCTTCTAAACCAAGATTTCCAAAGAATTGGTGGAAGAACATTGGTGAGACTTGGCTCTCAAGATGTTGATTGTTCAAAGGATCTGAAACTATATCTCTACACTAGAGACCAACAAGCAAAGATTTCACCATTTGTTTCATCCAGAACCACTGTTATTGACTTCTCTATATCAAATAGCAGTTTAGAAGTTCAATCATTGAATCTAGTTTTGGAATCGGAAAGACCTGATGTTGAAGCACAGAGACGTGAACTTGTGAAATTGAACGGTGAGTATAAGGTGAAATTAAGAGAACTTGAAGGAGACTTGTTGAAATCTCTGAGTGAATCTAAAGGTGATCTACTTGAAAATTCTGAGCTTTTGGTAACACTTGAAAGCTTGAAGGTAGACTCTTCATTGGTGGAGGATAAAGTGAAAGAATCAGCAACAGTTATGGCTAAAATTGATGAAATCGCTATGGAGTTCCAACCTTTTGCAAAGAATGTGTCACTACTATTTTCAGTTATTCAATCATTGGCTGACCTTCACCCATTTTATCAATTTTCACTCAAGCTTTATATTGATTGGCTCAAAGGTGTCTTACATAACTTGAAAGGTGAAGTGAACGGAAACAAACTACTGGTTCTATTGGAAACTTTCTATGCAGAAGTTTTTGCCAACATTTCGCTATCATTGAGCCTCAATCACAAAAAGATATTCGGAATGATACTTGCTTTCTTACTAACCAATGAGAAAGACGGCCGTTCTTTCGTGGATTTTGCATCTGGATTGCTACAGTCTTCATTGAGTGATGATGGTACAGTACCATTGAGAGATGCCTTCCTCGCTTTGTCCATACAACTAGATGATAATTCAGTTTCTGAGCTATTCCAATCACAAAGTTTCAAGAGTATTGAGTCTTCGTACAAAGTTGATCTTTCTTCTTTTGAGTCTGTCAGTAAATACGTTTTAGCTGTTCCATCAAACTCTGATCAAGCATTCAATGCATTTACTCAGTGCCTAGCCTCAGGGTCTGGTTCATTTTCATCAAAATATGACTTGACACATATTATCAAGAATTCCTCAAGTACGCCTATAATATTAAGCTCCAGTTCCAGCTTTGATCCATCTTTCAAAGTCTATCAACAATCCAAAGATCTGAATGTTGAGTTGTCGGCGGTTGCTTTAGGTTCCAAAGAAGCAGAAGATATAGCAGTTCGTGAATTCATTAGAGCTTCAAAATCTGCTGAATGGCTCTTGATTCAAAACATACAGACAGCACCAACCTGGCTAGAACATATTGAGAAATTATTGAGTACAACAAATATGCATCCTGATTTCAGATTGTTCTTGACTTGTGATATCAACTCGGACGTTCCATCCACAATCTTAAGATGGTCAAATGTTATAACTTTTGAAAGTGAACCAGGTATCAAGAATGTTCTTACAGAATACTCTAGAACTGTTATGAAGAAACCTAATGCTTCTGAACCGTATGAAAAGCTATATATTTACTTTTTGGTTTGTTGGTATCACTCATTTTTGCAAGAAAGATCAAGATTCATTCCAGATGGCTTGTCAAAGGCTTACGATTTCAATGATTCAGATTTTGAGACTGCCATTTTCTTCGTGGATAGATGGTTTGAGATGTTTGGTAATGATAGATCGAACATTCCACCTGAAGCTATCGATTGGGAAGCAATTAGGTTCTTAGTTGGTGAAATTGCATATGGTGGTAAAGTCGATGATCCAAAAGATTTGTCGTTCTTAATCTCATTGGCTCAAAAGATATTCTCCGTGGACTCGTTTGAATATGATTTCAATATGCTATTAACAACAACTGAAACATTGAACCCTCCAGATGGTAGAGAAGTACAAGATTATCAAAACTGGATCCAACAGCTACCTGAATTAGAGCCACCTTCATGGATTGGTCTTGACAAAGATGCTGAACTATTGCTAAAGAAGGAAGAATACAAGAAGATATTAGAAGTGTCGCTGTCTATGTTTAAACAAGCAGTATCATAAAAATACATATGGTATAGAATAGTGATGAATAATACATAAGTTAGTCTATTGAAACAATGCATCTTGCAGTAGAAGTTTTACGAGGCTAAATTCAATAATGACGTCAAATATTTACGATGGTGTTTGGATGTCATCACCAGAGAAACTGCCTAGAATGATAGCACTGGCTGTTTAGGCAATGTCAACATGCAACGCAAAAGAACAAAAACAGGTTTGTATTAACTACATATTATTCAAATGGATATCTTCAAGCCATAGAAATGGAATACTCATTAAGTGAAAACTCGGCCATTTACGATGAGGCTGCAGAAGGCTACGAACAATCAACGAGGACTAAAGAGAATACCTTGAAAAACTACCTTCCATTAGATCAAATCCTATACCAGGAAAGTCATGCCACACAGATTCCACCACACCATCGGAGAATAGGCATTGATGGAGATGTTATTCCCTTACTAACCAAGTTCGATGTTCAGGCCTCGACGGGGAAGTTCAGCTTTGACAATGTGGAAGAATCATCTTACTCCTCCGATATTAAAGAATTTAGCAATGCTGTATGTCGTTGCTTAGAACTGCGAGATAAATACCAAGATTTATCGTTCCAGAAAGCTGTTTTAAACCCATTGAATAGTGAGTCTTGGACTAGTTACCCTAAACCACAACCTAAAGGATGGCACTATGAGGATGAATATGGTGCTAGTGACTACTATTATGACCCAAGAGCAACCCCACATTATTCTGGTGAAAGTTTTGATATTGATGACTATCGTGAGACCTTAGTCGACATTAAAGAGGATAC
Organism: Wickerhamomyces ulmi; assembly: GCA_030569675.1. Taxonomy (NCBI): domain Eukaryota; kingdom Fungi; phylum Ascomycota; class Saccharomycetes; order Phaffomycetales; family Wickerhamomycetaceae; genus Wickerhamomyces; species Wickerhamomyces ulmi. The sequence goes on from JAJMLN010000014.1 coordinate 75,555, forward strand.
TAGTGCAACTTTGAAGCATTCAAGTTGTGGTGCCTATGAAATCAATGGTATTAGTCACAAATTACCTAACTTCAAATCTTTCTTTGAAGACTTGAAGCATGTCATTTACACAAGTATCAATGGAACAGGTGCTCTACTCTCTTCAAGAAGACTAGTGTACCTTCGTGAGAAGTTTGATTCGTACATACTGCTGAATGAACAAAGAGAGTTATACTTGACCAAGCTGAACCCACATAGGGATTTTTATAACGTCAGAAAGATTGATAATAACTGTGATCTATCTATGGCTATGACTAAGAAGCATTTATTGGGTATCATTGATAAGAAACTAAGGACAGAACCAAACAGAGTTGTATACAAAGGAATGACTCTTGAACAGATATTTAAACCTTATCTACAAGAAAACCAGGATTATCCAAGACTGAATATTGATGATCTGTTCGAATTGGGTATTGTGGATAGAAACTTTACGGGAGACGTGGTTGTGCTGGAAAATTCAACGAACGTGAACCCAGATATTCAAAGCGAAGCACTCTTGAAGATTGATAAAACGTTTTTGAGAATCGATAATGATATTAATGGTGAATATCTAAGTCTGATAGTGAAGCAGATCTTGTCAGATCTCGAGAAGTCTAAATATTGTTTCACCGAACTAGGCTTGAATTTCAATTTGATGGCAGACTATAACAAAACCGGTAAGGAAACAAGATGGACATCTCTAGCTGATTGGATTATTGATAATAAACTCATAAGCTATAACACCAAATGGATCATTAGATTTCCTAGAAATTACAGTACTTTGAAGAAAGCAGGAAAGGTTGAAAGCTTTCAATCTTATTTAGATCTTATCTTCAGAGACTTATTTGAAGTTTCAGTCAATCCGCTATCTAATATCAAGCTACACTATCTTCTCACAAAAATATCATCATTTGATATCTTATCTGGAGGTTTGCCTGAAGAAGATCACAGTCTTTTTGATTTTAAAGAGTTGAGATCTCCTAAACACTGGACCAATGAAGATAATCCACCATATTGTTACTATTTATACTACATCTTTCTCAATCTTTCGAACTTGAACGAATACAGATCATCAAGAGGACTATGTACATTCAATCTGAGACCACATGCTGCATCAGTTACAGATAAGTCCGGTAGTGGTATCATCACAGAAAGTTTGGCTGCAAACTTCTTACTATCAAAAAGTATAATCAATGGTGAAAGACTTACAAATTATCCAGTTCTTCAATATCTTTATTATTTGAAGCAGATTGGTGTCACGTTGAGTCCGTTATGCTGGAATAAAACAATGGAGACCCTGAATGATGAAGAAGATGTGGGTAAAGAGTCTACCAATGGTGGCACGTATGAATCCAATCCAGCCATAAAGTTCTTTGAAACAGGTCTGGTGGTATCATTGAGTACCAATAAACCTTTATTCTCCAGTCTTACAAGAGAACCTCTTATTGAAGAATACTCGATAGCAGCTTCTATTCACAAGTTAAGTAATGTTGATATGTGTGAACTTGCTAGAAATTCTGTCTTGATCAGTGGTTTCAATGGGAATCTGAAGAGACATTGGATAGGTGTGAGATATGTGGATGATTATATCATTGACCATGTTGATTCTGATGAGTTTGCAATACAGAGAAGTAATGTGCCAAACATGAGACTTGATTATAGAAGAGATACTCTGCTTTTGGAGCATGAGTTTATCAAAGAACTGAATAAGTAATTATTTGATAAACTACATAGTTATACTTATAGAGCATTGAAGTACTCCATAAACCAACTTGTAGTAACTAAAACTATGAAATTCCACCAGTTATTTGGATCATTAAATATGTGACACAAAATCACTATTAACCTTTATAGTCTCGATAGTTTTTGCCGTTTTCGGAATGGAACGAATTGTTCCGAAGATTTATAAACAGCAATTAACAGCAATAAATTACTACTACAAGCTCACTACAAACTACCAAAACTAATTCAATTCAACTTCAAAAATGGTTAAAGTCTATTCCTATAAAGAGAGCTCCGACGTTGCTGACGCTGTTGCCAGATACATTCTAAAAATCCAAGACGAAACATTGAGCAAAAAAGATACTTTTGATGTCGCTGTCAGTGGTGGTTCATTAGGTAAAGTGCTTAAGAAAGCTTTGATTGACAACACTACATACCGTGACAGTGTTCAATGGCCTAAATGGAGAGTCTTCTTCAGTGATGAAAGATTGGTTGCTTTGGACCATGAAGATTCAAACTACGGTTTATTCAACGAATTAGTCTTGAAATCATTAGCACACGAAGGTATCCCAGGTCCAACTGTATTCACCATTAATGAGGCTCTACTACATGAACATGATACTGTTAATGACACTAAAATCGCCAATCTATATGCTGAATTCTTACCAGAAAGCTTAGACTTAATCTTATTAGGTGCTGGTCCAGACGGTCACACATGTTCCCTATTCCCGGGACATGAATTATTGAAAGAAGAATCTGTTACTGTTGCTCCAATTGCTGATAGTCCAAAACCACCATCAAGAAGAATTACAATCACATTCCCTGTTTTAAGAGCTTCTAAAAACATCGCTTTTGTTGCAGAAGGTGCTGGTAAAGCCCCTGTTTTGAAAGAGATTTTTGAAGACAAAAAATCAGGTCTACCAAGTGAACTTGTCAATGAATTGAACGTTCCTGTTAGCTGGTTCGTCAATGATGATGCTATTAACGGTACTGGTATTGTTCCATCTGTTTTATAAGCAATTAATGTTCATTAAATTAATAATACGTATGACTATTTAATCCATTATATTATCAATGTAGATCTGCAGAAGCTAACACCTGCCATTCATCTATAGGACCCTCACAATTAACTATCTTAAGTGTTCCACCTTTCCAATTCACATGGTAATGACTCAGTTCGTCCTCTTGGTTTAGTTTAATAGATGGTACATTGAGGTAGTCTTCCACTCTAGTTGTTATTGTTTTTGTTAGAGCAGTATCGAAATGGTTCAAGTTGGTATAAACTAGTGAGACATGAGGATCAAAAGTATCTTTCGCCCATTCTTGAGCAGAGTATTTAGCCTGGACTTCGTTTTTCAATTTTGGTAATTCAACATATAATTCTCTGATGATTGTGGAGAAGCTAACCAATGTCTTTGTCTTCTCGACTCCTATGTACACCTTCTTAAAGTAAGAGTTTCTAGCATTGGCATTGAGAGAGCTGAATTTGATATCTAATTCAAACCCACCATCCAGTGCTGCTAAAGCACTACCTAAAACAGTCCTCACATCGGCTGGGGAATTTATTGCAAGTTGTGAGGTTATAGTGATGTGAGGCTCGAATCTAACAGAATCATTAAACAATAGATCAAGACTAGTCGCTAAGGACGTTAGTGTCTCGTATATTTGTGAGTTGGGTTTTGGAGTAAGCCATAGTGCAACACCTATTTAGTAAGAAGTGATGTTAGTGGGGAGACTCGGGTTGAATGGTATATTGTTTTAATAGTAGAGATGAGGTGGTACATACCCATTGTGATAACGATTAAATATTAGTGTAATAAGTTCAGTACTCTATGAGTGTAGTAATGATTCCAATAACGTATGGATCTAACAGAATATCAACAGATCTAACTAGAAAGGAATAACAGTGTTATCTACACATACCGTTCGTTCCCTCCATTAAAATGCTATTAACCCGGTTATTAACTTATTTTCAAAGTCCCGTGATTCCTGCCGTGGTTAGAAGCCCCTGTGTTAAGTCGGGGCTATGACGTAATATTGTCTATTCTTACATAATCATTGTCTTCCCTTTTCCGCGAACTTGTACTGTAAAAGTGGGCAGAGATGGTTGGTTATCCTAAGAGTGGGCTTACCGAATTTCATCTTTTCCAGCAAATAGCAAGAGGGTATTTATAAACATCTATATAACATTGCTGTGTTTTACCAATAAATACAGCTTATTCTCTTCAGTTTAAACGTTTCCTTGGAGATTAGAGTTATTTAAGCATGTCTATCTCTTTAGAAAACTGGACCAAGGATATTTTGCCGTTAGAGGCCCTTTTCCAGAAGTTAGAAGATGCACAGGACATTCCTGAAGCTCTTCCTATCGATGAGCCTGTTGCTGGCTTAGACATTAGATGTGGTCCAATCTTAAGATTTGCAGGATCTTTAGAGAATGGTGAGTCAAACTATAGAGGTTCTATTCTGCTAGTTTTGAAAGACGAAAACACCACTGCTCAGCCGGTCATTAGCTATTTACAGGGTCCACTAGCTCCGGAATCTACCAATGATATTATCAGTGGTGAGTTCCCAGCTAAATTGTTTGAAACACAAGATGGACATTCTTTCTGGAGATTCAATATCAACTTGACTCTTCAACCTTTCGAGCAAAAAGTTAGATATACTATCAACAATGCTGCCTCTTATGAGTTCTTCTTACCTCGTGCAGACCAACCTATGAACATTGTTTCCTACTCTTGTAACGGTTTCTCATTGTCTACAGTCACTGAATCCTTCAAGGGTTCTTTATGGTATGATGTTTTGAGATCTCATTATACCAAAAACCGTTACCATGTCATGTTGGGAGGTGGTGATCAAGTTTACTGTGATGCCATCAAGAACGCCTCGGATGTGTTCCATGATTGGTTACAAGAAAAGAACCCTATCAAAAAACGTTCTCAAAAGTTAACCCAAGAAATTGAACAATCCTTCCATGACTTCTACTTAAACCAATACATCAGTTGGTTTGGTAAAGGTTACTGGAAAGGTACCAACAGTTCTACTCTTCAAAGTTTATATCCTGCCGCATTAGCCTCTATTCCTTCGGTTAATATCTTTGACGATCACGATATCATTGATGGATTCGGTTCTTACCATGACTCAACCATGAGCACAGAAATGTTCAAAGGTGTTGGAAGAGTTGCTTACAAGTACTACATGCTTTTCCAGCATCAACTATCTACCAAAGATGAGGAATATTTGAGTGACCCAAGTTGGATCTTATCAAACAGACCAGGTCCATACATTGAAGAGAAGTCGCATTCCATCTTTACTAAACTAGGTGCTGGTATTGGTTTCCTAGGGTTGGATTGTAGAACTGAAAGAAAATTGAAACAAATTGTTTCCGAAGATACTTACAATGTTGTGTTCAAAAGATTAAATGCAGAACTAAAGAGAGATCCATCTATCAAACATTTGTTAGTCTTATTAGGTGTTCCAATTGCATATCCAAGATTAGTCTGGTTGGAATGGTTATTAAGTTCCTCAATCTTATCTCCTATTAGAACTTTAGCTCAAAAAGGTATCATCGCCAAAGGTTTGGTTAACGAATTTGATGGGTCTGTTGAAGTTCTAGATGACTTAAACGATCATTGGTGTTCGGGTCATCATAAAAGAGAACGTAATGCTCTTGTTGCTAAACTTCAAGATTTTGGTGCTTCAAATGGTGTTAGAGTCACCATCTTATCTGGTGATGTCCATTTAGCTGCTGTTGGTAGATTCAAAACCAAGATCCACCGTCATCTCTTCAACAAGAAGAAATATGAAGCTAGTAATGAAAAAGTCAAAACAGAACCAGAAGCTGATCCAAGATTGATGTTCAATATCATTTCCTCTGCGATCGTCAATGCTCCTCCACCAGATGCAATGGCAACTTTGTTAGACAAAAGATCTGGTATCCATCATTTCGATCGTAAAACCGATGAAGATATGGTTCCAATCTTTACAAAAGATGTTGATGGTTCAACTCGTAACAATAAAGAGTTTTTGAACAAGAGAAACTGGGCTGATTTGATTCCAACTCGAAACATAACTGCTCGTCCTGATTCAAAATTAGATTACTCTGTTGGTACCACAAGACTACCAGGTCCAACTACAGGTGAACCAGACAACTTGGACATTAGAGATGAAAGAGAATTGGAATATAAAATCACTGAAAACTCTTTAGTGGCTACAATCCATGTTGAAAAAGAACCTGAAGACTTACAAAGTCATACATATGATTATGAAATCATTGTTCCAGAACTTGTTCAAGCATTCCACCTAGAAAACATTGGTGTCAAGGACTAAATTTCTATTCGTTAACTTTTTTTTTGCCGTTGTTCGTTTATTTTCTTTCATGTTTGTTTTATGTATTATTTATTTTATCTCTGGATTAAGTATCCGGAGTTGTTATTTACTTAATCTATAATATTTGGTTCAGACCTTTTTTTTTTTTTGTTATAACTTGTTATTGATTGATCATTGATACATTGTTGTGCTATACTCTGTTCACGATGTTGACTAACACGGTCTGTTTTATATAATATTTAATACTAGAAAGGGACGCTTTAACTAGTGATCACTTTAGTTGTTTTCTAACCATATACACACTGCTTTTTAACCTTATGACCTGTGATAATATATATACTAATTTAGGACTTTGTAATTCAAGCTGTGATGTGATTTGTAGAGAGATGTTGATATACTTCTACCGGCCTATGGTCTTAAATAAGGGAAATTCGTCATTATTGGATGAAAATGTATGATTTTCTGTGTAGAATGCGACTTCCACATCTCAATGCACCCTTCCATTGCTATCAAATACAGCAGATTCATTCAATCTCAAAAACTACGTGGAGCTTTAAACCACATTTTAGACACTTAATTAAGAGACATAATCAAACGGTTTGTGCAGCACCTCATCGCCAATTTCCGAATATGGATGACTTCCATTTTGGGACATTTTACTTGTAAAAAAAATTTTCGATGGCTTTCTGACATATAAAAAATTTAGTTACAAGTAAAAGACTTATATAAACCATATACAAAAGAAGTAATACTCAGATTCGACTACACAATGGCCAAAGAATCCAAAAGTAAAGTGGCTAAAAAGGCCTCTAAAGTGGCTTCTAAACTAAAGAAAGGTTCATCCGAGAAGACCCTCAAAAGAGCTCGTGAAGAATCAGAAGCTGAAGAAGATAACACTGATAAACTAGTTGATGAGGTTGATGAAAACTATGATGAAATTGCAGCCTTATTAGGAGCTGAAGAATCAGTCAAAGAAGATAAGAAGAAGAAAAACAAGAAGGCTCCAGAACCTAAACCAGAAGTCAACGATGAAGATGAAGAAGATGATGATGAAGACGATGAAAGAGAAGCTGGAGATGAATTATCACAACATATCTCTGCTCCTTCAAAAGAATACGATGAATCCATCCCAGTCTCTGACAAATTTGAAGATCATAACCTATCTGCTCCAACTTTAAAAGCTATCAACGGTATGGGTTTCACCACCATGACTCAAGTTCAAGCCAGAACAATCCCACCTCTATTAGCAGGTCGTGATGTTTTAGGTGCTGCTAAAACTGGTTCAGGTAAAACTTTAGCTTTCTTATTACCAGCTATTGAATTATTATACTCTTTGAAATTCAAACCAAGAAATGGTACCGGTGTTATTGTTGTTTCACCAACAAGAGAATTAGCATTACAAATTTTCGGTGTTGCTCGTGAATTGATGGAACATCACTCTCAAACTCTTGGTATAGTGATTGGTGGTGCTAACCGTCGTGCTGAAGCTGAAAAACTTGTTAAAGGTGTCAACTTATTGATTGCTACTCCAGGTAGATTATTAGATCATCTTCAAAACACTCAAGGTTTTGTCTTTAAAAACTTGAAAGCTTTAGTCATTGATGAAGCTGATCGTATTCTAGAAATTGGTTTCGAAGAAGAAATGAGACAAATTATCAAAATCTTACCAAAAGAAAACAGACAAAGTATGTTGTTCTCAGCTACTCAAACCACTAAAGTTGAAGATTTGGCTAGAATTTCCCTAAGACCAGGTCCATTATTCATCAATGTTGATAACAAAGAAGAAAACTCCACTGTTGATAGATTAGAACAAGGTTACGTTGTTTGTGATAGTGATAAGAGATTCTTACTTCTATTCTCTTTCTTGAAGAAGAACATTAAAAAGAAAATCATTGTGTTCACATCTTCTTGTAACTCAGTGAAATACTACAGTGAACTATTAAACTACATTGATCTTCCAGTTTTGGATCTACATGGGAAACAAAAACAACAAAAACGTACCAACACATTCTTTGAATTCTGTAATGCCAAACAAGGTATTTTGATCTGTACAGATGTTGCTGCTAGAGGTTTAGATATTCCTTCTGTTGATTGGATTATCCAATTCGATCCACCTGATGATCCAAGAGATTATATCCATAGAGTTGGTAGAACTGCAAGAGGTACACATGCTCAAGGTAAATCCTTAATGTTCTTAACACCAACTGAATTAGGATTCTTAAGATACTTGAAAGCTGCTAAAGTTCCACTAAATGAATATGAATTCCCAACTAATAAGATTGCTAATGTTCAAAGTCAATTAGAAAAATTGATCAGTTCGAACTATTGGTTACATCAAAGTGCTAAAGATGGTTATAGATCATATTTACAAGCATATGCATCACATCATTTGAAGACTGTTTATCAAATTGATAAGCTAGATCTTGTTAAAGTTGCCAAATCTTTTGGTTTCCAAGTCCCACCTAAAGTCAACATAACAATTGGTGCTAGTGGTAAAACTCCAAAAACTTCCAATAATAATCCAAGAAAGAAGATAAAGAACTGATTCAAAGGTTCTTTTTTGTTTGCATAGTTTAATTCTCTATTATATGTACATTTTAGATTCGAGATGACACAATTTGTAGCACTACGACTAAATATACTATGGTATATTATGCTATATAGATCATTACTGCATACTACTTTCTTCAAATATCAGATATAAATTGTGAGTATTTAGTAGAATTGAACTATATTAGTATTTGTTGAAAACTTTATAACATGAACAAAATTAATATAAAAGGAAACATGAATAAAAAAATGCATAAGCTTAACACATGACTTTCGTTAATATTATATGATGAAGGTAATCTCTAATTTTATCATTTGTTGAAAATATGATAAATAATTCATTGATTTTGAAATTCCTCTCTAATGTCTAGACGACATTTCATCTCTTGCCTAGAAGACCCAAGAATTCTTCTCTGGTCTTTTGGGCTTCTCTAAAACAGCCCAGCATACAACTTGTAACAGTGGAAGATCCAGTCTTTTGAATACCACGACTCACCATACACATATGGGTAGCTTCAATAACAACAGCAACACCTTGTGGTTTCAAGATTTCTTTTAAAGCCATAGCTATTTGTTTAGTTAATCTTTCTTGAACTTGGAATCTTCTAGCATACATTTCAGCTAATCTTGCTAGTTTAGAAAGACCAAGCACTCTCTTATTTGGAATATAACCAATGTGAACCTTACCGAAGAATGGAACTAAATGATGTTCACAAAGGGAGTAAATTTCAATATCTCTAACAATGACCATTTCATCATGATCTTCTTCAAAAACAGCACGTTTTATAACATCTCTGATGTTATCTTCGTAACCTTTAGTGAAATATAACATGGCTCTAGCATATCTTTCAGGTGTTTCTAATAACCCTTCTCTTTCTGTATCTTCACCTAATTCTTCCAAGATCACTTTAACGGCATCACTGATTCTCTTTTCTCTAAGAGCAGCTTCTTCTGGGGTAGATTCAATTCTCTTTCTAGCACCAATACTTGGCCAAGAAAGACCATCACTATCCACTGGGGCTTTCAATGTGTATGGTGAGGCTGGTCTGGTAGCTAAAGGAGAGTTTAGGATGTCTTGAGCAGCCCTGGCGGAATTATGACTATGGGCATGTGTGTGGTTTATGGAGACTTGTGCAACTTCTGAGTATCCAGATCCATTTGAAGGAGGAACAGAAGAACCTGAAGATTTTGTAGAGGACAAATCAAGTTGAGATATCTCTTTCGAGAGTTTATCAGTACTCATTGTTTGAAATTTATCTATATTTGACTCTGTGAAGAGATGAGTAATGTATAATTAGCTTATGCTGAGATCACTGATCGATATCTAAGTTATATTCCAGCGCTGAATTCTAGCAGACTTTCCAAAGCTTGATCGTATCCTAGCAAGATGGTTTGATGTTCAGTAAAGCTTCCAAATAGTAACACAACCAGTCAGCACGATGGATGCCAATTGTGACATCAATTAATGGAAAAAAAATCCAAAGAAAAAAAAAAGACGATTTGCACGTGATTTGAATTTGGAGATCGGGGGAAAAAAATTTAAAAAAAGAATGCGATTTCTGTGGATCGAACACAGGACCTTCAGATCTTCAGTCTGACGCTCTCCCAACTGAGCTAAAACCGCTTATTTTTTCTTTGTAAAATCGTACTTTTAACCAGTCCCGCGTGCGCTGGGCTCATAACCAACAATAGTATCTTTTCATAACTTACATACAATATGGATATCTAATAGCGATAATAATTGTTTGAAACCATACATGTTTCTATTTTGAGATAGAAGATTTCTTTAGGTGTAGATTATAAGTTCCTATGTGCGATCAGGTATCATATGTACTTATCAAATACCAAAGACATCAACTTCAGTTCATGATGTGCCACAAAAACTCGGAGTAGTATATCACTGGGGAATGAATGATTATATAAGTTAGCAGATCAATTCATTAGGCAGTTCATGCTTCTGATGGATACATATATATATCACGTTGGTTGAAGTTGTAGACAAAAAGAAAACATGATTCCGGATCATTATCTATTCAATATTCTTCCTATACCCTGACAAGTGTAACTGCATATAATGTTAGTAATTAGTTTCAATAAAAGTATAGTTCTTAACTTACCAGACTTCCTCGTCCTTCCATAATGAGTTGTAGTTCTTAATACCAGTACCACGACAAACACCACATAGAATTCCTCCTAGTGATGGATCACCAGGTTGTACCACTCTCGGGATTGTGACAGGTAAAGGTGCTGGTACAGGTACTGGTGCTGGTGCTGGGGGAGGGTAGAATACTGGTGGTACCGGCTGTTGAGGTCTTGGTGGTAAGTATGGCTGTTCATTTGGGGTGTATGGAGGAGGATCGTTGTAGTTATCAGCTGGTTTTGGAGGTATAGGTGGTGGTACCTGTACTGGTTGAGGCGGAGGCTGTGGAGGAGCCATCGGAGTATACATTGGTTGTTGTATGATCACTGGTGGTGGCTGCTGCTGGTATGATGTGTCACTCATAGTGAAATCATTGTTGAATCTGAGCGTTGTGAAAGGTATATTGAATCCCGACTTCTCGTAAGGTGCTCCAGGAATAAAGCTGACGTTCTGTTGGTGTGTAAATGTAGACCAGCAGTCTTTACATGATTTCCTGTTTTTCAGTTTGTAGCCTGTGTTGTGGCACTTCTTGCACCAGTAGCCTCTTGGATACTCCCATGGCAGAGTGCTGTTGTGTGACATTGTTACTATGACTGTTTATGAGACCAATCACTGAAGCATTGTGGAAAGGGTTTATCTTTCTGCAATTTGTCTGATGTTTTAATAATGCGTATACGTCTGGTTCGGGCAGCACAGATATATACGAAAATGTATGGATGTGGGAAAAAACTATTAATACTAACAACAACAAAGACAAAGACAAAGACAAAGACAAAGACATATCTACTTTGGTATATACTTGATATAACTATAGAAACAATGGTCTGGCTAACAGAGTCTCAAAGTAAGTTGGGCTTATCGAAGAGTGTTTGATCAGTTATACTAACTAATTATTACTAGAATTCGGGGTTGGATTCACAGCTGCTGGTATGTTCATTGTGTTACCACAACTATCAAATTTCACCATCGTCTAACTATTTTTATCTAGGATTCGTGTTCTTCCTTTTGGGTATTATTACATTCTTCGACTCTGCACTATTAGCATTGGGTAACGTGAGTTAAGAATCTCTATTTTTACTCTTTCATGCACATCTGATCTAACAAGTTTATTCATATAGCTTTTATTTATTATTGGTCTAGTTCTTATAATCGGTACACAGAAAACGGTGACCTTCTTCACAAGACCTGGTAAAATCCGTGGTACAATCGCATTCACATTTGGTATTGTGCTTATCTTACTAAAGTGGCCTTTCTTTGGTTTCATTATCGAACTTTTCGGTATCCTACAACTATTTGGGTAAGTATAAAACTCTTCCAACATTGTTGATCGTGTGACAACATATACTAACAAAATCAAATACACAGTGACTTCTTTGTTGTCATAGTTTCTTTCTTGAGAAGTGTTCCAATCATCGGTCCATTGTTATCACATCCAGCTGTTGCTCCAGTCATTGACAAACTTTCTGGAGCTAGATCATCTCCTGTGTAACCAGCCACATAGAAACTTTAAGACCATGAAAACAAGTTGAATTAAAGACTCTCTGATCCCAGAAAAAAAAAAAAATATACACCCAAATTCCTACTAATACCTATTTCCAGACCTCAATATGGGCTTATTGCCACAGAGATTTTATCTGAAATCTGTGTGAATTGTAGTCTTTTTGTTGTATACTTAATTATATTTATATGCTGTTGTTTCCATAGCAACAGCCACTATAAAATTTTATTAAGATCAAGAAAATTTTCGAAGACCCATAAAAAAAAAGATTTGACATAAAAACTCATCTCTTCACCAGAACAAACACAGGAAACTACAAACCTATACACACAAAATGGCACCAGGTAAACACCAGAAGGATAAAGGAAAGAACGATTCAGCTGTGACTGGGTCTTCCAAGATCAACAAGAAGATTAGAGATATTGAAAGATTACTTCAAAAGAGAAGAGACACATTACCAGCTAATATCATAGTGGATAAAGAAAGAGAATTGGCTGCTTTAAAAGTTGAAAAAGAGAACATAACATACGTACAGAAAGTGAAGACTTTGTCCAAGAAGTACCACATGATCAGATTCTTCGAGAAAAAGAAGGCTTTAAGAAAGTATAAACAAATAAAATCAGAGTATGATGAATTAGTTGCCGATGAAAGTGCTGCAAAGAAAGATATCAAGAAATTGAGAAAGAAACTACAACATGCTGAGGTAGATCTTGCGTATGTTGTTAACTTCCCAAAAGACACCAAATATATCGCTCTATATCCAAGTGAAGAATCCACTCAAGCAACAACAGATGATGTTAAGAAAGGTCTACAAAAGACAGAAGAACAAAGAACTGAATTCAAGAAACAGATAGAGAAAATGATCAAAGAAGAAAAACTACCAATAACTATAGAACAGATCTTGGCTGGTAATACTTCAACTAAAGTCACACATAACACTGCAGGAGAAACTGTTGCTCCAGATGCTCCACAAGCTAAGGAAGAAGATGATGAAGATGAATTCTTCGATTAGATATACGGGAGTTTTTCCACCCACTACAAATCAATATTTAATAGATAGAGAGAAAATTATTTGCATTATTGTATCATAGTTTAACATCCTCAAGTAAGAAGATTTCATTATTAGCATCACGTACGAAACTGATCTCATCGATTAATTTAGTAGCTGTAATAAAACTCTTAACGGTCCAGTCACCTTTGTTGTAGATCTCTGGAATCTTTTGTGCAAGAGAAGGGAAGAATGCTTTATAAATATCTCTATGTTCTTCAACATCTTCTTTTGTAACCACTAGTTTTTGTAAAATCTTTTGATATCTTTGATTGATCCAATCAGGTAAGATTGATTTCTCCTTGTATTGTTTCTTGTTACCAACTCTGATTATCCATAGAAGTAATGCTCTATCAACCTCATCGGATTTTGCTAGGGTTTCATAATCTTGAATACCGAACGTTAATAATAAACTATCAGCGAATGCTTTATCATTCTTGAAGACGGTTTTGAATGATAATGGTTTGTATTTTTTCAATAATGCCTTTTCTTGTCTTGTGACTTCTTCAAATGCAAGTTGAAAGATTTGTTTTTGGGTATTTCTAAAGATTTTAGCCATTTTCAAAATCTTTGCATCAATAATTCCATTACTCTTGACATCTTTCAATGTGTCAACTTTACCCTTAAGAATCTTGCCTACTTGTCTTAACCCTTCTAGTTTGGTTCTAAGAACCAATGTAGGTTCGGTTGGTAAACTCACCAAGTAAGAAAATAGTTTGACCAAATTTTCAGGTAATGGTTCCTCTTGTGTCAAGGCAAATGAGATAGCACTAGATTTAATCTCAACACCATATTTGATTGCACCCTCAACTTTATCTTCTGGGATTCTTAATGTTAAAAGAGCAGTTTCATGAGGATTGTTTTGTAGAACGAAACCATAAGCAAACAATAAATCGACATTTGCCTTAGGACCGTAACAATTGAGAATCTCAGCACCATTTTCCAAGTTCTGATTGGTCTTGAAAGTATAAACTTTTGAGTCATCAACTGGTTCTGTATCCCACTTTATATTTACATCATTGTCGTGGTTTAACAGATCAAAAATTGGAAGTAAAAATGCTTCATTCAAATCTCTTGCCTTCATGTTTCCTAGGAAATAAGGAAAAGCTCTCGAAGTAAATGTAGCATGAGCCCATAAATATGCTGGGAAACTTGTCCATGAGATTGGATTGTTCAAATAAGAAGCAAAATGTTGACTTTTACCGTCTTTTAAAGTATTGTAAAAAGCTAGATCTTCTTTGACATTCTCTGGAAGATGTTCTTTATCCAAACTATTCACGATGGAGTACCATTCATCCAATATGATCTTTGTTTTGGAATCTATCGAAAGATAAACATCTGTTCCTTTGATAAGGTCTCTTTCATCACCATCCCAGAATAAAGGAGAGCCGATTTCTTTTCCAGATGGCAAAAGATCGATATATGGCTTGAAAAATTTAGAGATGTTCTTGGAATCCACAATAGTGTCTTTTGAATCAAATCTCAGTTTAGCTAATAGCAACTGTGTCAATGCATTTCTTGAACCTTTCTTGATTTTATCACCAAAGACCTCCACTGCAAGATGTGGTGTGATTGTGATTTCTTGTGGAACTCTCAATAGTTCTAAACCTGTATCATTTGGTTTTGAAGATTGGTAAGTTGCATGGACACCTTTTTCTGGTGAAACTTCCCATTTAACAGATGGATCAATTATGGCACCATTTTCTTTGGCCCATTCAACCACGTTCTCGACCTTTTCTAGCATCTTATGATCGAACAGAGTCTTTCTTCAAGACATAAAAGTTTAGTGAAGCCTGTCTAAACTCGCCTTGGGCCCTTTTTTTTTAGAGATTTGAAATCCGCGAAAATTACCATAATAGGAGTGTTCTTCAGACTACTGAGTTGGAAACTAGGCAAATATACAAAGACTTATAAAAAGAGTATTATACTGCGAGTTCTAATAATACTTTTACTGGATTATAACATTTAAACCTATCCAAACTTCATGTAGCCAGTTTCTTCGTAAAAATCAAATATTTTTTTTTTCTTTAAGAATTGAATCATCCATTTCAATATCTTAAAATGAAAAAGAGCTTTGTCTTCTTATAACAAATGTGCATCGAATTATTAAAAACGGCCAGAACTGGAGATTATAAGTACATCACTGAAAATCCATTCGAATTTCATCATCATTTTAGTTGTTTTAAACTCAAATTGTAATGTGTAATGATACTTTAATCCTCATTTATAATCCATCTTTGTGGTCACGTGACATCAGGAAGTCCTAATATTTTTTTGTGTCAAAGCGTAAAGATTAATCTTTATCATAAGATTAATAATGAGATCAAGAAGTGAATCAACTATACCTCAATTCCAAGAAACTATCCTTTATGTAAAATATGTGGCATTGCTATTAATTCAACTGATGATGCTGATTTGAATACTCAATGCTGACTAAGCATGGCCCTCTATTAATAACATCTAGACACCAAGCTGTGGTCTTCACTACGAACAATATAGTCTTTTTACAAGTAATTGAGTTCATACTTTGCGATGATCATTACCCATATGTATCAATTGAGTCACTATATAACATATATCTTATTTGTTTCAAACTAGAAGTTGAACCTTAGCTTCGTAAGTTAGGTCAAAAGCATCATTAATCATGAACACTTCAAGATTCTTACCTCTCAAGTGGGATGGGATTGACAGTTCACATTTAATAGAGCCCTTAGGATCACCTTTATGTAACTGAGGTGCAGCTCTCTTGATCAGTAATAATTCTCTTGTAGCATAGTCAGCAAGAATAACAAACCAAGATTCCTTTTGCATCTTTGGGAATTTTGGTAGCAACATTTTGAAGTCTGAGTTGACTGGATAGTTTGAGTGTTTCAAAGTTATAACCAAAGATCCAGGTTCATTTTGTTCCACTGCAAAGTCACCAGCAGGTAGTTTTGAAACATGATGGATTAATGCTTTTCTATCGTCTTGGTCCACTTTGAATCTATTAGCAAAGCTTTCCAATTTCTTACCACGGTAAGATCCTAGTTCTAACAAAGAGGTTTGTTTCTTCTTAGGTTCTTCTCCATTATCAGCATCAGCATCAGCAACAATCTTAACAACTTGCTCAGCAGTTCCATCAGCATCAAACCCGAGGATACGACGAAGGTCAATACCTGGTAAACTTGTTACCGGATCATCATCAAACCAGATTGCCTGCTTAACACATTGCATCAATTTGATAAACATGTAGACAGTATTGAAATATCCAAGTTCAGAAGCAACATCAATATATGCTTGAAGAATACGTAATGTTTGGTCAAGAACTGTGACTGTATCTTGAGCGTAATCTGCAATCGGTAAATCAGCTCTGCTCATGTAAGCTTGTAGTAACAAGTATGTTTTGATGTGAGGATCCCAGATTGGTAAATCTGGTAAGTCATCAGCTGGGTAACGTAACTGCTGTGACATTTCCATGTTCATTAACTCTTCACCATGACGAGTTGGTAGCTCGTTGAATTCAGTTGCTTCACTCAACCATCTCAAACATTCACGGAATGTAGCCTCATTGGAAATTTGACCAACTAAATTTCTAATAGTTTTATGAGATAGATAGTAGTAGGATGAAATAGCCAGGTATGGTGTTGGTTTGATAATCTTTTCACCAGCAATAACACAGCTCGATTCAGCAAGATTCTCAATTGTATCATCAACCAATTTAGATAAGTATGAGCTAACACCAGCTGCAGAAGTATCTTCAATATCATAATAAGTTGGATTATTATGAGCTCTTCTATACAAGAAAGTCCATGTCAAAAAATCCAGAGCATCCTGTCTCGATTTGATGGTACCTGCAGCAATTTCAGCACCAATATGGTCATCTAGTACTTTATGCAATGACGATTCAACTGGGAACCCAACATTGATGAAATGTTTATAGAACATCTTCTTCGACTCTTTTGTGTATACGATAGCAGTACCACTAGTGTCGAAAGCAGGACGACCTGCACGACCCATCATTTGAAGAATATCAGTCAAGTCCATATCTCTATAGGCTTCAATCTTAGCATCGAAGAACTGAGTACCCTTAATGATAACTAAATGTGCTGGCAAATTAACACCCCAGGCTAAAGTACTTGTAGCAACTAAAATCTGGATTTTATTAGCTTCAAATAATTTATGACTGATTCTTCTATCACTATCAACCAAACCAGCATGATGCAAACCGATACCAAATTGTAAAGATAGTTTCAAAGTATCATCCTTAACATCATTCAAGATACTTTGTAGTTCATCTTCGTCCATCTTCAAGAAGCGACGAGGATTATCTTCCATACCACACAGGTGGATCAAATCTAAAGCAGTCAAACGAGTTTGACGACGAGAAGCAACGAAGATTAACACTGGTTTCTCTGGTGAATGTGCTTTGATTGCCATGAATGCAGGTTTATTCATTGTCTTCATCAATGGACAGAACGCCAAGTTATCTTGAAATCCATCAATGTACATCTGCAATGGAACAGGACGAACGGATTGTGGGAAATTGAATAAACCATCCTTAACACCTAACCAACCCGCCATATCGAAGGCATTTGAAACAGCAGTAGACATACCAAGTAAACGAATCGGACTCTTGGTTTGTGAAGCAATATATCTCATACGACTGACAATCATTTCTAGAATTGGACCACGATCACTTGCTAACAAATGAATTTCATCCATAATAACTAACGAAACTTTTTGCACGAATTTACGTGTCTGCCAATTACGTGAAATACCATCAAACTTTTCTGGTGTTGTAATGATAATACTTGCATCTCTAACTTCATTAGCAGCAGGGATGTTATCACCAGTTAATTCAACAACTTTACGACCAGTTGCTGGAGTAAGTCTAGCTCTCCAATCATCAACTCTTTCTCTAACCAACGCCTTCATTGGAGCAATGTAAACAACTTTGGAGTCTGGGAAGTCTCTAAATGCATGCCATATGGCCAGCTCTGCAACAACGGTTTTACCTGAACCAGTTGGAGAACCAACGAAAACACTATCATTTGTATTGTATAGGGTATGGAACGCCATGGTTTGCATTGCGTTAAAATATCTGAACTTTGAAGAGTAAATAGCTTCCACTTCTTTGTTGTGTAGTGCAGTAATTGGTAATGGATTAAGTTTCAACAGTTTGGTTTGAAGAGTTTCATTATGAGGTCTAATTAGATGTTGGAATGAAATTGTATGAACAGTCTCAGAGCCTATCCATGTATCAGAAACTACCCTAACAACGACTTGAGGAGGTAATGGATCAGATAAGGGAATCATGAAATCCATTTCATGAGGGTTCTTCAATGACTTTCTATTCAAGATGAGTTTCTCGAAATGTAAGATTTCTGACTTGTCTGATTCTTCCACAAATACCCAAAAGAATTGAGCATTGCCATGATATTTCTCGTCCCATATGAAGTCAGGCTCAAGTGAGATGTGAACCCTCATGACATTCTTTGTGATTGGGAATACTTCAGCATCAACTAAAATCACTGGGAACTTGCCAATTAGTCTGTATAAAGTTGAGCCCATTCTATTGTTGTGAACCAAATCACCGAGTTCAGATGCTTCCAATTGACGTAAGTCATCCATGGAAGGACTCTTCGCCTCAATGTTTCTCATGATTTGTTGAGGTAACTCAAATTGTTTCATAGGATGTTCAAAAGCCCATATTCTTCTTTCAATAGACTTACAGATGGATAACAATACTTTAGCGAAAATACCCCATCTTCTATGTATACCGATTAAGAACAACGCACGACAAATTCTGATAGAGTTCTGAGCAACATAATTAGAGTCTGAATATAAGGCAGAATCTTTGATCTGTGATTGGGAAATATAAGCTTGTAACAAGATATTTGTCTTTGCCTGGGCAGAGTCAGGTTCAGCACCAACTTGACATTTAGCTTTTTCTTCTAAAAGTTTCTTCAACTCCGCTGCTTCGTCCTCTCTAAAGACAATACTATCAAACTCACTACTCATACTGATCATAGATAGAACATCAGCCTCTGTGGCTCTTGGATTGCAGATTTGGTTGAAAACTTCAATACTATCATTCAATAGATAGAAATCAGAAGCAACTCTACCAAGATCTTTAGGAACGAAATGCATTGATCTTTCATCAAATATGATCATTTGAAGACTATGAAGTCTTCTAGCTGCACTTATGATCATTTGAGTTCTTCTTTCAAATAATTGAGGATCTTCATTAAGTTCTTTCCAATCTATACCGTATGCGAACGGATTTTGTCTCATTCTAACAAACATATAAGTATAACCTAGCCATTTCACACCTTCGTCGACGTTTGTCACGGTACCCAGTGATATTTCTGCATTCAAGTTATCAACAAGTTTTTCAGAAAGTTTTGATTCAATAGGGTGCTGAGAAGTCAACAATCTGACGTATTCATCTAATCTATCATTGGTAGTACATAATATACCAGTACCAAACTTCTCAAATTGAGGTCTACCAGCACGACCAAAGATTTGGATAACATCTGAAATACCCAAATCAGTGAAACCACCCTTTTTGGAATCGTAAACCTGTGTACCTTTGATAATAACAACAGCAGCAGGTAAATTGACACCCCAAGCTAATGTTGCGGTACAACACAATACCTTGATAGCACCACTCTCGAACATTTTCTCGGTTAGCTTTCTGTCTGCTCTTAGCATACCTGCATGATGGACCCCAAACCCTCCTTGGAAAAGCTCTTTTAAGTCGCTGTTATGATTTTTACCCATTTCCTTGGTGAACCTATCAAACTCCGCGGATTCTGAACAGTCAAATAAGTCACTTTCTTGATAGTCTCTTGAAAATCCAATGAATGTTCTAGCTGTCTTTACAGTTTCCTTTCTGGAGTGAA
Organism: Wickerhamomyces ulmi; assembly: GCA_030569675.1. NCBI lineage: Eukaryota > Fungi > Ascomycota > Saccharomycetes > Phaffomycetales > Wickerhamomycetaceae > Wickerhamomyces > Wickerhamomyces ulmi. Next base: position 95,741 of record JAJMLN010000014.1, read on the forward strand.
CAAAGATCATAACTTGTGCGCCATTTCTCAGTTCTTGTACAAGTTTCTCATATGCAACGGTCTCCAGATTCGATCTAGCTTCTTTAGAGCCAGCTTTACCTTTCACACCAATCAATTTTTGTTCCAATGGGATTGGACGAAATGACTGGTCGAAAAAGAACATACCAATCTGTCTGTTGACACCCAAAAAGTCAGCAACATCGATGAAATTTGGTAATGTTGCAGATAACCCAACAACTCTGATCATCGATTGACTACTCTCAACTTGACGTAGAGTACGTGCAACCAAGGTTTCAATAACAGAACCACGATCTTCATGTAACAAATGAACTTCATCAATAATCAACAGTTGGACTTTATCAACCAATTCATTATCACCATTTCCTTTACGAGTAACAACATCCCATTTTTCTGGTGTGGTCACAATAATCTGGGTAGTCAATATTTCAGCTTTAGTTAATTGCATATCACCTGTGAGTTCTCTTACTTGAATGCCTAACCAGGCTAATTTCTTACTGAACTTTTCCACAATTTCTGCAGCTAAAGCTTTCAAAGGAGCAACATAAACGATCTTGAATTCATTATAGTCAATATCGATTGTTTGATCTGTCTCTAATGTGAATTGACCAATTGTATGTAGAATCGTAAGTAATGCAACATCTGTTTTACCAGCACCTGTTGGCGCACAGACTAACATGTTTTCATTTGTATTGTATGCAACAGGATAGACCAAAGATTGCATTCTATTCAGGGAAGAATAACCTTTAAATGTTCCTTGACACAGTGTATCTAAGTCTCTGATGTAGACTGGTACTTCACTAGCCTTTTTCAATCTTTTACGATCAGAATATGGAATATTGATTTCCTCATAAAGTGGACGAACTTCTCTTGTAGATCCCAAAGGTAAAGAGAACTTTTGGCCGTTGAAAGCGATAGTATTACCACCTTCAAAAGATTTGAAAACATGAGGGTATTTTTGGCCTTCCGCAGCAGGTAACAACTGTTCGTTCTTTGCCTTTTTCTGGTTCTGTATAACTTGTTTTCTAAAGTCTGCTTCACTTAAGAACTCCTTAGGTGCTTTAGCTTTGGCAGATTTGGCAAGATCCAGGACAATATCAGCTTTTGTGCTTATGATATTGGATATCAAGTCAAATTCCTCGAATCCGAGAATATCAAATAGTAAGGATTGTAGACTATCATCGGATGTTTCTGTTTGTAAAGTCGAGATAATGGTATCAGCCAATTCGTCTTTAGTTATGTCATCTCTTTTCGAAGCAACACGATCGATTGAATTGAGGAACTCTTCATAAGCACCTGTATCGTAATCATCTGAGTCTGAGCTCTCTTCTTCGCTGAGTTCCTCTTCAAACTTGATATCCCCAAAAGAGTCTAAGTAACTCAAATCACAATCGTTATCTTCCTCGTCAATTTTAGGAGTTGGAAGGTTGGGCACTTCAAGCTCATTGAGCGCATCTTGCATCGACTGCATTGCACGCATAAACGACCCAGTGGAGGACGCTGAGTACTGTACCGACATTATCTTTAGAGTTCTAATTACTTGTACTCTCCAGCCTTGTTCCAGCACTTATCACTCTTTTTCTGGTAGTTGTAGTTGTAGTTGTTAGCAGTTTGTTACTAATTGATTCATTACTTATTACTTATTCGCGAACTTGTTCTGTAAATTGCGAAGCTCATCAAAACACCAAAAACTTGTACAGCGACGCGTACTAAAATATCAGTATTAAACCACTAAGCCAAATACAAGGACACTCAGTCACCAGAAGTTCTCTTCAAACTATTAGCGTTCCCATCCAAAATGCCTAGCATCTCTCCACAGATGTCTGATTATCTCGTCGAATACACGTGAGTATCCTTCTTCTACTGGTGATTCACCATCAATATATGTTAGTTACTATATGAGACATATCTAACAACCTCATCAGCGCTCCATCTGACCTGGAACAAACAACAAGGACCGAAGTCAATATACCGTCAGAGTACAAGAACAAAGACGCTTTTCACTTAGACTTTAGTACTCGTCTTTACGGAAACCAGTATGCTTCAATTTATTTCAACCGTCTAAAAGAGCTAAGACCGCGTATAACCATGAACGCCAATAAGAAATGGGGCGATGAAGTTATCAATGGGAAAAAAGTAGTAAAGAAATCAAAAGTGTTAGATATCAGAAGTGATGAACCATGTTGGGTCGTTGGTACGGTGTATTGCGAGATGAAATATAAAGGTAATATCCTTGAAGAAGTCTCAAAAGGTATCACCTCAGTCGATGTTCCAAAGACTTATACCCATCCTGATCTTGATGAGATCATGTTAGAAGATGAATCTGGAAGAGTTTTACTTGATGGTGAGCTTCTTGATCGTACAATTTTGGTAACAGGAACTGTGGTTGGTGTTCTTGGTATGGAAAGTAGTCCAGGTACATTTCAAGTTGTTGATATTGTCTACCCTTTTGCTTCTTCCCAAAAACCAACCAAACAATCTTCATCTAAAATTGCACTAGTCTCCGGTCTACATTTCAATGGGATAGACTCTGTAAAACATGATTTACTAGCTGATTATCTTACTGGACAACTTGATGGATCTACAAAGGACATTTCAAGGGTGGTGATAGCAGGAAATTCTGTTTTGGTCAAAGAAGAAACAGAAGCTGAACAAAAGAACATATATGCAGCAAACCATAAGTCAAACTTCAATGTTGATTCAGTGAACCAACTGGATGTGTTTTTGAACGAAATCTTACAAAGTATACCTGTTGATATTATGCCTGGAGATTCAGACCCAGCAGAAACAAGTTTACCTCAACAACCATTACATAAAGCTTTCTTCCAAACATCCAAAAGATATCTTGATACAAATACACTAAGAACATTAACAAATCCAACATGGCTGCAATACGAAGAACTAAGGATATTAGGAACCAGTGGTGAGAACATCAATGATATTTACAAATACGTGGTTCCTGATGATATTAAAGATTCAAGAATTGGCATGCTTGAAGCCACTATTCTATGGCAAAACATAATCCCTACTGCACCTGACACTCTATGGTGTTATCCATACGCTGATAAAGACCCATTCACACTTACAGAAACACCTCATGTCTACTTTGTTGGAAACCAGCCAAACTTTGAAACCAAGATTGTTGACCTAGGCAGAAACATCAAAGTGAAACTTATCGCCATTCCAACATTCAGTGAAACTGGACAGTTTGTGATTTTGGATACAGCAACTTTAGAAACAGAAGTCATAACTGTTGATTTATAAAACATTTCATTATCGTATATACAGGAGTCTAATCTATTCAATCAACGAGTTTTCTATTTCAGTCTGAATTCAATTTTTTGTAATGGGTAATCACCAGCTCTATTGACACCTTTACCATATGATAAATCAGCGCCAAATTTGGCATACTCAATACCAACATTGTTCACATTCAGTCTTTTGAGAACGGTTTGTGATAGTTCAGGTACGAAAGGTTGGATTAGTATTGATGAGATTCTTGCAACTTCAGCAGCAGTAAAAATGATTAAATCTTTTTCATCTTCGTCTTTCTTCCAAGGTTCTGAATTTTGAACAAATAAGTTGGCATCTGAGATAACATCCCAGAAATCTTGAATCGCACCAGATGTATTAAATTCTAAGACTTTAGAATCCATTCTTTCATACAGAGTGTTTATCTTCTGTACCAAGCTATCGTGCTGTGATTGTAGTTCAGGGGTTTCGAATTTATGAGAAAGCAAATTTGGTAATTTGGAAATTGATCTTTCAATATTGAACTTCTTACCACAAGATCTCATAGTCAAATTGGAATATTTATCAATCAATTGATCTCTGGTTCTCCATAATGCTTCCTCACTAAAGTTATTATCACCATTCAACACAGAGTTCTCACACAAGAAGAATCTTAATGGATCATTTCCATAATAATTAGACATGGCTATAGGGTCAACAACATTACCTCTACTTTTACTCATTTTGAAACCTTCAGCGAGCCAATGTCCATGGACGACGATTTGTTCAGGAAGTTGAACATCAGCAGCTAATAATAAAGCTGGCCAATATATACAATGGAATCTTGTAATGTCTTTCCCAATTAGATGTGTAGGAGGCCATATACGGTCAATCTTTGGGTATCCTGCAGAAGTTAAATAGTTGACTAACGCATCTATCCAAACATATATTCTCTGTGACTCGTCATTTGGGACTGGTAGACCCCATTTCAATCTTGATGAAGGACGTGATACACTAAGGTCTGGTAAAGGGCTTGACTCAAGTTCTCTCAAGACATCTGAGTGTTTTTGCTTCGGAATAATGAAGTTTGGATCTTGTTTCAATATCTCAATAAGCTTATCTTGGAATGATGATAATTTGAAGAAATAATTTGATTCAGTGGTGTATGTAACTTCTGACCCAGTTTCCACAGAGTAGTACTTACCATCCTCCTTCTTCTCGATTTGTGTTTCTGGGTAAAAAGTTTCATCAGAAACAGAATACCATCCACTATGTTCTCCTTGATAGATATAACCTTTTGAGTATAGTACCTTCCAAAAATGCTCAACTGATGCCGCATGGTCTTCATCTGTAGTTCTAATGAAACGATCATATTTAATATTAGAGACAGATGCAAGATCTTTGAAGACTAAAGCCAACTGATCAACAAACTCTTTAGGTGGGAGACCTTTCTTCTCTGCTGCTGTCTGGATCTTTAACCCGTGCTCATCGGTACCAGTAGTGAAGTATGATTCGTTCCCTTTTAGAACTTCCCATCTATTACGTACATCACTCAGTAACATGGAATATAAATGGCCTAAATGTGGAGCTAGTGGGTATGTTAGATAATTATGTCTTGAGGAGGTAAAATAGTGAAAGAATGATGATTTGACTTACCAGCATTGGGATAGAAAATAGGTGTTGTTATGTAGAATGGTTTGGAAGAGTTATACCGTATGAATACCTGTGGTATTCTCTTCGATAAACCCTGCTTAAACATCTTGCAAGAGCTGGTATCTGGACTAACACTTTAGGATCAAACCATATCTTTCTTTATATAATGAATGATTTTTAAGTGGTGAGATATTCTCGCGAATCTCACAAAGAAAGTTGTTTCTATGGAAACAAAATCAACAATCTGAGCTAAAACTACAAGTTATTTGATATATTGTTCCATTGGTATGATCTGTAAAGTACTAAATGTGCCTTAGTAGTAGGTATCTACAATATATGTCCCATTATCAGTTTTCTATTAAGCTGTTTTGCAGCTATTTTCCAAATTAAATGAGAAAATTCATGATGACTTCTCCACAAAAATGGCCATCAAGACGAAAACACTGTAGAACATAGCCAGAGGGTATGCAATCAATGGTCTCACATTATCAAGTTGCAACACAGCAACAAAGAATCCAGAAGCAGAATACGTACTCCAGAATGTAGTGAATGCGGACAATGAATAACCAAATATGTTGTTCAAGTCGAAGAAGATCCCTATGGCACTTATTGGAACCAATGGCAACAAACAGTATCCAATCACAGAGGCAGTTCTTGTGAAATCAATCGAACTTTCACTCATTAGTTTGAAGAAGAAATGCAAAGCAGTGGTACCGAATAACGCAACACCATAAATATATCCAAAGTGGATCTTACCAGCCAGTAGAAGGAATAGACCAAATATTAGACAGAATAATAATGGACCAGCAAGGTCAGAATCCTGCATGATTTCTGAAGAGATTGTTCCTCTTGGATTCAAAACAGCTAAGGTTTTAAGTCTGATGTGATTAAAGTTGATCCCGAGCTCTTCCAAAAGAGGTGGTTCATTAGGATATCCTGATGTGGAGAAAGCAGATAGCCATCCCTTGGAAAGTTCACCATCGCCTAATGTGCCTTCAAATTGGTTGAATTGTTGATCCATTACACCATTGATACCTGCACCAGCATTGAAACTGTTAAAGCCTGGTGCGTTGGCACTATATTGTGTAGGGTAGAATTGAAGGTTGTTAGGGTTAGCATTTGCGTTACCGAAAGGTTGGTTCTGTGCTGGTTGCTGGTTGTAGAATGACATTATCAGCAGGGAAGTATCAGCGATGTTTTGTTGCTGTTGGTGTTATTGATCTGTCTATTTAATTTAATTGAGAGTTGATATAACAACACAACTTTCGTTGAAATTCGCGAATACTGTTTTGTGTTACCCGAACTTTAGTGTAGAATGGGCTCCATAGCTAATAATGACAGTGAGTGCTGATTATAGAAAGGAAACTTTCTCTTCTACTTCGCTGTATCTTGATACTACTCTCCTTTTCTCTCGTAAGATTTACCTACAAATTTCCATCCCATTTTAGTGCTCTTTGTTCTTTGCTTTATATAGCCATTTCCACGGCTACGCGAAAACTGCAAAAGACTTTATTCGCGTTTGTATTTGAACTTATGTAACAAAGAAATACTACATCACGAATAACTCTAGTAACCAGAACATATTCCATCTTTCAGGTTTAACTACCCTCGCATTATCTCCCAAATCTTCCAATCAATGAGTCAGCAGTATACAGATATCGAAAGAGCTACGCTACAATTTATAATATCACAAGGCTCCATTAGAGATGAGTACCTTGAAGTGGTACATAACAAATTAAAAACTGAAAATGAAGATGAGCATCTCAGTAGAAGGACTCTTGAAGAATCTATCGATCTCATCAACAATAAACTCCATCCTTTGCATTTCCAAATCACTCGAGTCAATAGCCAGGGCTTAAATGAACTACACTATGCCTATATAAATACACTTTCCGATGATGCATCAAAGATATTCACTACACACACTCCGAAAGAGATATCTATTCTGAAGAAAATGATTGATATGATCTTCACTGATAATGATGATGCTGAGAAGTACTTGATTGGTGCTAAAGAGGCTTTAAAATTCTGCTCCGCAGAAGGATTGACCGTCCTTCAAGGTGAACAGTTTCTAAACAGACTAGTACATGATGGTTGGTTCAAATTTTCAAGAACTGGTAAATATACATTGACATTGAAAGCACTAGCTGAACTTAAGAGAAATCTTGTCGAAAAGTACGGGTTTAAGAACTTTGTTAACGATGAAGGTTTCATTAATCAATGTGTTGGTTGTCAAGAGATAGTAACCTTAGGGGTTCGTTGTGTTAATGAATCGTGTAATGCAAGATTCCACAAAGACTGTCAGCAAAATTATGCCAAAGGTAAAGGCTCTATATGTCCTGCTCCTAACTGTGATGTTAACTGGGATGATCAGAGGCCGTTGTTGGTTGGTGAAGGTGCTTTAAAAAAGAGAGCCATCGATTGAACGTTGAATGAACTCAGCTTCGACTTCATCAATGATATCCCAAACTATATCATCTGCAATTTTAGTGTTGTATAGTTCATGGAACTCCTTGACATCTGAATCTAGATCTGTAGGTTTGAATTTAAAATTAGGACCTGGATTTAATTTAGCAACACCACCTTCAAAAACACTGATAGTAGGATAATAACCTAATGTTCCATTATTCTTGAACTTGCTTTCAGAGTTTATTTGTTTATTCTGTTTCAGTTCGGAATATGGTGGTAGGAACTTATAAAGATCTTGGAATGCAATCCCACAATATTCACCATTCTTGTATACTTTTATAGATGAATTTTCAAGAGATTCAGGCTTCCAAAGTTCTGTATCAGGAATTGCCTTTTCACCAAAGACAGTAACTGGGTTCAAGAGATGATCCATCTCTTTAGTAGAAACGTAATCAAATTTTTCAAAGAATAATCTTTGTCTATATCTAATTGCAATTTGATCCCTTACTATATCTTGAAACTCTGATTTTGGTAACTCAACCAATATCCCAATCACGTCTCCTGTCTTGAATCCTTCTTTCATGAATTTAGAAGGTCTTGATAAATGTATTTTCTGTCCCGTTTTATCCCTAAGTCCATATCCATACCCATCGAACCCAATTGGAGCTTCATTTGATGCTTCTCTTCTCGAAAGTCCAATTCTAACATGGCTTACAGAATCACTTTTCAAAATCTCAAATTCGAAGAAGACTTTCCCTTCTTGGATGGGGACATCTGCACGAGCACTGACCCATCCTTTCTCTGTTGTTATTGAATCACGATTGTCATTGATGAAAGTAGCACTAGATCTGTCACTCATGCTTAGTGTTGGATTATGTGGAGGAAATTCAGTAGTACCAAACTTCAACAATGGCAACAATGGGTTAGGGGTACATGGACTGTATTGAAACCCACGTCTTGTGTTAAACGGTATATCCTCAGTTGTGCTGAATTCTTTTGAGATTGGAGACTCAGATGTCACTATATGGAACTCATTGAAGTCTGATGGTTTGTATGAGATGTATGGTTTAAACTTGTTTACAAGAACAGGTGCATTATTCACTGTTCTCGAACGGGTTTGATATTGATGTTTTGTGTCTTCCTCAGGAAGTGCTCTTTTCTGTGGAACTAAAGGCTCTGTCATTGAGTATTTTTTTTGTATGGTGATTGACTGTTTACTATTGTTAATGTGATTCTTTGTTTATTTTTCGGTTTTCGGTTTTCCCGCTATATTTTTATTACAATGTCAGACTCATAATCTATAACTGTTTATATAGTCTATATATAATTCCGTCTATTATTTGTATTTCTTTATAGTCTGGACCACCTCATCTCGCCAGATCTAGCAACAATGTCACCAACAATACGTTCGACGTACTGGCAAACCCTCAGAGCATTAGCAAAATCGTATGAACGAGTATGAGTTTGTACCTGGAATTCATGGTCTGTGATTCTCCTAACGTCAACACTTGATGCTCGATTTTGTTTTAACACCAGCGCTGTCTTGGGTACCTGTAGATCTCTTAGTCCAATCCAGTGGACATGAAAGAGATCAAATCTCTCAAATTTTGGATTTACCAGTGATCTAAGATTTAGCACGATTGGTTTCTCATGGGACATGTGTAATTGTCGTATCGATTGCCGTATAGATTGATCTATGTTATGAGACTCTCTTATCTGTGCAACAGAAACATTTCTTTGAAGGGATAAGATGTTTCTCAGGTATGTCTTCAGAATAGTTGGATGGTATAATAGTATATTTGTGTTCTTGGGGGATGGTTTGATGGTCAAGCTGCCCAACACCGATGGAGAGTCTGGAGCATTGTAATGATTGATGCGATGAGTGTCATGTGTAGTGGTAGCGTAGTCCAAGAAGGTAGCGGAAGAAATGGCCCGCTGGAACATTGCTGATAACAGGAATCTCCGGGTAGGAATCCCAGCAAGTGATGCAACACACCAAGGTAGAGGGCCAGTTGACAGGTCAGATGAGGTATCGGCTATTCTATCTTCAAGCACAAGAATGTGTATGTTGTTCCGGCCATAGGTCTCCACTAAGGCAACAGCTGCTGCGTAAACGTGAAGAGACTCACCGTACAATACTACCAGCATCACAGAGGTCCAGTATTTTCTCTTAGCACTCAGTAGCACTCAGTAGAACTAACTCACCCACGCACTTCCTGCTGAGATCTTGGACTTTAGCCGTCTCGAGCCTTTGGGACGCATTACTCATCACAACACCACTCTCCGCGAACTCGTCCTGTAATAATAGTGTATTGTCCAATATTTGGCCCACCGCGAAACAGGTGATGCTGACATGAGCTGATGGGATACTTCTCTTTGATGACAGCTAAAAGCAGCCTAAATCTTTTGTTTTACTAGCTTGCTACACCACCGCTACTACCACACACAATACAAACGAAAGAATAGTGTATACAATCAAACAATGTCTGTCAGCGGTGTTGCCTTCACATCTCTTGCCACAAAAGACAGCGCGCTGTTCGAAAAGGCTATTGTCTTTTACAAGGACTTGGGATTTAAGCCCATCAGAAACTACACAAGAGACCTCAGCAGATTCAGTTCGATCAATGGTATCTCCCATGACTCCATCAAAGAGGTCTGGCTAGAAAGCGTCAAGCTTTCTCAATTCCAAAACGACAGAAGAGTTCCATTACAAGAATCTAACAGTATCCAATCTGAAGGGGCTGTTTTAAAACTTCGTCTAACTTCTGCTGATTTAACCGTGGGAGCCACTGAATTGGATGGTTCTTTAACTTTCTTCACCACTGATATCGAAAAGGTGTCCAAGAAACTAAATGTTCCTGCTGATAAGAACGGACAAATCTCAGTTGAAGACCCATTAGGTAACTCACTAAGTTTTGTCACACAACCAAACCCATTTGTTGACTCAATTGATGCTGATTACTTCAAAGCTCAACAAATTGTTAAAACTACCATTGTCGATGAGAAACCTTCCAAAACTAAAAAGAAAATTGCCGTCATGACTTCAGGTGGTGATTCTCAAGGTATGAATGCCGCCGTTAGAGCCGTTGTTAGAGCTGGTATTTTCCACGGATGTGACGTCTTTGCTATATATGAAGGTTACTCTGGTTTAGTGGAAGGTGGTAAACTGATCAAGAAAATGGCATGGGAAGATGTCAGAGGTTGGTTATCCCTTGGTGGTACTTTGATCGGTACTGCTCGTTGTAAAGAATTTAGAGAAAGATGGGGTAGATTAACAGCTGCTAAAAATATGATTATCAATGGTATTGATGCCTTGATTGTTTGTGGTGGTGATGGTTCCCTAACAGGTGCTGATCTTTTCAGAGAAGAATGGCCATCATTATTAGAAGAGCTTGTTAAGACAGGTGAACTTACTTCAGAACAAGTTGAACCTCACAAACATTTAACAATTGTTGGTTTAGTCGGTTCAATTGATAACGATATGTCAGGTACTGATTCAACCATTGGTGCAAACTCTTCATTGGAACGTATTCGTGAAATGGTTGATTATATTGATGCTACTGCTACCTCCCATTCCAGAGCCTTCGTTATTGAGGTTATGGGTAGACACTGTGGTTGGTTAGCTTTGAATGCCGGTATTGCCACAGCTGCTGACTACATCTTCATTCCAGAACGTGCTGCTAACAAAGATACCTGGAAAGATGACTTGAAAGAAGTATGTCGTCGTCATAGAGCCAAAGGTCACAGAAACACCACCGTCATTGTTGCAGAAGGTGCTCTAGATAACGAATTAAACCCAATCAGTGCTAAAGAAGTTGCTGATGTATTGATTGAACTTGGTTTAGATACAAGAGTCACTACATTAGGTCACGTTCAAAGAGGTGGTTCTGCTGTTGCCTCTGATAGATTATTAGCCACTTTACAAGGTGTTGAAGCTGTTAAAGCTGTCCTGGATCTAACTCCAAATGATCCATCTCCATTAATTGGTATCTTGGAAAGTAAAATCATCCGTCAACCATTAGTTGATGCTGTCAAATTAACCAAATCAGTTGCTACTGCTATTGAAAACAAAGATTTCGATAAAGCTATTTCTTTACGTAACACTGATTTTGTTGAATCATACCACAACTACTTATCATTATCCCAATACGATGAAGGTTCCCATGTCTTACCAAAAGATAAACAATTGAACATTGCCATCATTCACGTTGGTGCCTCATCTGCAGCTTTAAACTCTGCTACAAGATCCGCTGTTCTATATGCTTTATCAAGAGGTCACAGAGCATATGCCATTCAAAATGGTTTCAGTGGTTTAGTGCGTCATGATTCTGTTAAAGAGCTAACTTATCAAGATGTTACTGGATGGCATAACTTGGGTGGTTCTGAAATTGGTACTAACAGATCTTTACCTTCTTTAGATATTGGTACTGTTGCATACTACTTCCAAAAATACAAATTCGATGGTTTAATCATCCTTGGTGGTTTTGAAGGTTTCAGAGCTTTACATGAACTAACAGAAGCTAGAGAAAAATTCCCAGTCTTCAACATTCCAATGACTTTAATTCCAGCTACTGTTTCCAATAACGTTCCTGGTACTGAATATTCATTGGGTTCAGATACTTGTCTGAACTCATTAGTAGAATACTGTGATGCTGTTAAACAATCTGCCTCTGCATCAAGAAGAAGAGTGTTTGTTGTTGAAGTTCAAGGTGGTCATTCCGGTTACGTTGCAAGTTATATCGGTTTGGTTACTGGTGCCGTTGCTGTTTATACCCCAGAAACTAAAACAACTTTGAGAACCATTCAAGAAGATATTGAACTATTGAAAGAAAACTATAATGCTGATAAAGGTGAAAACAGAAGTGGTAAGATTTTGATCCGTAATGAAACTGCTTCAACTATCTTCACTACTGAATTGATCTCAGATATCATTGAAGAATCTAGTAACAAGAAATTTGAAACTAGAACTGCCATCCCAGGTCACGTTCAACAAGGTGGTGTTCCAACTGCTGTTGATAGAGTCAATGCTTCAAGATTTGCCATCAAATGTGCTAAATTCATTGAAGACTGGAATGAACGTATTAATGATGTCAAACTAGATGGAAGTGATAAACACTTAAGATTCAAATTCGTTGATGGTAAGAAAGTCTCAACAGTTGGTGATAACATTGGATCAGCTTGTGTTATTGGTGTTAAAGGTACAGAATTAGCATTCACTCCAATCGAACATCTATGGGACCATGAAACTAATGTGGCTGAAAGAAAAGGATACATCATTCATTGGGAACACTTCAATGAAATTGGTGATGTTTTAAGTGGAAGAGAAATCTTGAGACGTAAAACAAAAGGTAGCTCTACCATATGACCAATTTCTGCCTAATTGTGATGACTGACCACTAGTGGTCAAACTTTGTGTATAGTATAGAATCTAAAGAACTACTGTGGTTTACATTTGAAAAATCTTCAGTTATAATGTAGTAGCTGTTATCAAAGATTAGTACTTTAAATCATCATTTATTATAAGTTCTAATAGCGAATGTTGGAAATTGATTATGTTAATCAGAAGCCTCATTGTCTTCAGAATCCGATACTTCAGTACTGTCTTCAGCGTCTTCAGCGTCAACGTTCAAGTTGAAAAACTCCCATGGATGATCAACATTACCACCAGTGATTGTACGTATGATTTTCAATTTTGATTCATCAGACTTCTCAGAGAAGCTTACTTTTTCTCTTGAGAACTCTTCAACATCAGGTGAATGACCGACACACATCCCTACTCTAACTAAAGTTTCTATACCATCATTAGAATTAGCAGTCAAATCTGAATCAAATAACAGTTTATCCTTTTGGAACAAGGTTATAATGGTAGATCCACCAAACTTGAAATAACCAATTTCATCAGTCTTCTTAACTCTATCTCCCTTCTTCACTGTTAAGATTGTTGAACCAACCATCATAGCACCCACAGATACAAAATACACGAGTCCAAATTCTTCAGTTTCAATAGGAATGACAACACGAACATTCTCACCAAACACATCTAAATCTGATCTGATAGCCATTGGGTTGACCGTATAATATTCACCTTGTATATATAGAGGTTCTCCAATCACACCATCTACTGGTGAATGAAATCTATGATAATCCTGTGGTGCCAATCTGAAAATAGCCAATGTACATTCCTCAAAGAGCTTATTATATGCATCTCCTAATAACTTCTTAATGGTGAATTGACGTCCTTTGATCCAAAGTTCCTTTGCGGTTTCTATTGAGTCAAATGCAGTACATCTTGAATCAGCCGGTGAGGTTATATGTTTAGGATTTTTCGATTCTGGTAGTCTAGCACCAGGCTTCAATTTTCTGTAAAAGAATTCATTAAAGGTCTTGAATTCCGTTTCAGCACATTCTGAGAGATCTAGGTGATGGAACTTGATAAATGAGTCAATATCTTTCACAGACGATGGTTGGTCAAATTTAGCACCTTGTTTGATGGATAAGTTTTTCAAAGTTCTTCTGATTCTTTTACGATCAGCTCCTTTGCCTTGGTATAACAAACGGATCCCTAATCTGATGTAAAGAGACATTTTCTCCTCAATAATGAACCCAGTCAATCGATCTTGAACTAAAATATTGGCGTTATTCTTTCCTAGAGCATATTTACCATAAGCAAATTTGATCAATACCTTGGAATACCATCTCTTGGATGCAAAACCTGCAGTGGCATAACTTTTCAATTTATCACCCTTAGAATCACAAATTGCAACATGGGATACCATATCACCTATTCTTCTCTTTTCACAGATCGGACATCTCTCTAGTTCTATTTGGTGTTTATCTAAAGCTTTGATGATCTCTAGAATTGTAAGGCTTTCTTCAGTTGATTTCCCATGGAGTGCATAAAAGTACATCAGATCCTCTTCTATATTAGAATCTTCCAAGAAAGAAGTCAATTGTACGATGTCCAAAGAGTCGGGGCTATGATGGTCACAATACTTCGATAGGATTGTGAACCAGAGATCATTCTTAAGTGATGTGTAGTCCTTAAACTTCACACGCAATTTCAAATGTGGATCATAATCTATATTTTCTTTGTATAACTTCAACTTCAAGTCATAGCTTTTGTAATGCGCTTCGTTCAAGACATCAGACAAGGGTATAGATCCAAAAGCAACTTTATCATGGTATGATATATGATCTTTATCCAAAATGTTGAAAACAAGGTCAAAAGTCTGCTCATTAGATAGGACTTCAAAGGCTAAGTTTTGGTTGAATACTGGGTTTAGTGTATGTTTTCTCCATGATGTTCTGAAGGTCTTCTTACCGAAAGAAATAACCACAAATGGATCCATATCAAACCCTTTTTGTATGAATGTTTTATAAGGTGGTAATCCACTAGCTGAGATGATCTCAATAAAAACAACACCTTTAATGGCCTGTCTTTCTGCATTCTTAACAAGTTTGTTTAAAGATGTAGATGATGATGAAGGTGATGCCTCTGAAAAAGATGCATCACTGCTATAATTCGAATCACATGCGTTGGTATTGATGGCAGGTGGGGCCAATAACATGCTTGATCTTGAAGAGTTTACTGAACTCGATGAGTTCTTAAGGGCCATTTGGGTCAATTTACGCCTTAGTAGTTGATCATCTGAGTCTGGTTCATCATTCTCTTCAGCCAGTAACGACTCAACGTCTGTATCTGTATCTGAGTAAAAATCTTGTTCGTTAATCCTTATTGATCGATCCTTATTGACAAGACTGGACTGCCAGAGTCTGAAGCCTTCATAGACTTCCCTTTTACTGATGAGTTCAAACCCAAGTTTGATTGATCCAGTAACAAATGCTGCCTGAGATTGTGAGGAGTGTAGTTTATACCATTGTGGGGGTACTTTTGATCGTAGCTTGCCTGTTGCTTTATCATGAAATAGATCATTAATGGAAAGTCTTACCTCTCCCAGATATATGCTGTATTTTCTATGCTTATCGAAAACCGCAATGTGTATTATGGGACCACCAACGGCATATCCTGATAATCTAACTTTGTGTGAACAGTTCCATACTGGGTTTGCAGTCCTTTTAACTTTATTACTTCTCTTTGATTGACCATTAAATGCTATACCGGCAACCTTTTTGGATATGGAGTTAGTGGTGTTCTAAAATGAAATGAGTGATGCTCTCTAAAGTTCGTTCTTAGTACGTACCATTGCACATGTTCTTGTGTCTGACATCACAAGCTCTTTAGCCTTTTATTCATGTTAGTTAGTATGAGATAGCCGATATATAGGATCGTAACTCCTGCTACTTCGCAAACTCACCTGAACAATGTCCACTTTCAGGTCAAGCCTGGACTTCTTAGACTTCCTGCTGCGTAGTCTCATTTCGTTGTAGCTCACTGTACTGCGCCTGACAGTTCAATTCAGTACCTTTCTAATCGATATATTTCGGTTCAAAAGTGAGTAGTAGTAAGCCGTATTTCACCAAGGCTATGTTTTGGTCTCTGGCAAGTCGTGTTGTGTGCCTAAGTCTCTATTATGGGACTTTCAGTCTCTTGATCCTGGGGTTCAAGAGACTCCAACAGCTTGACCCGCGAAAAATATAATGAACAACAATCAGAACACCATACTAAAGACAGCAGCACTTCGGCCTTAAACAACCATCATCGACCCAAAACATTACCCAAAATGATTGACCAGTTCTTGATTTTTACCTCTACCGGTGCTGTTCTTTACAGATATGCTCCAAGAAAAATTCCAGACTCAATAGTCAACACACTTATTGCAGACGTCTTCATCTCAGATAACACTTCAAGTCTGAACGATTCTGCTGAGATTGGTACCTTCACTAACAATGGCTTCACCTTGAAGTATTTAAGGGCCAACAATCCTGACTTTATCTCTGTTGCTGTGTATCCTTCTGCTACTCCATTGAAATACACTGAACAGCTTGTCCAAGTGTCCTCCACACTTTTCAAAGAACTATTGGGCGAACAATTACTTCTCAACATACAAAACGAAGACAAATATTTATTTGATCTTGAAGAAGAGATCACCAAGTACGATCAGTACTTCAAGAAGAAACTAAGTGAGTTCCAAAATTCTGCTGTGGAAACTTCAGAGGTCACTCAAGTAAAAGAGACTCCAAAGAAGGATGTAAAGAAGAACCAACAAGCCTCAGGTAAGAAAGGTCGTAAATGGGGTGTTGATGGTATGATGGAAGAGGATTCTGGTGTTGATTTAGATTTCTCTTCTGCTGATATCAATGACTCAAAAGACCAGCATCAAAACGTGGACATAAATAAAGAACAATTTGGTGCTACTGATAAAACAGGTAACTTCATTGTTAAAGACTTGGATGATGAGATAAACGAACTTTTGAACAGCTCCAAAAAGAAACAAGAAGTCAAAGAACCATTTGGATTCCTCAAGAAGTTCACTGGTGGTAAGACTATCACTACCGAAGATATCAAATCTACTTTAACAGAATTACAAAACCATTTAATCAAGAAAAACGTTGCTCCTGAAGTTGCTCAACATTTAACATCCAATGTCGAAAAGGCATTAGTTGGATCCAAGACAAAGAACTGGACAAGTATACAGACAACAGCTAAAGAAGCATTAGCTAAAACTCTAACCAAGATTTTAACACCAGGAACATCTGTCAACTTATTGGAAGATATCAAGAAAAATAAAAAGCCATATGTTATATCTGTTGTTGGTGTCAACGGTGTTGGTAAATCTACAAACTTGTCCAAGCTAGCATTCTGGTTACTTCAAAATAACTTCAAAGTCTTGATTGTGGCGTGTGATACCTTCAGATCAGGTGCTGTTGAACAATTAAGAGTACATGTGAATAACTTGAAGAACTCTCAAGAAAACAAAGATCAAATCGAACTATACGAAGGTGGTTACGGTGGTTCTGATTTGGTCGCTAAGATTGCTAAAAATGCCATTGAGTATGCTAAGAAGAATGATTTCGATATCATCTTAATGGATACTGCTGGTAGAAGACATAATGATGCTAAATTGATGGCCCCATTGGCCTCTTTCGCCAAAGCTGCTAACCCTAACAAGATCATCATGGTTGGTGAAGCTTTGGTTGGTACTGACTCTGTTCAGCAAGCCAAAAACTTCAACAGTGCTTTCGGTGCTGGTAGAACATTGGACTTCTTCATCATCAGTAAGTGTGATACCGTTGGTGATTTAATAGGAACAATGGTCAACATGGTTTACGCTACAAACATCCCAATTCTATTTGTCGGTGTTGGACAGACGTACACTGACTTACGTACTCTAAGTGTCGAATGGGCCGTCAACATTTTGATGAGTTAAATTAATGGTGTATATAATCGATATACATAAGTACACTATTTTGATGAGTCTATTTGTAATCTAATTTCCTAATCGGGAAGTCTACATGGGGATTTTCCCCCGACACGCACTAAATTTCGAAAAACAAACTTGTTTAAGACAAACGTAGTTAAAAATCACGTCAAAGAAAGAACAAAAACAAAAAGCGAGGTGCGACTTGACAGAAACACACTGTCTCAATCCATTGTCCGTTGGTTCATTTATTTCGACACAAATTGTCTGCATTGCCGCTCTGTTACCGGATTAGTCAGCTCAATTCCCACTACTCACTATTCACGGTTCATCACCTGTCCATCAACTACACATTGACTCGCGTGGAAAGTAAAGACAGATCTTTTGGAGTTAACCTGAACAGAGCTCTTAAATAATCCAATTGACTTCTTTAATAATATAATTGTCAAGATTACCGACTCATTTGTGATAACTTTCAAGTATAGCACTGCAGATATGGCTAATCGCCACTCAAGACGCTCCAACGAAGGCTTACAGCATTCAGATGGAGATGAAGATGATTCTGTCGTGCATGGTAGAAGAAAGAGACAAAAGGTTGACTATGCAAGCATAGAGCATGAATATGATGACATATCTGATGAAGAAATTAACTCGGAAACAGATCAAAGAAGCCCGAAGAAAAAAGCTGTCAAGGAAGAAGATGATGAGCAAAATGATGATGACGACCCAGAGGTCAATCTTGAAGATGAAGATGATGATCAAGATGAAGACTTCAACGTCAATAGAAGATCAAGATCAAGACGCACTAGAGCAAAACCTGTGAAAACCAACGAGGGTGATGATGAGGATGTATCATTCAATGAAGCTGAGTCTGAAGACTCTGAGCAGTTGAGTGAGGATTACTCTGAAAGTGATAGATCCAATGACCGCAGAAGAATCAATAACTTCATCTCTAAAGACGATGATGATAATGCGTTCGGTGATGATAGCGATTATGGAACCAGTAGAAGATCAAAAAGAAGATCAAAGAGATCCACACCACGCCTAAGATCCGGAAGAAGAAAACTACGCAAGGCTGCTTTACAACTCTCTGATGATGACGATGCCGAAGAAATAGCAGATGATACTTTACAGGAAGAACTTGCAGAATTAAGAGATTCTGATGCTTCCCCACAACGTGCAAGATCATTACGTGAACGTAAGAAAACCGTCAACTATGCAATTCCTCCTCCATTATCAGAAAATGTTGAGGAACTAAGCACAATATTACCAGAGCCTACCACACCTAGAAGAAGAGGTGGTGCAACAAGTAGAGAATGGAGATTATTTCCTACCGGTGGTCCATTTGGAGGTGGTTCTGTCACTTCCTTGTTTGGTAAAAACTATGCTGGTTCAGGTGGTAACCTATTAGGTGCAGGTGGTGCTGATTCCGACTCTTCAGATGATGAAATTATACCAGTTGGTGGATCTGCAAAGAAGAACAACTCAATAAGTGCCCCAGTTGGTTCAAATAAAGCCAAAAAGAACCAACCTGCAGATTCTGATCCATTAGGTGTTGATATGAACATTGATTTTTCTGCTGTTGGTGGTTTAGATATCTACATCAATCAATTAAAGGAAATGGTTGCATTACCATTACTATATCCTGAAGTTTACCAGCGATTTGGTATCACTCCTCCAAGAGGTGTCTTATTCCATGGTCCACCAGGTACTGGTAAGACTTTAATGGCTAGAGCCTTAGCTGCAAGCTACTCCTCAGAAGGTAAGAAAATCACATTCTTCATGAGAAAAGGTGCAGACTGTTTGTCCAAATGGGTTGGCGAAGCTGAAAGACAACTACGTTTGTTGTTTGAAGAAGCTAAGAAACAACAACCTAGTATTATCTTCTTTGATGAAATTGATGGGCTGGCACCTGTGAGATCGTCAAAGCAAGAACAAATCCATGCCAGTATTGTCTCCACTATGTTGGCATTGATGGATGGTATGGATAACAGAGGTCAAGTGATTGTTATTGGTGCCACTAACAGACCTGATGCTGTTGATCCAGCTTTACGTCGTCCTGGTAGATTTGATAGAGAGTTTTACTTCCCATTACCAGACTTAAAAGCAAGAGAAGAGATTCTAACGATCCATACTAAGAAATGGGATCCACCATTATCAAAAGAATTCTTATCCAAAGTTGCTCACTTGACAAAAGGATACGGTGGTGCTGATTTACGTGCATTATGTACTGAAGCTGCTCTTAATAGTATTCAAAGAAGATATCCTCAAATATACTCTTCCAATGATAAGCTAAAAATTGATCCTCAAACTATCACAGTTGCTGCAAGAGATTTCATGAAAGCAATAGATAAGATCATCCCATCTTCAGCACGTTCAACCTCAAGTGGTTCAGCTCCATTGCCTGATCATCTAGCTCCATTGCTTGGAAATCCTTTGTCTCAGTTGACATCTAAACTTGATAAACTAGTTCCTAAAGTGAAGAAATTGACATCTTTGGAAGAGGCACAATTTGTTGATCCAACAGAGAACGATCCAGATGGAGGTTTTGCCAAACATGAGTTCATCAAACGTATTGAATCATCAAGAGTTCATCGTCCAAGATTATTGATCACTGGATTAGGTGGTAATGGTCAGCAGTATATTGGTTCAGCAGTCTTGAACCATTTGGAAGGTTTCAATGTGCAATCTTTTGATTTGGGTTCATTGTTCGGTGATTCTACCAGAACTGCTGAAAATGCTATCATACAAGGTTTCATTGAAGCTAGACGTCACAAACCTTCTATCATCTATATCCCAAATATCGATATTTGGTATGATATCCTACCGGAAACAGCCAAAGCAACATTAAGTGGTTTGTTGAGATCAGTCTCATCCAATGAAAGAATCTTGGTTTTGGGTGTTGCAGAGAATAAACTAGAACATTTGGAAAGTGGTTTGAAACTATTGTTTGGAATTTCAGATGCTAACTTTTTCGAACTTGATTATGCTAATGAAGAAGAAAGAGATGCGTTCTTCAATCCTTTATGGACTTCTTTACAAATGCCACCAAGTGAATATCTTGATACAAAAAAGAAAAAGAAATTGGAAAAATTGGAGAAAGTTGTCGCAACTAAGAAAGAGGAAATCGATGATTTGAAATCTTTTGAAAAATCAGATATGAGACTCAAAAATAGCTTGAAAATCAAGCTATCTGGATTGATGGACTTGTTCAGAAATCGTTACAAAAAGTTCAAGAAACCTACAATTGACCCTATTTTCTTAATGCATCTATTTGAACCACAACACCCTAATGCACCAGCTCCATTATATACCAAAGAAGGTGATATGATTGTTGAGATCGCTACTGGTAAACGTTTCTATAACATGGACCTAGATATCATTGAAGAAAGACTATGGAATGGGTTCTATTCTGAACCAAAGCAATTCCTGAAAGATATCGAAATGATTTACAAAGATTCAGTCACTTTAGATGATAGGGAAAGATTGATCAAAGGTTCTGAAATGTATGCAAACGCTCAAGTTGCTGTTGAAGAAATTTCCACTCCAGAATTCGTTGAACAATGTAAAGGTCTACGTCAAAGAGAGATTCAAAGAATTCGCCAACATGAAGAAGAGGTTGCAAAACTGAAAGCAATGGCGGAAGAACAACTTATCAACGCTGCAATTACTAATGGTAATGCAGAGGTGATTTCATTACCAGATGAATCTGGGGTTCTTCCAGATGCTGAACCAACTGAACATACCGAAACTGCTACTGTAATTGACCATCATGGTGACGTTTTAGGAAATGGATCTATTGTGACACCACTGGATGCATCAAGTCCTACAAAACAATTATCAATCAATCAACTCATTTCAATCGAGGAGAAACCTATCGGAAATGGATCCACTGGTAAAGTTGAGGACATCGTTATTGACACAGTGCAATCTCCTTCACCTTCCCCTGAAAGGATTGTTGTTGAGAAAACTGAACCACAAGAAAATGGTAAAGCTGAGAGTGAAAATGAAAGTGAAAGTGAGATTGAAGAAGATGAACCACATCCTGATTTCAACATTGATTTGGCTAAATTGAAGACTGCCAGAGAGTTCCTCGTTGCTGAAACAGCCGACTTGACAGTAGAATACCTTGAACAGATCAATGCAAAACTAATGGATATTCTATGGGAGGATCATCATAAATGGGACAGAAATGATACATTGAGTAAAATCATTGACCAAATAACATTAATCAAAGAGGAATTTAGATAGCAAATTACTTGAATGTACATATTTGTTATGACTTTATAGCGTAGTATTGAGTGAACTACACTATCACGAGAGACTGGAAACTGTAAATCCATTCGTTAAATCATGATCTATATACAATATTAATTGAGTTCACTAATGACTTTAGCAACATCGAGTGTCTTCTTATCATCCCCATATTGAGCCATAATTTGGACCCCAATAGTAGAGTCGATTGTCTTCCAAGGAACTGAAATGGCAGGAAGACCAGCTAATGATGCTGGAACTGTTAATGTATCATTAGTGTATGTCTCTGTAGATGTTTGTTTTCCAAATTCCTCAAGAGTTGGAGCAGTTGTAATGGATGTAGGTGAAACTAGTACATCAACACCTTCATCATTCTGTTGTAAGTTTTTGGATTGAACTCTAGGAGTCTTGAAGATTTGATTGATCTCTTCAACTAGTTGTGATCTAAGAAGTGTAGCTTTTAAGAAATGATTCTTGTAAGAGTCAGCGTTCAGATTATAGTTACCTAGTAAAATTCTATTTTGGACAACTTTATTGAATCCCAAGCTTCTTGTCTTTGCGTAGTTGTTCTTATCACTATCAGATCTGAACCCATACCGTATACCATCATATCTGGCAAGGTTTGATGATGCCTCAGCTGGTGCAATAGTGTAGTAGATTGGAAGAGCATATTTTAAAGTTGGGATGGAAACAGGGACGATCTCAGCGACTTTTGAGAGCTTTAGCAGAACATCTTTCCAACCGTTTAGTACCTCTAATGACAAGTTATCCAGGATAAATTCTGTGGGTATACCTACTCTTAAGGTAGATCTTTTTGTGGTTTCCACCAAGTCATTGATTTTAGATCTAGTTTCTGGAAGAATTGAAGTTGGATCTTTTGGATCATGCTTATCAAGTCTTGAGTATATCTTTTCAACAATGGATAAGTTTTTTGATAGGATACCCACGGTATCCAGACTTTGAGCATATGCAATGACACCCCAACGTGAGATACGTCCATATGTTGGTTTGAACCCATAGACTCCCGTATAAGCAGCTGGAAGTCTAACAGATCCACCAGTATCTGTTCCCAAAGCAAAATCTACTACTCCTGATGCAACTGCAGCTGCAGATCCACCAGATGATCCACCACTGACTCTTTGTTCTTCTGGATATAATGGGTTTAGAGTAGGTCCGAAGATAGAGTGTGTGGTACCAGAACCCATACCAAACTCATCCATGTTAGTTTTTCCAACTATCTTGACATCATCGCCCAGTTGTTCAATAACAGTGGCTTCAAAAGGAGAGACATAGTCTTGAAGAACTTTCGAAGAGCATGTGGTTGGTTCTTCCTTGGTCACGATATTGTCTTTGATAGCAGCTGTTAAAACCGAGCTTGTTATTCCTTCCAGTTGGCTTTCTGGCCTTATCGAAGTGAATATGTTGAACTTCGATTGAGCACTCTTCAAACCGGTTAAAACAACTCTTGAAGAAGTCATTTTAAGCACGAATTCGTTGGTTTTCAAAAAGAGTCGTACTCTTCTTGAAGTGTTGATGATTTGTGTATTTTTTTTCATGTTGATTTATTTCGTAAATTCAAAAAAACAATAAAAGTAAACACAACGGCAACACGTAAAAACAAGGCCAAATTAGCAGAAAACTTTGGTATTAAGAAGACATGTCCAAGTTTGAAGGTCTGGATGGAATTGTATGTGCTCAATTGAAGTGTATTTACTCAGTTTGGAGCTTTTGGCAGCGTGCATTTACTAACAACAGTGAAGGATCTAGAGTCTAAAGAAGTGTTTGAGACATCTGATGTTGAAGATGACTTTGATGTAAGTGTTTTGATGCTTGATATTTCACCAATTTAATGAGAAAGGTAGCTAACCTATATACAGTTACAGGATCAGTCAATACAGAGAAGAGACTCGATATTAGAGGAATCACTTGATCTAGATGCAAGTAGGAAGAGGTTTGAAAAAAACATGATTGATGCTAATGTCACGGACTTTTCAGATAGAATAGGAAGATTGGAGAGCTATGAAACATATAGTGTTAAAGAGACTACACATAACAAGCTGAATAGACTTCGATTGGAACTAGCTGAACTAGAAGAAGAAATTGAGTACGGTAATCCTAAAGACGCTGAAGAGTTAGATAAGCTTCTTGGTCTCTTTTCAAAACTAAACAAGAAAGCAAAAGACCGTAAACTAAATCACATATCAGTCCAGTCAGAGTCATCCTCTACAAAGAATATTTCTTCCAGTTCAATAACAACTCTGCCATCAAATGTGGAAGGTTTTAAAGAACTTGAGGCTAAGATAAGCCAACTTGAAAAGACAATAGGCACCAGTTCAAGTATTGATGTTTCGATCCAATCCAGCATTAACGATCTTTTCCGCAAGTTTAAACTACTTTCCAATGATCAAGAGTCCCTAGGATCAATTCTCAAAGCAGTTGATGAAGTCAATGCTAAGCTTGAGAAATCCATCGCAGTTAGAAGATCTGTTGAAGTTGAGACTGCTATTAAGGAAGAGAATCGTATACATGAGCTCTACAATTTGATCCATCCAAATAAGAAATTTCTTAACGATCTTCCATTGATTATGAAGAGATTAGAGTCTTTAGATGAAATACATCTAAGGACATCAAGTGCCGTTGCTACAGTAGAGGATATTGATGCCAATATTAATGGTTTAAAAGAGGATTTCCACTCTTGGGATAAGTCATTAACATCATTGGAATCACAGTTACAAGAGCTTGAAGCTAATTTCAATAAAAATAAAGAAGTTATCCTTTCAAAACTAAAATGAATATATGATGACTCGGCTATAATATGGTAATAGGAGATAGTTGTTCTTGAAACTTACTTTCATTGAAAAATTATGATACATGATGAATCTAAAATCACAAATTTACTTTACTCTATATAAGGATAGTCCTGCAATGAAAAAAACTATCCATGAGCTCATATGGGTCGACCATTTGGTCAATCATATAACTTTTAGTATTGGTTAACGCTGGTTAAGTTAAGATATATCGCGTTTGACCACAGCTCTCCTATGAATGAGAAGTCCAGCTTCTGTTGAGATGAGAAATCAATGATTTCCCCATCAATCTTTCTCCCATTTATCACTACTGATGGTCTTGCACAATATTCAAATGCCTCACAAACTTTAGTATTTCTCCAACTCTTTACTTGATCTTTTTCCAAGACTTGGTCATCAAGATAATATTCATCAAGATTTGGAGGTATAATTACTCTGTCAATGGTCACCGGTTTTTTATTTGCTCTATGTTGTGCAAGAACATCAATTTTTTCCAAAGGTATTTTAGAGGTCAGGATTGTTGTCTTCTTGCAAACTTTAAACCCTGAGTTCATCCATAGTAACTGACCGTTTGATACGTGGACTGGTTGAACAGAGCATGCTTCGTATTCATGGTCAGGTAATTCTGAAGCATGTCCTAAAGCACCTGCTGGTTGATCATTTATAGAAAACTGATCATCTCCACTGATCAACATTGCCAACCAGAAGAATTCCTTATCACCCCAAACTTTCTGGGTTGCACTTCTCACAAGCTGCAACTGAGCTGCTGTTATCAGGCTACCTGCATGTTTCTTCCTATCCATTATCACAATTCCTGATTCCATGAAATGTGTGAACCCTTTCAGATATCTTATACTGTCTTCAAATTTTGAGCTATCTATCTTATGATTGAATAGTTTTGCTTCTTTATCCCCTGGAAATAAACGTTTCCAAAAGTGTCGGTCATTTTCTGCTGATATATCTGCCAATTCCCTGTCTCTAAAGAAATAAGCACCGGTTTCAGGATACCCTTGCAACTTGAAGAAATCTTGTGGAGGTATGAAAGGAACAGTATCAGCATCCATCATGATAACTTCTTCATAAGAAGAGAACAGCATTGCTATGACCTTATTAGAAAACGATCTGATCTTTTTCTTCAAAGGGCTTCTTAAAACTTTGTGAAGATCCTTGAATGATATATGTTGTGGAGGAAAACTAGTATCTATTAACTGAGAAAGACCTGCGCCCTTGTAGTGTTCTGCAAATAAATCCATATTGACAAACCCCTTTGCAACTTGTTCAAGACTGTATTGCTTGGCTTCAGATAAATCATTTCTATGAATAACCTCAATTGGCAAAGTGTTCCCCAGACCCCTCAAAACTAGTATAAGAGATACTAAATCATCATAATGAGCATTTGAAGCTGAAATCACTATCCCTTTCCCACTAGATGATAGAATTGACTGCTGAAGAAATGAACCCGTATCCTCATTTTCAATCCATGGAAACAATAAAGGTTC
Source organism: Wickerhamomyces ulmi (assembly GCA_030569675.1). NCBI lineage: Eukaryota > Fungi > Ascomycota > Saccharomycetes > Phaffomycetales > Wickerhamomycetaceae > Wickerhamomyces > Wickerhamomyces ulmi. The sequence goes on from JAJMLN010000014.1 coordinate 121,931, forward strand.
AACAGCTGTGGAAATTTTCTCATCATAATCAAAGCTCTCTTGAATGAAGCATCGATCATAAACCCTTGAGGCGAGCATATGAAATTTCAGTTGTACCAAAAATTGAGCTAACTGTTTTTCCTGGTCTTCACAATACTGTTTGAATTCTTCGAGAACTTCTTCCGTCACTGGCTGTTGGGTCTTTCTGCTTCGCTTCATCTGTGCTTCTGCAATGCACTGTTCCCGTGGTTTGGGGTCTGAGGCCATGCTAGGATAGTTCCATGTCTGATTTATCTTTATAAATTCCTGGAAGAATGTCTTACAGTTGGATTCCAGACCCTTGTTCTCTTTGACAAAGGGAAATTCTTCTTGGTCTAGTGGCTCTGGCTCATACTTGAATAAACTCGAAAGACCTGAGAATAAGTATACCAAGAAGTAAGTTGATATAACCACTAATATTATTACCCTAGTTTTGAACCGTAACAACATTCTCTATCAATTGTAAAGTGTTAAACCACCGAGCACGTCAAAAGGTCAAGCAATTGTGTTGATGTGACAATGTAATGTTGTATCTGTACAAGCGCTCAATTATGTGGGGCTGATGAGTAGTTGCAGACGCAAGACGTTAAGGTTTGATAATTGTCTTATGTGGTACCTGATTTTGGGTGAGTTTGTCGAAATAAAAATCTGCACAGCCAAGCAGAATCGTTGACACGCTGAACTGGCAGCTATATTATTTCTGCCTACTAAATGCACACCTTCTTAACTACTTCTGGGTCTACTACTGAGTACTGACTACTGAGTAGTAGAGTACTGACTCACTGAGGTGCAACACAAGGTGTACACGCTATCTACTCGATCTTGTCGTCTACCAAACCTGTTTTGGGGTTACATCTATAGCTGTAAGTAACATTAACTAGTACATCTTCATATGCCATATTTGGCGTGGCGCTAATTTGAATGTCTCCCGCAAGGATTAATGAAGGCATGTTTCACTATAAATACAACGGTGAACGGTGATTTCCCTGGCTATTGTACTGTAATGCTGTACAGCACGGTACTTTAGATGTTGCCAATTGTTTACAAGATGTTTGTTCTTTATTTGTTTAAACACGGCAACACAACCCACGCTCATTCTTATCTCTTCCCAAGATCCCAAGATCCCAAGAGATGGTGACTGGTGATTGGTTCTTAGAGTTGAGACTGGTGACCTACTAGTCTTTTTTTCGTAAATTTTGCCCGCACTCAGAGTCTCAAAAGCACCAATTTCTCCGCTCTTTTTGTCCTGTGTATGCGGTTGAGACCCCGGCATTTGGTTTTCGGTCCGTTTCCGGTAGGTGCGTAGTCCCCAAAAAGTCCGTTGAATGTCTGTTGTAGTCTTCTCCTTGAATAACCGAAAGCTTTTGTTACTTGATGAAAAATTGATGAAAATAGGAAAACAGGTTAAATGGATCCTCATTCAAGCCAAAACACAAAGCTGGGGTATATAAAATGTGTCAAATGGCCCTCAATATCACATTGTAAACATCTGTGGAGATTAGTACTCAAAACTCTTTTCAGTTTGTACCTCATATAGGCATTTTCCAAGTCTGTAACGTTGGGTGACTGTCAATGGAAGATCCCAGTGGGGCCAAGTCCCACCTGCCGGTGAAAAAGAAAAGCGGACTTGGGCTTAATCTATGACTAACAATATGGCAAGAAAAAAAATCCATCTCTATATATATAAAAGCCCGTTTGTCACCTCTTTTACATCTGGGTGCTGTTTCTATTAGTGTATTCAGATTTATACAGAACTCATTGGTGTTATTGTAGATTATAATCTATTATAAAAATGTCTGATGAGAATAAAGCCTTTAAGGCTGAAGAGCAATTATCCACACAAAACCCGAGCTCCACCGAGTCCAACTCTTTGAATAACCTTGATGTTGAGAAGACTAGCGCGTCTCATGAACAAGCAACTCATAATGATTCTGATGATTTGACTGAAGAACAAAAAACTGCACAAGTTGATGCTTTAGCTGAAGAACTCGGGATTAACCAAAAGAAACTTCTTTGGAAAATTGATGTCTGTGTTGTTCCAGGTGTTTTAATCCTATATTTCCTTGCTTTCTTGGACCGTGTGAATATCTCAAATGCTAAAGTCTACGGTATGGAAAAAGACCTTGGATTAACTGGTAATCAATTCAATACTGCTTTAACCATTTTCTTCGTTCCTTATATCCTTTTTGAAATCTTTTCGAACTACTTTTTGAAGATTGTCAAACCTCATATTTGGTTATCTGGTTGTATAACCATCTTTGGTGCTGTTACCATTGGTATGGGTTTCGTGACTAATTTCGGTGGTTTAGTTGCTTGCCGTTTCCTATTAGGTTTGTTCGAATGTTCTACTTTCCCAGGTATTTTCTACATTTTGAGTACATATTACACTAAGCATGAATCTCAAAAAAGATTTTCCTTCTTTTTCAGTTCCACTTGTTTAGCTGGTGCAGCTGGTGGTGCTATCGCATACCGTATTGCTGACTTAGATGGTACTCATGGAATTGCATCATGGGCTTGGATCTTCATCATTGAAGGTGCTGCCACCGTTGGTGTTGGTTTATTCTTCCTAACTTGGTTAATTCCTGATTTCCCAGAAACTGCTAGATTCTTAAACGCTAATGAACGTTTATTCATCAAGAGAAAGTTGGAAATCCACTCCGTTGATTCTGGTTATGAAGTTAAACACTCTTTAAGTGACTCATTCAAGGTCTTAAAAGACCCAATCTTCATGTATTCTGCTCTAGCTTACTTTGGTTTAGTCATTCCATCATATGGTTATGCTTACTTTGCTCCAACAATTATCAAGCAAATGGGTTACACAGCTGTCTCTGCCAATCAACACTCTGTGTATCCTTGGTTAATGGCTTTCGGTTACACCAACGTCAGTGCCTTCTTATCTGATTACTACAAAATCCGTACTCCATTTGCTGTTTCCTCTGCTCTTATGGCTATCATTGGTTTAGCTTTGATTCTTGGTCTACCAGAAAACCCACATGGAAGATATGGCGGTTGTTTCTTAACCGCCACTGGTTTATACTCTTCTATGCCATCATTAGTTTGCTTAACTTCATTGAATTTTGGAGGTCACTTGAGAAAGTCCACTGGTACCGCTTTCCAAGTTGGTTTCGGTAACATTGGTGGTATTATTTCCGCATTCATCTTCTTAGCTGCAGACTCTCCACGTTATGCTAAAGGTTTGGGTATTTCTTTGGCATTTGTTGTTTTCTCAATTGCTCTAATGTTGGTTATGGCATGGGATTATTATAGAAAGAACCAAATGAAGGAAACACAAGAGTACAAAGATAAGTTCTTTGCCCAAGATGAAAAAGACATTGTTCTTCAGGGTGATTTACATCCTAAGTTCAAGTACTTATACTAGATATCCCCAGTATAAAAGACTACAATCATAGTTTGTCCTGCGTTGATTTTTTGATGATTCTTATGATTCCTGTTTTGTTAATTACCTTTGTACTTTAACTTCAATTTAATGTTTAATATAAAAGTTTGCTACCTTAATGCATAATAATACTGTTTGATATCTCCATGTAGTACTCTTCATGCTAGAGAGCCTTCTCTCTAGAGACCAGATAATACTAATTGTTGATTAATTTTTGATTAATATTATTGTGACACTTTACCTCAGTCACGTGAAAAGATCTGAGAATGGTGGAAATGCACTCCGTCGATAACCGTTCAATCTCGGTTAAACATGGAACATTGCACAATAAACGTCGAAGAAATCTTCGAAATAAGCCAAACCCGTTTTGAACTGGGGAATAAATGTGTCAACATCGACTACATACTACATATTCTCTTCAATGAACTACTCTTTATGCTATAACACTCTCAATCATCACTATCATTGGATCACTATACAATACGTTATACATCCATTCTCCCGGACGAACGCAACAGCAATCACGCCGAGTTCTCAAATCCCACCGAAATTCCGCTGTGACTCAACCCCAGCTGTCTATACTTGCCTAATCAGGTGTATACACCGATAATATTTTTGTACAATGCAAATTTTTGCATAAAGTCTGGGGTTTGCTCTCGTTCGATCTTTTCAGTTTTTTACTCCTTCAACCACTCTACTCTCTTCAGTTTCGAGTACTCCTGAAGATCATAAACACCTGTTCTTGTGTATTCAAAAACAATCACTGCAATGAGTGAGAACAGCGAAAAGAACCAAAGAGCATCCGAAGCAGCTAATGCTGCTGGACTTCTTAAAGCCGCTTCTTCAGAGTCATTCTCCAACGACGTCGAGAAAGGGTCTATTGATCCATCATTACTACAACCAAGATCCTTATCTGAAGAGGAAAAAATAGCTCAAGTTGATGCATTAGCTGATGAACTAGGTATAAATCAAAAGAAGCTGCTTTGGAAGATCGATCTTTGGGTCGTTCCAGGTGTGTTGATCTTATATTTCCTTGCCTTCTTAGATCGTGTTAATATCTCAAATGCCAAAGTTTATGGTATGGAGAAAGATCTTGGATTGACTGGTAATCAGTTTAATACTGCTTTGACTGTGTTCTTTGTGCCATATGTTGTGTTTGAATTATTCTCCAATTACTTCATGAAGATTGTTAAACCATCAATCTGGTTGACTGGTTGTATTACTGCCTTTGGTGCGATCACCGTCGGTATGGGTTTTGTCACTAACTTCAGTGGTTTGGTTGCATGTCGTTTCTTACTAGGTTTGTTTGAATGTTCAACTTTCCCAGGTATCTTCTACATCCTAAGTACATATTACACAAAGCATGAATCTCAGAAAAGATTCTCTTTCTTCTTCAGTTCAACCTGTTTAGCTGGTGCAGCTGGTGGTGCTATCGCATTCCGTATTGATGACTTAGATGGAACACATGGAATTGCTTCATGGGCATGGATCTTCATCATTGAAGGTGCTGCTACTATTGGTATCGGTTTGTTTGTTTTGAGTTGGTTACTTGCTGATTTCCCAGAAACTGCAAGATTTCTAACAGAAAACGAACGTAAGTTCATCTTAAGAAAACTTGAAATCCACTCTGTTGACTCTGGTTTTGAAGTGACACATACTCTAAAAGATTCTTTCAAAGCTTTGAAAGATCCTATCTTCATGTTTTCAGCCCTTTCATATTTTGGTCTAATCATTCCAGCTTATGGTTACGCATACTTCGCTCCTACAATCATCAAACAAATGGGATATACTGCTGTTTCTGCTAACCAACACTCTGTCTATCCATGGTTATCTGCTTTTGGTGTTAGTAACATTGCAGCTTTCTTCTCTGATAGATACAGAGTACGTACAGCTCTTGCTTTACCTTGTATGTTAATGGCAGTCGTTGGTTTAGGTTTGATTCTTGGTCTACCTCATAGTCCAAATGGTAGATACGCTGGTTGTTTCTTAGCAGCTACAGGTTTGTACTCTGCAATGCCATTGTTAGTCTGTCTAACATCTTTGAACTTTGGAGGACACTTAAGAAAATCGGTTGGTACTGCTTTCCAAATCGGATTTGGAAACATTGGTGGTATCATCTCTACTTTTATCTTTTTGGGTGTGGATGCACCACGTTTTATTAAAGGTTTGAGTATCTCAATTGCATTCACTGTGTTTTCTGCATTCTTCATGTGCGTTATGGTGTGGGATTACCATAGAAAGAATCAAAAGAAAGAAACTGAGGAGTACAGATCGAAGTTCTTCTCTCAAGATCAAAGAGATATCGTTCTTCAAGGTGATCTACATCCAAACTTTAGATATCTATACTAGATTATTAAAAGTTTTTACTCTTGTTTTATGTCAGCTGTGCTGATTATGTTTATATATATATGACACCTCATATTAATGAAAAAGTTTTACAAAAAACATTTGATTTAACTTCAATTCAGATACAGATTAATGAATCTGTTTTTAAAGTAGTTAGATGATGCGAGTTCATGCCATATAAGTCGGCTCTGGAGATACTTGAGAAATCACTGAATGATCATGTTTTCCAGCACATAAACTACATATAACACAACATTATTGAGATCACAAACGCCTTCTCTTTTAGTAGCATACCATAGTTAAGTTATTTCTCCAGTCGTATTGTAATGTGCACTTGTTTATATACCCAACTCATCGCTGTATTTCTGAAATTTGTGTCTCGGAGTTAGTATATATCATTCGGAAATAAACATCAAAAGAACACCATTTAAACCCACATAGATAGCTGAATATAAGGTGTTTTGAAGAAATAAACTATTGGGTATACTCATGAAGTCTCGTATATTTCGGTGATATAGTAGATTGAAGCTTAAAGCGATTTTTTCAATTCACAAAATTTATAATCTTTTAGTATTTTAAATTGAAATTTTTTTAATTGAGTTAGTCCAGCTTTTTTTAAATCAAAACTCGTTTTTGAAATCTCTTATTAAATGATAGTTAAGTAGCTGATAAGCAATATTACACCCCAAAATATCTATACTTTGTTTTTTAAAGGTTTTTGTTTGACCAATGAATGAATGTTATCATCATTTATTAGTAAGTTACCCTGATATTCTCTGCTGGTATGAAAAACAGCCAGTTTTTCAACTTTATAGACCGCGGTTTTAGCTCAGTTGGGAGAGCGTCAGACTGAAGATCTGAAGGTCCTGTGTTCGATCCACAGAAATCGCATTCTACTTCTTTTTTTTGCAAGTTTAATAAACAATCAGTGGTTGATATTAATGCATTCTACCACCAGTGGAAAGCTCGATTGTGTAAATATGGCCTTCTAAACTTTCAAATACTGTTGAAAGTTTTTTTTTTGAAGAATATGATTCGTGTTGTGATACACTCAATTAAGATGTCTTGACATCAACCAACTAAGACACTCATAACAAAACTAATAGTCTCCAGCTTTAATGATTGGTGAAGAGAATGATTACTACGATATATATCAGTTATCACTACATATACTGCATGGACATAACCAAATAATAAGCATATCATTTATTCTAAAAATGAAAACCAAACTTAATTCCCTCGTACTCTCTCTTACAAACGCTAATAGCATCCACTGAACAGTGGTCATCTAAACGGATGAAACAATTTCGTTGGCATGTTGTAAGACTTCAACCATTTTCAAACATTCTTGTCTTCTTTGTTTAGTGGCTTCGTTTTCTTTAACTAATTCAGCCAAATCATTTGAACCATATAATTTTTCCAATAAGATTTTTTGGATTTCATTTCTTGATCTAATGATTAATTTCAACATGATAGCCTTTGGTATCACGTCAGCAACTGTTCTCTTGACAATGTGGAAATAACTTTGGATTAATAACTTTATAACCTCAGTCTCTTGAGATTCTCTATCAGTCATAGCACCAGTAGCTTTCAAAACTGGAGGTGGAGCTTCCATTTGAGCCAGTCTCTTCTTGTTCTTAGAAGCGAAGAAACCACCAAAGAAACCACCTTTATCTTCTTCAGTAGTAGCAGGTGGGGCTGGTGAGTTGGTAGGTTTACCAGTCTTTGGATCAACTTGTACTTGTTTTGGATGTAATCTTTCTTGAACAACAGCCATGGCTTGTGAACCTTTCATTAGATCCGGGTGTGCTGTGTTGATGTATGTTTGTTCAGCTTTGATGATATCAACAACAAATTCATTTGTTGGTATTAAAGCTTGTCTTAAGAATTCAATGAATGAGTTTGATAAAGCTTCTTTCAAACCTGGATATCTTGAATATCTTGGGTTTTGTAAAATTTGAGTCAAGATTCTAACCAATTCATCAAAAATTAAGTTGATACAACGGATTGATGGATCTTCGAATCTTTGAATTTGTTGTTTGACTAGAACTTCAAAAGCTTGAGTACCAACAAACAAAGATGGGGATGGACCAGAACTGTTGTACATGATGGTTCTGATATCAGCATCTTTAATTTGATCAAAAGGATCTAAAGCATTAACACCATTTTTGAAGATTTCATGGAAAACAAAAGAGATTCTTGCACCACCACTCAATTCCATACTGGAGATATCTTTAGCTTCACCATCTAAAATACCATTATAGTCGTTACAGAAATCTGTAATCAAGCTTAAAACAATTGAGTTTGGTGAGTCCAAAGTTTCTGGGCCTAGATTTATTAATTCACTTTGATATTTCTTCAAAGCTGTTTCAATTCTTAGTTTAATTTCTGGTAAGGTTTGTTTAATATGGCTTAATAAAATTGAGTTTAATTTCTTAGCAAGGTATGGGGTACCACAGAAGTGTGCTTTTGATCTATAAGAAGGATGGTTTTCAAAGAATGCACGTTCATCGTTCAAAGCAGCTCTAATAGTTTTACCAGTTTCGATATCTTTTTGACCTCTATTTATAACTGGAACATAACCAGATCTCAAAGGAATGACACGACCAGCAAGAATATCAATAACATCAGTACCTTGATCCATTAAATCAACTTTAGTTAAGACACCAATGGTTCTGTTACCTTCTGGATCAACTTCTCTAGCTAATTTCAAACCGTCACTGTTTGCTAAATCGGTATTAGCAGCATTAACAGAAAGAATGATAGCATTTGGTTTTGAGATAAACTTCAAAAGCATATCTTTGATTTGTTTTTCAATATCTTTTGGTTGATCACCAACTGGGACTTTAGTTAAACCTGGTAAATCAACTAAAGTCAAGGTCAAAACGTGTGGCGAATAAATTCTCAAGTTGATTGGAACAGGGGAGATACCAGCATTGTTACCAGTTTTAGCTTCAGTTTCAGCAACAATTTCTTGTCTGATGTGTTCAAAGTTGAAGAATTTCTTACCTGGCAAGTGTAAGAACTCACCCCATTCATTAGCGTTATCTTCACTTTGTCCGTTGGAATCAGAAGAGGACAAGTTCAGTAGTTCATCATTCTTTGCACTCTTAACGGCTCTTCTGTTGATCAATTGCAAGATCAATGGTCTTCTAGTGACAATACCAGTACCTCTTGGAAGGAAATCTCTTCCAACGATGTTTTCTAAAACAGAGGATTTCCCTGAAGATTGGGAACCAACAACGGTGATTTGAGGCAAGTCAATTGGAGAAGAAGAGCCCCCGCCCAAAGGAGCAAGAGCGTCCTGAAGCTTGTTGATTGTTTGAATTAAAGTCTCATCCATTTTCAAAGTTGGCACTTGTTTAAAATGGTTTTGTTATGGTGATTTGTTTATACAACTGTTCAGATATTTTCATTAGTTGGCATTTTCCGATATTTTGATTTTGCCATTCAGCAATTTCGCAACTTTCGTGATTTTCGCAATTTTCGCTCAGCCTAGAAACGTTTCGCCAGAATGGCAGGAGTCGCAATTTAATATTGATGCCTCAAATTCCGGTTTAGGCAATTCCAATAATACACAATAGTATAGCGCCAGGGCTTGACCGAAGATGTTGAAGTACAATTTGAAGAGTTGATCCTTGTTCATCGCCCTTGTCATGTTGCTGTGTAGAGTGTTGTTTGGTTACTACTCTGTAGTTACATTTATCTTGTAAGTATTTCTCAGATATTGCTGTATTCATGCACAAAGTGATGAACAAGTTTGTGCGCAAATTGCAAAGCAGCCTTTCTGATCATGCAAGATAATTTAGTTCTAAGTAGAGCTTTGAGCTTCCAGGTTAGGAAGTGAGTGATTGAAGAGAGAAGCTATTAGCTAAAGCTACCAGTGAATACTATATAGATATTTCTGCGGAATGCTATATAAGGGCCGATCAAATTCCAGTCAGCAACTAAGGCTATCGATCATTTTAGTGGACGATCTCAGATTGCAGCCTGTGAGTGTAATTAGATCTGTCACGAGATGATAGAGTACTAAGTGCAGCATGGATGCGATGCCACTGATAGAGAAGCGGAGTGCTTATGAAATGGGTGCTTGCAGATTGCGATAAGAACGTATCATATAATTTCTGTATAAAAGCGTAGAATATTCCATCTCGTGAATCCTCCTTCCACTGTCGTTATCAATAATAAAAAAAAAGCGAGATTTCTTATCGGAATTTTATTTTTCACCTGGTCATCAACTCAATATCGACAGTCAACTCAACAATTAGAAAGAGCTGGGACAGTGGTCAAGGGAATACTGGTCACAATGGAGCACACTAATCTCATACTAAATCTTGTGATATCTCTCATACTCATCTCACAGTCCTTCCAGATACGCAAACTTCAGAAGGACAATCTTCTCGATTCCCATGTCCTCCAGTGTCTATACAGTGCATTTTTCTGGGTGATTTCACTCTCATCTGTTGGAATGCTCCTTTTCAATTATAATTCCAAAGAAGCCATCCACCTGAATGATTACCTTCTGACACTGATAATCATGGTATCTGTTTACCATGGGGGCTCAGATTTCCTCAGTTCCAAGAGCGAAACTGCTGTTTTCAACTCTAATCTTGAGACCACTCAACTACTCATAACGTCGGAGAACACCACACCAACGAATTACAATACCAACTCCAACAGTTTAAACATAAGTATCCTACCTAATGACCTACTGGATAAGCATACAGATTCTAAGGATATATCACCAATCTCAAGTCTTGGAAAGACTAGATACATGACAGAGAATTATGGATCAACAAGAATATCAGCAAGTTGTAATAAAGCAAAAACACCAATTCTAGCCACACTGTTACACGCTGACCATGTCTTTGCACTAAAAACATCATCAAACATAGAAAATGTCATGAATCCCTTTAATACCACTCTAGCCTTATTCATCATATTCACATTTATACTATCGCAATTCATCTATTCAATCTCAATATTCAAAACAAATGTCTACACACAACCAAAAAAGCAATTTTCAATATTTGGTATAAGCTGTCTGATATGGTCGAGTCTCTTGATATCAGCCATCTACAAGCAGTCCCTAACTTCAATATTCACATTCTCAGAGACAAACATGATCTTCAATTGTGTTATTCCTATCATCATAGTATTGCAATCTTCGATAAGTTTGGGAATACAACTATACCTTCATCACCATGGGGAAAATAGCACTTTCAAGTTAGTTAGTGTTTATGAAAGCTTACCATACTCCAGATCTTCTTCTTATTCTTCAGCTTGAATTTTTTGAGCTTGTTCCATTTTAATATGATTCTTTAATACACGCATATAGATAACTGCTAGCGCCGTATAACAGCTGATTATAATCTACGTCACTCTAAAATGAAGTGTAAAAAGACACATTCTATACATTTGTATGGAATGGTTATTCTCCTAATCAATAGACTCATAGTTGATTTGTGTGTGATCGTCCATTGCAAAAAGAATAGGCCAATTCTGTTGAGAACAGTATTAACACTGATTTGTTTGTGGTCTTGTGAGTTTACCCAACATTCAGCAAAAAAAAAGAAAGAATGACACGGACAGGAATTGAACCTGCAACCCTTCGATTGCACTAATTCCAACTGGAGTCGAAAGCTCTACCATTGAGCCACCGCATCATCTTGATTATGTAAGTTTTAAAGCTGATATTGCCCCTATTGGTAATATTCGCGGACGCGGAATTCTTTTTTTTACGAGAATCACTAAAGGCACAATTCGCGGGAAAAAGCCCTGAATTAATAACAATTGACTTTTTGGTGTTTTTTAGGAAGGGAGCTATTATCGTTAATATATCTCAAATACCCTCAAATTTTGTTGTGATTTGTATAGATTTTTGATAAGTTTCGTTGGATTTGTTGAATTACTTGAACTTCTATAAAGAAAATTAGGATAATCCACCTCAATTGTTATCACTGATCCTTGTTTTAAAGATTGTTGCGATATTTTTCTTTTTTGCCATTAGTCTTTGGGAAAACAAACCTCCTAATTTAGATCACATTTATATCAAAACTCACAATTATCTCAAGTATTGAGTTGTTATATATCAAATTTATTGAGCATTGAAAACTCGGTTAGAATAGATCATCATTGCCACTTAAGATCATGTCATTGTCAAAACTTAAACAAAAGCTATCGGAACCTTTGGGTGACTTGTCAGCATCCACAACCGGATCAACCACTAATAAGGACAATACTGTAAATACCGAAGATATCGATGAAGTCGATGACCAAGGACAAAGTATATTGATGGGTATTATCTCCCAATTGAGACCCGGATGTGATCTATCAAGAATCACTCTGCCAACTTTCATTCTGGAAAGAAAATCAATGCTGGAAAGAATTACCAATCAATTACAACAACCTGAATTGCTATTAGAAGCTCATGAATCCAAAGATGAACTTGAAAGATTCTTGAAAGTTGTTAAGTGGTACCTTTCAGGATGGCACATAGCTCCAAAAGCTGTCAAGAAACCATTGAACCCAGTTTTGGGTGAGTTCTTTACAAGTTATTGGGACTTACCAAATGATCAACAAGCCTTCTATATCGCTGAACAAACTTCTCATCATCCTCCAAAATCATCATATTTCTATATGATTCCAGAATCACATATCAGAGTTGATGGTGCTGTTGTACCAAAATCAAGATTCCTAGGAAATTCCACAGCCGCTATTATGGATGGTACTACTGTTTTACAATTTTTGGATATTTTGGATTCCAATGGTAAACCGGAAAAGTATACATTAACTCAACCAAACATGTATGCAAGAGGTATATTATTTGGTAAGATGAGAATTGAATTGGGTGATCATATGATTATTAAAAGCCCAACTACTGGATATTCTATTGACATTGAATTCAAGACTAAAGGTTTTATTTCAGGTACTTATGATGCCATTGAAGGTACTGTTGTGAACTCTAAAGGTAAACAACTTTATGAAATCACAGGTAAATGGAATGATGTTATATATATCAAAGATTTATCCACAGGTACTAAATCAACCTTCCTTGATGTTAAAAAGACCAAACCATCACCTCCAAAAGTCAGACCATTAACTGAACAAGGTGAATATGAATCAAGAAAACTATGGAAAAAAGTAACTGATGCATTAGGTGAAAGAAATCATGAAGTTGCAACTAATGAGAAATTCAAAATTGAAGATAATCAAAGAATAATCAGACAAAAAAGAGTTGAAGATGGAGTAGAATTCCATCCTAAATTATTCAGACAAAGTTCAGATCCTTCAGATGAATTGGAATATTATCTATATAAAAACATCCCTGATGATGTTGATCCTGAAGATCAAACAAGATTAATATTGAGTACTGTACCAATATTACCAGGACAACAATTTACACCTGAATTTGATATACCTGCATTCCAAAAACTTCATATAAAGGATTAGGTCTTTCAAATGAACGTTAATCTGAACATTCTTTTCGAATGGTGCTACTACTGAACATACTATTAATATTTTTCATATTTCTTCTTTTTCTTTTTCTTCTTTTTTTGTTCTCTTTGAATTCCTTTATACCACATAGCATTTGATAGATAGAATTCTTTGCACATTTTAGATTTCTATATCTTTGTTTATAAGTCTGCCAAATAACTACTACTTTGGCGTTTAATTTTTTTTTTCCTACTAGTGCTTTGTTCGAATTTACCATTCTTATCCATTCCGCAATTAATGAGTTTGTGGATGTGATTATTAGTTATATATATTGCTTTTTTATATACGAACTTTATGATTTTTTCTTCCCCTGGTCATACATATGGTAGGTTATTATAAGTATAAACTTATGGAGTATGTTCGATATATTTATCTTTCAAAAATGCATCGTACCAGTTCAACAACTTCTTATAGTTATAATAAGTGCTTAATAACTGATCTAATTCGTAGTCATTTGAGGTATCAACACTTGTTTTCATATATCCATTGAATATCTGTACTTCAATATTCGATGGTTTCAGTTTCAACTCTTCGAATAGAGCACAATGTATTTTGATCTGTGAAAACAATTCTTTGACTAAATCTTTCTCTCTCCATACTTTCACAGAATAAAACGCTAATTGTTGGAATGCATGGTATGGAACCTCTGATACAACTTTTGCATCCCAAAGCCATCTACTAAGATCTGTTAGTTGTTGGTTGGAAGTAGGAAAGCTAGCGAATAACCTGGTGGTGTCAACTTTTAGTTTTTTAGTCTTAGATATTCTGTTGAATTCAGAACAAAGTATTCTCAAAGCAGGTATGTTCAACTGGCAAGAATCAACATAGCACATCCAAGCTGATGCATCAGAAGTATGCGACTTGCAGTACTTCTCCATAAGTTCTGTTATTTTAATATAATCTTGACACCCGACTGTTAGTTTTGATACGTTGGTGATGAATCTGATGAAGTTCCAAGCATAATAGTTGGATAAATGTAATTGTGCAGATTTCAGTGCTGTGTTAATGAAGAACTCTGCTGGTGGGTTTGACAGCACACCTGAAGAATTGTCTATAATATATATGTATAATTTCTTGAAGAGAGTCCATAATGATGATGATTTGTTTAGTTTGTTATTGTTAGAGTTCAAGATTGCTTGTAAGAAGCTCAATTCTTTTAATATGAATCTCTTGGGGTCCAATAAGATATCTGGAAAAGTATATTTCAGCTCATCCAAACGACCAAGGATTTTTTCAACTATTTGTTCGTGGATATTTATTATGGTGTGGTTTTCATGTGTTGATAGTAGCATTCCAACTGTCATATAATATAATTGGATCAAAGTTGCATCATTATCCATCGAGACTTTTTCATTGTGTTAGTGGAATTGTGCTGTAGGAAGTCTGGAAAAGATACTTACATAGTTCTCTGTTAGCCATATACGAAATTGATACTGGGAAACATTCCTTGAATATCTTCATCAAAGTCTGTTTAGATAAGACAAGCTCTAGGATGTCATTTTCTGAAGAGAAGAGGAAGTCGACGTCATCATTGGGTAGACTTACTGTGAAAAAGACTCTTCTCTGTGTGTACTCCTGGTTCGTTACACTGGCATAGAACTGTTTCGTGAGTGGGAACTCTGCAGCCATGTCACTGATATTGCTTGTGTTGTGTGTGTGTAATAGTGTTGTATAGATATTGATTGATACCTGGGTCAATGGATCACTGGGGATACTATTACATTAGAGCCAGAAATTACATAAGCACATTACATAAGCGAAAATGATGTAAAAACGAGTGAAGAAGCAGTGTTAGTCTTTGTATGCCTGATACAGTAATATTCGCGAACAATTAGTGAAGTAGCCAACGTCATCAAAAGCGATGGTCAGCACCACTTTTGTCTCCACCTTTTTGCAGTTTTTGTATGTGATTTCTGTATGTACATACTTTACAAGTGGATTTGGATTTGGAAATGGAACAAGAGTTATTAATTTGTGACTGACTTCTGACAAAGCCACCTTGTTCCTGAAAATGGTTGCTTAATGCTCGATTCTTATCAGGATGAAACTACACCTGGAAGTTGGAAGCACATGTGTGATGGTGATAATGACGAACGGAACAGAGGAAGACCAATCACACGCTTGTCAATAGCACTAAAATTTTTCTTCTCTCTATATTTTGCTTACTGTAGTGTATATGCATATCTGACAAAAGGATAAAGGATTCCGCCAAACAAACAAATGACCAGGAACTCAAGGAAGAACGCATCCGCAATCTTCGCGATCCATTCACAACAGTTTGTGACACATTTGCCCAGATATGCTCTGCCAGTACTACAGCACTCACAGCACTAACAGCAAAAAAACTCCAGTCAACCGCTTAGCCATCATCTCGCCCTCCCACAATGCTTACAAAGATATATAAGCACTCGAGGCCCCACCATTAGGTTATAACTCTTTGTGTGCAACATCAATAAACACATCAACACATCAACACTACACAATGCCATCCACTTTCGAATACCAGAACAAGATACAAAAGCTTCCTATTCCAGACCTAGAACATACATGCAGCTCTTACCTAGCTGCGCTTAAACCACTTCAGACAGAAGAAGAACACAAAAGAACCATCGAGGCAACCAACGAGTTCAAGAACACCATTGGACCTTACTTGGACCAGCAACTAAGAGAGTACGCAAAGACCAGACCTTCCTACATTGAACAGTTCTGGTACGACTCTTACTTGAACTATGACTCTCCTGTTGTTTTGAACTTGAATCCTTTTTTCCTTCTAGAAGATGACCCAACCCCAGTCAACAACACTCAAGTGAAAAGAGCAACCGCTTTGACACAATCATCTCTAAACTTTGTCAGAGCTTTGAGAAGAGAGGAACTACCTCCAGATGTCATCAGAGGCACACCGCTATGTATGGATCAATACCCCAAACTATTTGGATCTGCTAGAATTCCAACAGCCACTGGTTGTGTCATGCAAACAGACCCATCTTCTCACCACATCATTGTCCTTTCAAGATCTCAATTCTACTGGTTTGATGTATTAGACAGAGATAACAACTTGATCTTAACAGACGAAGAACTAGCAATCAACTTTGAATCCATCTTGAACGATTCTTCAAAATCTACCCCAAGTGATATTGCAAGATCAAGTTTTGGTGTCTTGACAACAGAAAACCGTAAGAACTGGGCAAACTTGAGAAACTCGTTAATAAACGACCCAACAAACTATAAAATCTTGAAAATTATCGACTCTGCTTTATTTATTGTTGTTTTGGATGATATTGAGCTGGACTCATTGAGTGATCTATCCAAAAATATGTTATGTGGTTTAAGTATTTTAGACAAAGGTGTTCAGATCGGTACCTGTACTAATAGATGGTACGATAAGTTACAATTGATCATCACTAAGAATGCTAAAGCCGGTATCAACTTTGAACATACTGGCGTTGATGGTCATACTGTCTTAAGATTCTGCTCTGATATATACACAGATTCTATCTTGAAATTTGCTAGAGCTATCAACCCTAATTCTCCATCTATTTGGAAAACTACCTCTCCTTCTATTGTCAATAAGGATCAAATAAATACCAATGTTGTTACTATCCCAAGAAAATTGGAATGGAATTTGACTTCTGAACTTTCATTATCTCTAAGATTTGGTGAAACAAGATTAAGTGATTTGATCAACCAAAATGAATTTGCCGTTATGGAATTTAGTCAATATGGCTCTGACCGTATTAAGAAACTTAAATGTTCACCAGATGCTTTTGTTCAAATGAGTTTCCAAGCTGCTTATTACTCACTATATGGTAAAGTTGAATGTACTTATGAACCTGCAATGACCAAACATTTCTTACATGGAAGAACAGAAGCTATCAGAACTGTTTCTCTAGAATCAAACCTTTTCGTTAGAAGATTCTTTGAAGATGTATCCAATGAGGAAAAATTAGACTTACTACAAAAGGCTTGTTTAAAACATGGTCAAACTACAAAGAAATGTTCACAAGGTTTAGGTCAAGATCGTCATTTATATGCTTTATTCAATATTTGGAAGAGATATGTTGCTGATGCAGACACCAACTTCATCAGTGGAAATTCAGGTGATGATTCTGATGATCATTCTGACTCAACCATAGGCAATGATCGTCCAATTGCATCTCAAGAAACAGATCAAGGAAACGGTCAAGGAAATGATGGTTTAAGTGCAGAATTTGGAAAACATATAAACTTTGATCCAAAACAACTACCTTCCATTTTTGCTGATTCAGGTTATGATAAATTAAGCAATTCAATCATCTCCACTTCAAACTGTGGTAATCCATCATTAAAAGTGTTTGGTTTTGGTCCAGTCACTTCAAACGGGTTTGGTATTGCATACATCATTAAGGCTAACTCCATCACTGTTTGTGCCTCATCTAAACATCGTCAAACACAAAGATTCATTGATACTTTGAAGAAATATCTAGAAGAAATTGACCGTATCTACGAAGAAATTGAAGAAGCAAAGAAAGCAGGAAAGAGACAAGCAGAAGAAAGAGGAAGATTATTGAAACAAAGAAGTGGAAACTTGAACTACTTACTTGGTGGTTATGGTTACTTTGATTTGGAAGATGACAGAATTAAGAGTAGAGGTAGTTCTCCAGAAAGATTTGGTGGTTTGAGAAGAGATGGTGGAGGTATTAGTGCAAGACAATTAAGTGAAAAATTGCGATTAGCAGAATATTGAAACTGGTCTTTTGATTTTGTTGTTTCAATATTAATATATCCAATTTGTAATGTGACCCATGAGCCTCTTTATTTATATTTATTTCAAACAGTTCTATGGTTTCACCATATGTACACTGTTTGGTTATTTAAAGTATGAACTAGTTTGTATAACTTTTCAATGTTATTATTTATGATTATTAGATCACATACCTCGTAGTCTACAGAACCTCCTACCAAACCTACTAATTATAACGCGTTGTTTGGTTTTATGATACTTTAAAAGATACTTTAAAAGATATTATACAGTGAAACTAGCGGTCTACGCGTTACAGTTCACTCTATTAGACCGCCCAGTTTAGTCGGTATGTTCGGTATGTTCGGTATGCTGGGCCGCTAATTGCTACAGATTTATCATATAAGATTCTGGACGTGCGCTTTGAGGTACGTCGATAATGTAAAAACCAGAAAAAAAAAAAAACGGCTACTAGGACAACTAAATAGAACTGGTTGCTGTACAACAAACTACTGACTACTATCGACTATGGCATTGGCCCTATGAAAGGAATGATGATTTAGCTACTATGAGAATGAACCTTATGGTGATCGTGAAAGCTACGATGATAGTGGAGCTCAAGAGAGGTTCAAATATTGTACCTGTATACTTCGCGTACTCTAGTTAGAATAGTTTGTGATTTGCCATAAAGTAACCAAGGATTATATACTATCGTAACCTCATATACGTCAGAATTGGTACAGTTAAGCTTCCAATCGTAATTTAGGCACTTCAACTTGTAAGCAAGGTTTATTAACTATTGGTATGTATCTGTATTATAGCACACGCTACAGAAAGTGCTTATTGTAGTCAGATCTCAGATCATAGTATTCAAAGTTGAGCTACGATGATTACCATTGGATTTTGAGCTATGAAGCGTGAGGAAAGAATGGACATCATATAGCTTTAGTGTTCTTCTCAATTGGAGGACTGGGACTCACATATAATTCATAGATTACAACCTTACTTACTACACCGGGCATATGATTCTTACAACGTTATGAACCAAGCATTTCAGTACACATGAGATCCAAGAGGCCCTCAGTCGATGGCTCGATCTTTGATGTACATTCCTCAGCGCTGCTGTATATTTGCGAACCGCGAAAGGCTCGAACAACGATAGAACCAGTCCTTAACTGTTGAGAACTTGCGATCTCTAACAATTTTTTTGTTCAAAGGTACCTTTATTGTTCCTTCGAGACGCGTCATGCAGAAAAAAAAAACAAAAAATTCGCGTTTCAAAACAAACAAAGCACGAAATGTAAACAAAAACCTTAAGGAAATGAGGGTTTAGCTATGTCTTTGCTAGTGACTCCTTTCAAAATGGTAAACAGATGCGCATCATTTACTGCCACGCTACTTTAAGTACGGGTTGAAACTTTTGTTGAAAGAAAACTATATAAATCCAGTTTGTTCCCAATTTTCTTTTGTTCAAATTAGTTTATATCTTTCATCAAACTCTTACACTCGTTCAACTTATTGTATATCTTTATACGTCCACTCTTTTAACAAATCACATATATCAACAATGAAATTCTCTACTGTCGCTCCAATCGCTTTAGCTTCTTTAGCTGCTGCCGTCTCAACTGAAGTCACTTCTACTGCCATTGCTACTGCTGAACAAACCACTCTAGTTACTATCACTCACTGTGGTACTAAAGACTGTACCGAAAAAGTTGTTACTACCTCTGTTCCAGTCGACACTACTGTTGTCACCACCTCTGAAGAAGATGAAATCGTTTACGCTACCACTACCGTGAGTGCTTCAACTGCTACTGCTGAATCTGAAGCTTCTACTCCAGCTAAACCATCTACCCCAGCTCCAGCCAAAGATGAAACCACCACCACTGCCGGTGCTTCCACCGTTGAAACTCTAGCTTCTTCCTCTTCTGAAGATATCACATACGTTGATGTTACCACAACTCCAACCGTTGTTGTTTCTACCCAAGCTTCTACTGACATTACCGTCACTCCAACTCTATACACCACATACAACTCTAACTCTACAACCTCTTTCACCTACCAAGTGAGTACCTTCGAAGGTAACGCTGCTAGATTAGGTGCTGGTGTTGGTGGTATTGCCATGGCTGCTGGTGTTGCTCTTTTATTCTAAGCTGAATATTTATAAATATGGGGGATTTAATATGGACTCGGTTCTGATGTATAATAGTTTTTAAAAATTTCATTTCTAATTTGTTAAATTGAGTTGTAGACTTACTCAGTTCTCGATCGATTCTGCTTCAGTGCTGGAGCTTCAATGAATAAACTTTGTGATTCCTGAACGCTCTCAGCCTTTGAAGATGAAAAGGAACACGCGTCAGACATTCCACTCTTCTATAAAAATCATCACATAAAAAGAGACGCGATGTGACGTGAGAATGGCCTGTGAACCTCTAGATATTACTCATGAGTAGACATATTACCCTAGTATAGCTCTAAGTACAGCCAAAAAATACTCAATATATCTCTTAGACTATTTAAGCAGAGATCTTCAATTTCTGAAAGACAGGCAGAACTTATATCAGCGGCAAAAAATTCTGTCAGAAAACCTCTAGGTCGCCAAGTTGGTTTAAGGCGTCAGACTGTAAAGGATTCTAGACATCTGAAGATCGTGCGTTCGACTCGCACCCTGGAGACATTCTTTTTTTAATTTTTTTATTTTTATTTTGGTTTTCCCGAAGACTTCTGATAGCCTTTGTATTTGTGTAACATTTACAGGTTAGGTTGGTTACGGTTCAGTTCTTTCTCGATTGCCTATATGTTAAAATCAAATGCAAATCAAACTTATATTAACTAAAATGCTATTACCAGTACGTTTCTGTGCAATCTAGGGATTGTTGACTGCAGGTCGAGGAGCTTGAGTGGTACTCTCGGTTTGTTCATAGTCGGGAAGTCTCTCTTTCTCACCATTGATGCTAGCTGAAGAGAGGTCTCTGTTTGAATGAGCCATATTGTATGTGGTAAAGTCTGGATTTTGTACATTTTGTTGATCGCTGACGATTGTAGGTACTGCAAAACTAGCCTGTTTCTTGTTGTTTCTTCTCTTTCTCAACCAGAAGAATAAAAATATCAAAATCGAAAGAAGAATTATACCACCAACAACTGAACCCACTATAATACCAATTCTAGCTCCATTGGATAAACCACCTGTACCTCCATTTCCGTTAATTCTTGTAGTTGAATTACCACCACTTAAAGCAGCACCGCCTACAGCGGCACCACCTATAGCACCAGCACCAAGTGCTGCACCTGACGATCCTGAAGATGATCCTGTAGAAGAGCCTGAAGACGAGCCTGTACCACCTCTAGTACCTGAAGAAGAACTTGTGGATCCCGATGAAGAACCTGATGATCCGGTACTACTCCAACTAGACCACCCACCACTGCTGCTACTACCACTGCTGCTGCTCCCACTGCTACTACTACCACTTCTAGCACCACTTCTGGTACCACTACCACCACCACGACCAAACGCACGCTTCTCAACTTCTATCTCATCGCCTGCAACACTATTTGTGTTCAATAAACCTATAACTGGAGCCATTTAATATGTGATATCTATTTGTATAATTATTTGTATAATTATTTGGAATAACGTTATAACCGGCTGAGTAAAGATTACTGATTGGAGAAACTGGGCAATTATTTATATGAAATGCTCTTCTAGTGCTCTTGAACTTAATTCTGTATGATGACTTCTATCGGATGAGTAGTAATTTAGTCTCGCAGTTTCATTGGCCAACCGATGGTGGAGATAGTTTAAAGTTTAATATATTCTGGGCAGTGCCAGTGAGTCTTGTTAACAATTCTTCGGTAATTATTTTATTTCGCCTCGTTTTTCATGATGTGAAAGTCATCTCGCTGCACCCTGCCTCAAGATAAATTGAAAGATAATGTAGTATTTGCAGATCTTTTGAATATTACGTACTTCCTTGGTCATTATCTTGAAGACTGTGTATGTCTAACATTGTAAGTTTGCTGGAGTATGAATATAGTAATTAGCTGCTGAACGTGTTCCTGTGGAGACCTCACTGGACTTACACATATAAGCTCAGCATCAATTGATTTACAGAGAAAGATATATTATAGGTTACAAAGTAGGATACTTACTACATTGTGATTTGCCATTATTGCAGAAACATTTTAAGTTGATATATACCGCTTTAATAACTAGCGATGAATAGCTGCAGGTCGAGGGGCCTTCAAAGGAGCATTTTTGTCAATTTGATCATATGAAGGAGGATTCGGCTCATTGGATGTAGATGAAGACTGGCTTGTGTTTTCAGGAGACATGCTATATGTGGTAAAATCTGTGCCCTGAGGTTTGTTTGGTTGGTCACAAACAATGGTAGGAATAGCGAAATCAGTTTGTTCCTTGCTTTCAGTTATCTCCACGAGCCAGTATATTATACCACATAAAATGATAGTACCACAAATTATACCCGAAACGATACCTGCTATTGCTCCTGCAGATAAGCCTTCACCATTTACTTTTGATGTTGTGTTTGTAGAGTCAGTTGTCGTAGGAGATACAGTACTGGAGGTAACACTAGCCGTAACACTAGTTTGAGTATAGCTCACAGTACTTGTGGTGGTTCTATGATCAGGTGAATAAGGACCATATCCATCGTAATAGTCATCATCATAGTCATCATCATAGTCATCATCACTGTAGTAGTAGTTGTTATTGTTGTTGTTATTATTAGAGTGACTATTACCTGCAGCAAAACCTAGAGCAGCACCACCCAAAGCTAATGCTGCACCTGATGATCCTGAAGAAGAGCCAGATGAGGATCCTGAAGAAGAGCCAGAAGAGGAACCTAATGATGATCCTGAAGAAGAGCCAGAAGAGGAACCTAATGATGATCCCGATGATGAACCAGACGTACCAGAAGACCCACTGCTACTCCAATCAGACCATCCACTGCTACTACTACTGCTTCTACCTCCTCTTCTACCACCTTTTCTACCAGATTTTCGACGACGTTTTCGATCACCCTTTTTACCACCTCCAAAAAGATGGCCCAATCCGAAGAGACGGTTTACACCTTCTATGTCTTCCTCCTCATTGTCTACACTTCTTGTGTTCAATGACCTTATAACAGGAGCCATATTTTATGATTTGCTTGGGTGCAAGAGATTTGTACAAATGTATTACGTAGATTAATACAGTCAGGTAGTTTATATATGTTATAAGAGAGATGAGAGAGTCTATGAACTATCTCCTTGTACAGCGTGAGAGCTTTTTCTTCTTGAACTGCACTGTCTCATTATACTAAAGCTTTTTTTGTAAATCTTTCGCAAGCGCAGCACTTCAAACATTTAATAACCATGATTGGGAAGTTGATGACAGAGACAGTATCATGGGAAGTGACAAAGTTGACATTTGGTGGCTTCGAATGACTAGTTTCGCCTCGTCTTCAATGATCAGTTTAGGTTAGAGTTGTGTCAGTTTCGAGGCTTTTCAGAGCCAAGCCCAGATGTAGAAAGATGGAAAAACACTGTTAACTTGGCAGTAAAAAAGATTATGTAATATTTATCAAGTTGTGAGGGCCTATGAATCAACCGAGGGAACCCCATTTCACACTGGAGAGTAGAATGAAAGGAAATAATGTGGCCACTATCAATAGACAGGTTTTGTAGTCCACTGTTATCATACTATCTACTCAGTAGCTGTTACCGAATGGTGCTCCTTTAGTACAGTCGAGCTGTCAGTTATTACATTACGACCATGTCAAAATTGTCAATCTCTGTTTGCGTTGTGGACAAAGACGTAGTGAATGTACCAAATTACTGAGGACAGGACAGACAATTCGAGACCGCGAAACTGGAAAATACGAGGCTAGCGCAGAAATTCGCGAACTTGTCCCCTGAGCATTTTAATCGAGATTAACATATAGAGTGAGCCGATATGCTTGTATTAAGAAGTAGTGTGGTAAGACCATCGATGATATTTGCCTTTTAGAAGCCCATGAAAGTAGATAATAGCGTCTTTCGTCTCAGATTAACAATGATATTGTTTTGAGGTACACCTGTAAGTCTGTGCCAGACATTAGACATTAGACAATAAGACACATTAAAAAGCAGGACCTTTCAGTGTTACCCGGTCATTAGGGAGACAGATTTGTCTATGATCAGGAAAAAAAGGACACGGACAAGGTACAAGTAAACAATACAAGTCATACAACTAGTAAAGTCGCTTACCTGCCACTCAAGTGGTTGAACTATTGAAGTCTTACATCTGACCTCAAAACCAAGCAGTTCTTTTATCCACTTTTCTTCTTTGTCCCGGACTCAAATCCAGCCAATTCATCGCTTCTGTCTAGTGTTTACGTTAGTGTTTGTCCTTCCTGAAGGTTTGTCTGCAGTAGACAAAATAGCAAAATAGAAGATCATAACAACAATAACGAAAATGCCTTCTGAAGAAGTAAAACGTCTCCAAGACCAATTAAAGGCCGTTGAGAATCAACTTAAGGTCTATGAGAACCACATCTATATGATGCAAAATGAGATACAATACAACCAAAAAACCATTCAGGTAGAACAGGTGAAACAACAGAATCAGATCACAGGTCTAGCTTCGTTACTATTAGATTTTGTGAAAGATAACAGACAATATGAAGAACAAAGAGAAGCTACTTTGATGCAGAGGATAAGTAATATACTCAATGTCGATTTGAACGAGTATGGTGGGCTGGGCAATTCTTTACCGTCTGGATCAGCTCCATTGAACAACGAAGGGCCTATCATTAATGGAATAACTTTAAATTCATCTACTGCACAGTCGTCAACACAACCTTCTGTTTCTATGCTATTGTCTAACAGACCTGTTGACCAGATGATGACTTCCTCTTCTTCTATGCAAGCGCAAAGTCATCAGATACAACAACAGCAGCAACAGCAGCAGCAGCAACAACAACAACAGCAACAACAACAGCAGCAGCAGCAGCAGCAACAACAACATCAACAGCAGCAACAACAACAACAGCAACAACTACAGCAACAACAACAACAACAACAACAACAGCAGCAGCAGCAGCAGCAACCACAACAGCTACAGCATCATCCACCAACCAATAGTCAGCAACAGCAGCAGAACTCACAAACGACTAATCAATATTCACAACCAACCCATCTAGCTGCACTACAACAATCATTCCTACAACAACAACAACACCAGAGATCTCAACGTATGCATCAGCAACAGCAACAAAAGCAACAGCTCCAGACACAAGGCCAAAGTACCCAACAACAAAGAGCTGCTGATTCAAGACAACCACAATCTCGTAAAAAGAGAAAACAATCTGAACATGGTCTCCCACCACCAAATACGGATCCTGTTTCAATCTTGGATAACCATTTATCTGCGTTCACAGGAGAATCTACAACTAACACAAACAAAGAACCACAAGGATCAATTGCACCTTCTGAATCTGTAAGGCAGATCCCATTGGCCATGAATGTATCAGAATCTTCCGAGACTTTACACAAAGGACGCAAGATTTATCCAAAGCGTTATAATTTCATAAAAGCACCTAATTCAGTTGAAGAAGTTTGGAATGAATATGCTATTGGATTAGATGGTCAACCATCGATCAAATCGCTAGAAATGGAATATAAGACTGGATGGAGAAAAGATCCAGCTACAAGTAAGAAATTTAATAGAAGAAAGACTATATATAATGCTATCGAAACGGGTTTGGGAAAAGGGTTTACATTGGGATATTGTATTCAATTATTGGAGGATTTTAGATGGATTGATGATGCGAAGAGTTTGAAACAACCTATTGGATGGTTATGTCATGGTAATATACCGTTGGTTTTACAAAAGTGATGTCATACGAATTGATTTTTTAATATACATCGATACAGATATTAAGCTTAATCTACAGAGAAGACAAATTGTCGTAAGTAGTAACCAAAGTTGGGATATATTCATAACAAACACATTAATTACGAGAATATGGATGATATCCACCTCCACGTCTGTTGTTGTAACCACCTCTTCCTCTACCTCTGTATCCATTACCACCATGGTTATTGTAGCCACCTCTTGGTCCTCTTGGTAAATTATCTTGATGCTGTTGTTGTTGATGCTGTTGCTGATTATCATTATCACTGCCACCGACAACAGGAACATTACTAGATCCAGGAGAACCTCCAGCGGCGAGTTGCTGGGATTGTTGTCTGAATTGTAAAGCGTATTGAGCAGCCATTGGTGCCAATGGACCACCTTGTTGTTCAATTTGTGTCCAATAGACATCCATCTTTTCATAGTATTCTTTCAATTGTTCTGGAGAGACACCAGGCACAGCACCAAAAGATTGGGCTGGTGCAAGACCTTGAGGCATAGCAGAAACAGCTGCGGCACTAGCTATTGGGTTATAACCATATGGCTGTTGTTGCTGTAGGTGACGCTGTTGTTGAGATGCGATATGATTCTGTTGTTGTTGAGGACCTCTTGGTTCAGCTCTTTTAACTTCAATTTGACGGTTTCCAAACGGTATATATCTACCTTGACAAACTTTATCCACAGCTTCTGGAGAATCAAAAGTGACGAATCCAAACCCTCTTGATCTACCAGTATCCTTATCCAGCATCAATTGAGCATCGATAATAGTACCGTATTTGGCGAAGAATGATTCGAATTCATGAGGACGAACTTCTGGAGGAATACCACCAACAAAGATCTTACCGGTTTTATCTTGTTCTTCTCTTGGAATAGCTCTCTTAGGATCGATAACTTTTCCATCAAGAACGTGCTGTGTTCTAACAACGGCATCAACAGATGATTTATCTGCAAATGTAAGAAATCCAAACCCTCTGGAACGACCAGTGGATGGTTCTCTCATGATTGTGTGATCGATAACCTCACCATACTGGGAGAAATACTCTTTAAGACGGTCTTCGTTGGTGTCCCAATCTAAACCACCAATAAACATTTTACCAGCATCACGAGACAAGTCAGCTTTACGTGCATCTTGTTGTTGCTGCTGTTGCTGTTGTTGTTGTACTTGCGGTTGCAATTGTTGTTGAGAATCTGAGGATTGAGAAGTTGTGTTAGATTGAGCACTTTGTGGAGTTGATCCTTGTTCAACTGGTTTAGTTTCAGTAGAACTTTCAGTACTTTCTTCTTTTACGTTATTAGATTCACTAGTTTCATCATTTTTTGGTTCTTCACTAGTTTCTTTGTTTTCTTCTTGTTTTGATTCTTCCTTTGATTCTTCTTCTTTCACTTCTTCTTCTTTCACTTCAGGTTTTTCTTCCTTCTTAACATCGTCATCAGCGTAGATGTCATCAAAGAGGTTTTCCTCGTCGTCAGATAAAGACATGTTTTTTTTTTCTTAATTTAAAGTAAAAAGTTTAGGTAAAATGAAACTTATAATCAGTATAAGATTAAATACACCTATTTGAACAACTATCTAAGTATAAAGCTATTCAAAAATAAATTAACACCTGGCCCAGAAATAACACACTATTCAATTGAGCGTAATTCAAACGTCAGAGACTATAAAACACCGATAAATTGGCCTGTTTCTTTAGGTCTAGTTCCTTGTTATTGTGTTACAAAAGTGGCAAGTTGCTTTTGAAAGGGAAGAAAGAAAATTCACATGGAGCTGAAAGGTTACCCGGCTTCTTAAACAAGTCACGTGGACACATTTTATGATTTTTGGTCAAAGAGAGTCGCTCATAACCTTTCCTCTTTTGGAACACATTGATAAATTTTTTTGTCACATCTCATCTCATCGACATATAAACAGTGTTGTTTTGCAGACATTAGATCAGATAAGATGGCTCAGGAGTATATTGTGTTCTTGGCTCAACAGCATCCAACATTCAGACTTGCAGAACTAGAGTCTTTGGCTGATTTACATAACATTGATGTGGATCTTTCTGGACATGATGAAGAGAGTCCATTTCTAATAGTCACTTTAAACTCTGAAGAAGATGCAAAGAAATGGCTACAGAATGCTATATTGGCAAAAGGAATCTATGAATTATGGGGGACTGGTAACACAGAAGAAGAACTACATGAAAATGTGAAACAGAAATCAACAGAGAAGTTCTCAAAATATAAAGATTCTACCTTTAGATTTGATGTTATTGGTTATCATGGTTCAAGAACCAACTCTGAGAAGATCAAAATGATTGAAAGATTCAGTTATGTCGATTTCGATGGTCCAATTAGAATGAAGAACCCTGAAGAAATATTCACAGTTTTAGAGCACTATGAAAAACCAGAAGATGAAAAGACAAAATCCACCAAATTGAACAAACTATATTTCGGAAGACAGATAGCATTGACTGCAAGAAGTCGAGGTGTTTTGGAGAAATACGACTTGAAAAAGAGAGGATATATTGGTACGACAACTTTTGAAGCTGAACTATCTCTTGTATCTTGTAACTTAGCACAAGTACACACAGGAAAAATAATGTACGACCCATTTGCTGGTACTGGATCTTTCTTGGTCGCTGGTGGTTTCTTCAATGCTCTAACAGTTGGTTCTGATATCGATGGCCGTATGATCAGAGGGAAAGGTAAACAGACTATTGGTGCCAACTTTAAACAATACGGAACTAGCCGTTACTTCTTGGATGTGTTGACTATGGATTTCACACATAATGCATTTAGATCGAATATGACTATAGATACCATAGTGTGTGATCCACCTTATGGTATCAGAGAAGGATTAAAGGTTCTTGGTGCTAAGGATCCAGAAAGATTCAAAGGAAAGGAAGATGTTGAAATCAATGGAACAAAAGCATATTTATTGAAAGATTATATCCCAACCAAAAAGCCTTATTCTTTAGATGATCTATTGTACGACTTGTTGGAATTTGCAAGTATAAGACTACCAATTGGTGGGAGATTGGCTTTTTGGATGCCTACTGCTAATGACAACTTTGTTGAGACTTTGATTCCTCAGCACAAAAACCTGGAATTGAAATACCATCTAGTACAAGAGTTCAACAAGTGGAGTAGAAGACTTTTGGTTTATATCAATAGAGGTCCTGATTTCAATGGACTTGATAACAGAGCTGCTACCTCGCTACCAGAGTTTAGAAAGAAGTACTTCAGAGCAAACAGAAGAGCTAACAGTACCACTCCAGAACCAAAGGATAAGACCACTGCCAGCGATGATATAACAAGCAAATTGGATGATGTTTCATTGAATGAGTAATATAGAAGAATAACATAGTGCATATATTTTAGAGAATCAAGACAAACAATTGTAGCACTAAAGTCAAGTTTCGTGTTGAAGAAGAAGGATTACGTCTAGCATCAGTACATAGTTCAAAATGATTATAATCAAATATATGCAAAAAATAGAGTATACACGAGCATTATCAGTTCTTAGGGCTAGCCATCAATAAAAAGAGAGGATGAGTGGAAAGGGAATAAATATTTTCAGAATTGAAATCGAAAGCACTTCGTTCAAAAGTCATATTGTGCATCAGTTTTAGGAAAGTGTGAGTCTGGGGTCATTAATAATTGCGAAGGTGAGACAACTGGTTATAGAACAAGCAATAGGAAAACAGAGGAATATAAAACGGTGTCTCATCTGGGATTCATTGATAAAAAGCATGATCAATACGAGCAGCAATTTGAGTTCTGGTCTTGTTTAGCTGTTGATAAGTCAATTGATTTCTTGCTTCTTAGAGTCTTCTCATCGAAGTAGCATCTATTTTCAACTAAATCTCGCAGAACGTTTTCAAATAACCCATTTACCAGTATATGATACTTTGCACTGACTTCAAAGACAGCTTGGATCTTGAAATTCGCATAATTGTCTTTAACAAACTTCAATAGTTTCCGTATGTCTTCTCTTCCGATAACTTTTTCTGTTTCTTGGTCCAACTTATTACCAACAATGTAAAAGAGAGTCCGAGATAGATCACAGTTATCGTAACATTCTTTAATCCAGTGTTTCAATGCATCAAAACTATCTCTGTCAGTAAGGTCATAAGTCAAAAGAACTCCATTCGTTCCTTTGTAAAGTGTGGGTATCACATTCCTGTATCGTTCTTGACCAGCGGTATCCCATAGGACAGCTTTGAAGAATCTACCATCCACATTAACTTCTTTCACTTTCAAGTCGACACCAATGGTAGTCCTCGTATTGTTTTCTTCAAACGTATTATGACAATACCTCAGTATTAGAGCAGATTTGCCTACTCCAGCGTCTCCAATGAGTAGTAACTTTATCACCGATGTGGTTTTGGTTTTCACATCAGATACCTGATAGTCAAAGTTCTGTTGTTGAAAGACAGGAGAGCGGTTAGACAGGAATACCGAGCTTGTGGATGAAGTAGGCGATGCAAGATTTGGTTCAGAAGCTGAATGAGATTGTCTTCTTGATGAAGATGTAGATGAAACGGCGTTATAAAATATATCTTCCAATTGGTGTGAAGAAGTTGATGCTGAAGGGAAGGTGGGATTGATGGGTATGAGTGGAGATCCACTGGGTGATCTGATGAAACTCCTTCTCTTCTCTCTCGAGGTCATTGTGGTATATATTTATGATGAATGAGCTGTGATTGAATGGTGGGCCTATTTTTTTCTGTGATTGCAATATGTATCAAAAACAGAACCTAGAAAGGTCCTAAAGATACTGTTGGAGATTGATACACAGCCAGACGTACTCTTATGTTCCATGCACTAGTTCAGATGGAAAACAAAAACAAAAACAAAGCTCTCAACTCTCAATTCTCTCAAATAACGTCGTCTTGTGCTCTTTCGCAGAGTCCACAACCAATCGTTTCACCATTAAAGACAAACAAAACCACAACAGATTCGCGAAATGTTGGAAAAAGGCCACATTCTTAGCGGATATAA
Organism: Wickerhamomyces ulmi; assembly: GCA_030569675.1. Classification (NCBI taxonomy): domain Eukaryota; kingdom Fungi; phylum Ascomycota; class Saccharomycetes; order Phaffomycetales; family Wickerhamomycetaceae; genus Wickerhamomyces; species Wickerhamomyces ulmi. The sequence goes on from JAJMLN010000014.1 coordinate 152,783, forward strand.
CAAATACGTATGGAGAAGTAACGCCGAAGGCACTATATATTGAGGTATTCAGAGGGCTACTGCTTTATATATATCCCAACAAATATCAGGAATTGTCCATTCTGGTTCACTAGCTTGCACGCTTTGAGCTTGAATCCCGAATCTGCAATTTTACTGAAGAATTCCGATTCACTAAGAGGTTCTCTGAACTTATGGGCCAATATGACGACTGTATCCCGAGAACACTCTCTTGATAGCACCGTTATTAGAGCATCATAGTAAAGTGGGTTATATGTACAGTCTGTAGTGATTACTATATCCCATTCTTGGTTTGTCTTCTCACTTTCCTCCCAATCTAGTTCCTCGAATGCAATAGAAGAGTCATTGTCAAGCTTGTTTAGTTTCAAGTTATCATCGTATATTTCCTGAGCGTCAGCCAAGTCTGTACTCAAGATCTTACTCTTTGGAAGTTTCTTCTTAAGACCAATAGAGACAACACCGATTCCTGTGCCAAGTTCCAGGATGTTAAGTTTATCATTTGTTTTGAATTTTCTTTGAGTAGTATCTTTAACGAATTGTAATAGCTCTTCTATAGAAATACCTTGAACCATAAAGAGTCCAGCATCCCATAAATGACGAGCAATGCTTCCTGAGAGTTCTTCTCGAAGTTGAATCTTATCACTGACTTTCCTTATGGCATTTCTTTCTGTTTTGATGACTATAGGCTCGTTGAATGATGTGGGTAGCTCAATGAAATCGCTCGATATCGAGAATAATCTGAGCTTTGAGTTGGTGACTGTTGTTAAATTGGATTGTTGGAAGTACTTCTGTGTTTCTAGTGGTAATTGTTCTTTGATTAGCTCATCTGTAGTGGTATCTTCGGTATTCAAATGGTCTTTCAAAGTTTTTGTCTCGTCAACATCAACATCTAGAGAAAGGAATTTTGAACCTAAAACCTTCTTCAAAGGTAAAACAACAACAAAGTCAAGTGCTCTTTTTCCAGCAGTCCACTTCAGCTCTGTTTCATCAACAACATCACCCTTGGTCAAATGAGAAGGCTTGTTAAAGATTTTAGTGGAAACGTTTAGCGATGCTTCTCCATAGAAATTCGATTCACCAAGATCAGTCGATATCGTCAATGTTGAGGAAAGTTCCAAGTGTGTCGGTTTTGACTTCTTCGATTTTTGGGAAGATGTGCTTGGTGATGAGATCGTCCTCAGACTCAAAGGTTTCAAGAACTTTACCTGATACATTTTGACCTTATGCCCTTCAATTCACAAGAGATCTAGTACATGCATAGCTTTTCTCGGTGGAAGAAAAATACAAAAAAAAAGCAGTTACTGATGCTCATCATGCTCTGTGAAATCTTTTAATATTGGACTACAAAGCTCAAATATCATAAATACACAATGGATCTAGTTCATGAATCAGTACTGGGGACTATATTATATACACGCTGTTCTTAGTACAGAGTCAATGGTATGCTGGAAGAACAATCATAGTTGTTGTTGTTGAACAAGTGCAAAAACATCACTGAATTCAACTTTAGCCAAATCAGCATTCTTCAACAAGTACTTTCTAAGTAAGTTCTTTCTTATGTTTTGTTTCAACTGTTGTGGATCCTTTTTGCTAACTTCTGCGAGCACTTTATCAACTCTTTCTTTGTATTCATCTTTTAATAAAATGTCTAGAGTTGGACCAACAAAGTCAATAACAAGTTTTAAAGATTCAATCTTGTCTTGTAAGAACTGTAGATCAAGCTGTAGTTCTTCAGCGTTTCTAGGTGGCCATTCTTTGATACCGTATTTTTCTTTAAGTTGTGCAGTTTTTAATTTATCTTCTTCTGTAAGCTTGCTTTCTTCTTTGAAAGCATTAGCGTATATGACTGTCAATTCGTTGAACAGGTTGGTGTTTTCTTTGATTTCTTGTTCGGTTTTAGCTCTTCTATCCAAGAATTCTTTGGTCTTTTCATTTTCTTCTTTGATAACTTCTTGTTTAGCTATTTGATCGTATTTAGCAAATTGAGAACCTTTGTTCTTACGGATCTCGGCAATAGCGAAATGTTTCTTGGAAGATATTGGACGACATGCCTCTATACGGACGATATCACCTTCACGAGCTATGTTTCCTTCATCATGGACTAAGAAGTTTTTACGCTTCATGATTTCTTTATTGATGAGTTGGTTGAAAACTTTTCTTTCAATTTGGACTTTAACGGTTTTGTCCATTTTACCTTGTGACACCACAAGTCCGATAAAGTTTTGACGAGCCATGGTTCTTAAGTTGTAGAGTGTCTCTAGTTCTAAGGCTCGAAAGAGTAGCTTTTGTCTTTTGTAGATTTTGTTGATGTTGATTGATTTTAGGAATTTTTCACTTTCATATCAAACGACTTCGCGGGTCCAAATAAGGAAATATTCGAGAATACACGATCCGGGTAATTTATACATCTAGAACAGAAGCTTTAGTAAGAGATAACACTTTCTAACTTGTTTCTTAGATGTAGTTAGGAGTGGTGGAGAAGACTTAGGATCATATAGTTTAGACTATAGAGCACATAGTAAGAATCGATTTACAAGAATTGATGCACGCCCTCGTACTTGATTATGCTCGAGATGCACAAATTCGTATTGTTCCTGATTCCCAGTAAGACCTATATAGAAGTCATGATCTAAAGTGTTGACCTTAAGACTGTTAGTATCTAAGAAATGGACAGGTAGATCCTACAATATTGAATTTATCGATCAATTCTTTAATTTATTAGTTTCAAACTAATTATAAGCCATATCGTTTTCGATAGGAAAAGAGACATCTAGTCTAACTTGATTCAAGGCTAATTATCCGCTTATAAGACAGATAATAATTGAGCCAAGATGGTTAAAGCACCACCTAATAAAGCAGTAACAACACCGATCAAGTTCAAAGATAACAAACTGGCAGAAGCAGCGATGACTGAAGAGACAACGGTAGTCAAGATGTTCTTAACAGCTTCGATAGCATCGGTGATATCAGCTCTCTTGGATAAGTTACCGGTGGTGGAACCTAAAGTGTCCAAACCACTCAAAGCTTGGTCTAATAAGTTGGTGATAGTGTCAGTGATAGCAGTCAAACCAGTAGCAGAACCTAAAGCATCAATGATACCGTTTAATAATTCAACAACAATTTTGATGATACCAGTAGCGATTTCAGCTGGTAAGTTACCACCACCAACAATGTTAGTCAAGTCACCTAAACCACCAGAGATGTTGGTTAAGTTACCGGCTAAACCACCTAAGTCTGGTAAACCTGGTAAACCACCACCAACTAAGCCACCAACATCTGGTAAACCGCCAGTAGCACCACCAGTAGCACCACCAACTAAGCCACCGACATCTGGTAGACCACCAGTAGCACCACCAGTGGCACCACCAACTAGACCACCGACATCTGGTAGACCTGGTAAATCAGCAGCTTTAGCTTGAGCGACTGGGGCAGCAGAGACACCTAAGGATAATAAAGCGACAGCAACGGCAGAAGTAGAGAATTTCATTGTAATAGTAATAAGAGTATTAGTGATAAAGAGTTAATTGATCTTTGATGATGAAAAGAAAAAGAATGAAAAGTGATGATAACTTGGAGGAAAGACCCATATTTATAACATTTTGACCAGGTGTGTTGAACCAATTCTTCGACCTCGAGGAATTACCTTAATTGATCATGAATCACGTATTGAGTAATAGATTTACATCTGAAATAAATGTTGAAATATTGAGATTTGAGGTTCTAGGATTAGAAACGCATATGAAGATCAGCATGAACATATGGCTTTCTTTCCAAGAGAAGCTTTCCCCAGTACTCTTCAAACTCACCATCACGCACGTCAATCTCATCATCGATTAGTGCAAGCTTGAAACTGCTGGGCTAAGCTTTCAAAGTTAGGCTCTATACATATTTGACATAACCACAAAACCATAATTGTTGAACCACATGGGATCAATACCAAAAGCAAACCAAGTAAGTGATTGACATCTGACACCTGATTCCATAACCAACCACATAACATCATTGAAAGTACATTGACCGTACCCATCACAAGTAGGAAGTAGGCCACACATACCCAATTTCTACGGAGTGTTCCGTATTTGTAAACCTCTTCAGGGTTAACCTAATTCACCCACCAAAATTCATTTACCGTTAATCAAACACTATGTTTTCAGTCTCCAAGAACGAGATGAAGAGTAAAACTTTAATTTGAGTCAAAATCTGACATAATGCTCCAAACCAGATTTCCGGTTTTGTACATTAGAAATGAACAAAGATCTCTCAAGAATTCAGATATCCTTGCTGTGGTAAAGCCAGCCGGGTGCCTATTAAACCCTTTTTGGATTAGATCTACTAGTCCACAACTCTACACCCGTGCTCTAGTACCCCTAATGACTCGGGTGGGTTCATCTTTAGCAATTAGTAAGAGCCAGCACGCCTTATTGTCCACTAGTGACTGCCGATTTGGCGCTGTAGATGTGTTTATTGTGCATTTTTCATGATCCTGGTAAACTATCCAGATCGCCAGATTTTCGGAAAGAATGTGGCCAGTATCATAACCATTTTACCAGATTAAGTAAGTAATTTCTAAACAGAGTAAAAAACGTTATTGAGTCCAACTATGACACTAGGCTGACATATGAGTATCAATAAGCGAGCGTATTTACGTATTGATGTGAGTCTAGGAAACTCATGCTGGAATCGCCATGGATGGCTACGATTTCAGAGGACTGTACTGTATACCTTGCCCATCGGTAGATCACTTGCAATAGAAACCCAAGAAAAACTAAAACATCGCATAGAAACTAATGAGCTTGTACTCGAAACGTGAAATATGGACTAGGAGCTGTCCAGAGTCTTGTAATGACCTAGGAGAGCTGGCATAGTCTTCATGATCTTATAGGAGCCTGAACTTCAGATCGATCTGAGATAAAAAACGGTTGTATGAAGTCTGGGCATCGGCTGAATAAAGTGACACATTTTAAAATAAGCGGTCGTACAGCATTTATGAATTCATGGAGAACCATCGAAGAATATGTTCGGTGTTACGATCGATTAATGTAGCTACAGACTCTAGTAAGCAAAGTATTGAAGTTATTATTGAAATCGGTATCCAAGTATCTGATATCAAACCAGATCACGCTATATAGATCTTTGGGAAGAAAGACCATAGTAGAATTAAAGAGTTAATCAAACTATTTCAAGATGGATAAAACTTGAGCTAAGATGGATAGGACACCACCTAATAAAGAAGTGACAACACCTAACAAGTTCAAGGATAACAAAGCGGATAAGACACCAGTCAAAGTAGTGACAACAGTTCCTAATAATTCTTTAACTGAAGCAACAGTACCGTCCAATAATTTAGCAGTAGCTTCATCCAAACCACTAGTTTCTAACAAAGTGTCTAAGGAGGCTAAAGCTTGGTCCAATAAGTTGTTAATAGCATCAGTGATAGCAGATAAACCAGTAGCGGAACCTAAAGCATCAATGATACCTCCAACTAAAGTGGTGACAGTGTCAAGAATTTGTCCAAGTAATTCAGATGGTAAAGTTGAACCTTTCAACAAACCAGTCAAGGAGTTCAAAGTTGAGACCAATGAAGTGATACCGGTGGTGGCTGATAGTAAATCACCAATAGCAGCATCGGCCAATGGAGCAGCTTCAGCTTTAGCTAATGGAGCAGCAGCTGGGATAGCAATGGCTTCAGCTTTAGCATCAGCAACAGCGACAGCGTTAGCTTGACCAACTGGAGCAGCAGAAGTACCTAAAGCTAATAAAGCGACGGCGATTAGAGAAGAGGAGAATTTCATTTTATTAATTGAGAGTTGAGTATCAGAGAAGACTTGATGATGATTGAAATAAGAGATTGATTTGAAGAAACAGAGGTATCATGACCTCTATTTATACTTAAAATGAAGAAGAACCTCGATATTCTCTTCTGGAACGACTTGAGGTGAGTGAACAAATGAAATCACGCACCAACGTGTCCCATGAGCAATTTGCAATACGGATGATGTATTAGTTAGGTTTCCAGCTTTTGCTAAGCTCCGTTTCGAGCAGTTTAGATAGCTCAATTCGTAACTTTCCTATCTATTATCAGTATATTTTTATGTACCAAAGCCAAAAAGTTTCTTAAGATTCAGCGCATTCCCCAACTGCATCATGCACATAAGTTGTGTACGTGACCCGATGAGCTCTTTTTTCTTGGAGCCCGAACTATGAATCAGTTCATTTCTAGGATGGTGCTTGATGAGTGTGTTTAGTATTGTGTCTTTTGAAGTATTTTATTCAGCTTGTAGATGTGTCAAAAGTTATAGTATCAAAAGACCCTTAATAACGTTAAGATGAGGTTCGTGTGACAACGATCAGGGCTTTGATGAAACGAGACCCTTCATGTGTCGTGAATTGGTGATCTTTGAGCCTCTAGCACACCTAGCTCTAGCCCTCAAGGATGGGGACAGAGTGTGGAAACCGGATCTGAAATTAAACCCAATTCGTAATCGGACCAAGAATCCATCTATCCATGTTGGAAAATTGCGTCAATAGTTGGTAATCTCTGGGGGTGGTCTTTTAGAGTGCTCTGGGCTTTGGGATCTGGTCCATTCGGATCTCAATGCTCGATGCTGAATTTCCAAAGTGTTCATTGAGGTTGTTCAAAGCAAACACAGCTAAAGTTTTAACCCCCCCTGTGTGAGTGATCTTGAAGATCACCCTTCTGCATTAGGAATCTCAGAAAATCTTCAGCAATAAGGAGTGGCTTCCAAGACAAGATACGGTGCGCACTATCATTGCTTAGTACTTCTTATTGGCCATTGATAGTCGGGTTGTTTACAAATCGAGACAGAGACCTCAAACCTACCACTTATCAACAACTTTGGAGAGAGGGAAACGTCACACCAGCGGTACCTGACTCCTGAGTGTTGACACTAATAAGGGTAAAGTAGGACGGGCTATTTTTCTTCCTAACTCAACAGCCTGTGCAGCCTGCATTAGAGTGCGTACAGGGATTGAAAGGTGAATGAGGTGTGTGGAATGTGAAATACCAGTTCTTCTACAGTGAGAATTGAGGTTCGTAGAAGTGCACAGGTGAATATTTACCACCTTTGTAATAATTAGTCACTGGACTGTAGTGCTTCAATAGGTCCTAATAGACTGTTCACTAGTGTGTGTACTAAGATGAACGACACTCATGTGTCAATTTTTAGTGTCTTTTATTGGTGGATCTCCTGCATAACGTCATATTTTTGGTCCTGAATATGCGTCTAGATACTTCATGCAAGTAATGCCCATCAGGAAGATCCCTTAGTGCCAGATAAAGTAGTCCAGGGAAGTTACGTAAACTGGGGTTTAACTTGCTGAGTTCTGAACTCTGAAGTCACCGATAGCATTGGCCACTCAGCGGTACTCTGGTCTAAAGCAGTAATAAGATACAGTTCCATATTATACGCTATACACGATATACACGATACAGTGGAGGTGTGCACTAAAGAGCGATATGTATACTTGAGAATACGCCCAGTGATTCATCTTTGAGCTTCTCGACGGTGCGTATGAAATCCTGGAGTTTCAACTAACAGAGGCTAGTTTTGTCTCTTGAAGAAGCCCTTATGCTGCACGGACGCCTTACATATTAATTACCACTCTCGGATCATTAATAACTTATGAGCTCACATGCTATTAGTATTGAACATAACTCAATAAAATCACCCAATTTACAATTTACTGCAACGTGTGCTTCATCAAATCTTCAGATAATGACCCAATTCAATATCCCTCAGGCGCAATCCGAGCTTGAAATCATCTAATGACGTCCATGAGGTCGAAACTAGCTATCATTTGACTTGAACTCATAAGGTTTAAACTTTATACGATTTGAATAGTGCACACAAAGGCCGGATGTCTTGTAAGTGAAATATGCAGTATACTCATCGATATTACAGAATACGTCTAATACATTGTAGTAATTACATAATAAGCTAAGAGAATTACATCGCTTGGCTTCCCAGTTAATGAGATCAAAAGAATAATTAGTCTTTCTTCATAAAAAACAAACATGATGCAATTAAACAGAGTGAATATTAATTAGTTTATACCACCAAACAATTCGTTGATGTCACCTCTATCAAGATCCACTCGAAGTATGAACAGAGCCCGCAACAGCCCCACCATCGTAACGAAACTTGCTAAACCAACCGGAACAACTGCATACACGGTGATGTTATAATAATCCACGCTCCTTGTTCTCTTCTCATTCTTCAAATCCAAATTACTTGTCACAAAGTTCTGCAAGATATAACACCCTGTCAAAATACAACTAATCAAGATCCATGTATGTAATGAGTACAACCCATCAGGACTGAATATCGCCAAGGTCGCTTGTTCCATCGTGATCAATAGCAAGGACAAGGATAAAACACGAACTATTGCTGCTGTTGTTTGATACGTCACAATCCATCGTACCATGAGTCCTTCAACAACAGCATATGATAAATAGCCTGCAACAAGACACCATATCCCAGCGATGAAGTGTTCAGCGGATCCAGGCATAACAAGATCAGAAAGCAGTATTTCATTTGTAGTTTGTTCATTCCACAAAGCTTTCTTTAGACAGATCGCAGCATGGTATAAAGGCGGAAGTAGAACTATGTCTCGACATGAAGCTAATGCGAGGTGTTGTTTAGCATTAAGGAAGTTTAAACCTAATTCTTTCAAGCTGGCTCTTCTGGTGCCTGGACTGCTTGACTCTGCACTTGAATTAGTTCGTGACATCGGTTGAGAATTGGTTCCTGAGAGTGGGATGGAGTTAGGGTTGGCATTAGAATGTGGAATGGTATTGAGATTAGATGCTGTGTTTGCGTTGGGATTGATAGCGAGCGATACTGACGATATCGAGCGAGAGATTGTCTCATCATAGGTGGGTACTTCTTCTTCAATGTATTCGTACTCTGGTGTATCTTCTGGAAGGGACCTGTAGCGATATATATCTGGGAAGGGCACTCTGCGTCTGGTGGCCATTCTCTTCTGTATGTGCTGTGCTGGTGACCTCTTAACTTCAGACAGCTAGTGGGTGGATTGGATTGGTTGTTGTGGTTAAAATGGTGATTGTTAGTGGGGTTGTTTTAATTGTTTGACATTGAGCTGTAATTTTTTTTTTCTTTCTTAAATTACGTAATTTATTCCATTCTTATTGTGATTTCTATTGTTGTCCAGACGTGCTGCCTGTGAAAGCATACCCGTGCTTAAGAGAGGCACACTGCTAAAAGCAGAAACAACACATTGAGAACTGTACTTGGATGCTGTCTGAGATGGTTTGATATCTTTAAATAAGGCCATTGACATGATTTAGCGATGTAATTATAACACAAATTGCTTCTATATGACTTGAATTGTCTTGCATTTGAAACATGACAGTAATCAGCCCCTCACTAGTGTCAGTATGATCTTTCCCTCCCTTACTCAGCATCAGTCTTCGACCATACATGTAATGACTCTATATGGTAACAGGTCTTACTGCTAATGGTTGTATTGCAACCCAGCCATGACAGCATGTCTTCGAGTTTAACTGGTTGCAAGCCATGCATAAAAGTTGACTCGGACTTCAGAACATCGATACAAGTACTCTCATTTCCAGAAGTTTTCCAGTATACTGTCAAGAAGATTCTATGCTGTCTAACTATCTCAGTGAGCGGATATATGTTCACAAGTCACTACCATCCAATGGAAATGTGACAAGTTAGTCAGTCCATCTTTCTATGCGCAAATTAAAACATTAAGCGAGGATGCAGTACGCATGCACTTTCCATAGAAAATGGTCCACTGTATAATAACATCTAAAAGTACATGACATCATGACTTTGAGATCGTTAGGTCAAAGCTATTAGACATTAAAGCACAATACGAATGCTCATCGTTACGTATCACGATGTACTTGGCTTACACTAGAAGAAGTAGTACTACATGTGAGTAATATGATGATCAAGATGGAAACTTCTCATTATGTTGTATGAGTTTCTATAATTTACCAAAACTTGTACCATGGAGTTTGTAGCTTTTTGCTAACAGACTTATAGTATTCCATTTCATTCCAACAATCTCTACCCCAGTTACACCCAGCCATATTAACAACAAAATCACGATCTTCTTCACTATAGAAGTATCTTGGATCATTTGCTTGTTCAGCACAAGCACCTGGAGGGAAAGAATTAATGGTTCTTAATGGAAGGAATCCCACACGTTCTCTAATCCATGGTTGATAAGTATACATTGTCTCTAGGGCATCTTGTTCTTTATGTTCCCATGTCATATGCATTTGTTCGTAGAATACTGGGTCCCACCATGTATCTAATAATGTCTCTGACCAGTCAGATCTTCTAATTAGGAAAGAACCTAAATTGAAACCACCACAATCTTGAGTGATTAAAAGATCTAATGGTTTGGTGTAATCGACGAATGGTGATTCCACTGGAATCTTCAAAGGATTGAACTCAGTTAATTGTCTATCTGTGACATTATCCAAACGGTTAAAAATCTTTTCTTCTAATGATATTTGAGGTTCCATGATATAAGTATGTAAATCTAACCACCAGAACCATTCAGCATTTGGATTCTGTCTGAATGCTTGTTTTAAAATATCGACTTTTTCCCAACTTTCTCTCCATTCATGACTATATCTTTTTTTAATTGTCATATCTTTGATGGTTAAGCCATAACCATGTCTTTTAGCATAGTCTCTTTTATTGGCAATGGATGATCTTTCAATAGACCATTCTTGTGCTCCTTTCCATTTTAAAACACCACCACCTTCATTAGCAGCTAATATGATCACCACTTTAGGAGATGTTAATCTGAAATGTGGAATTAATGGAACACTGGTGAACAATGAAAGAAATAATATGGATAATACCAGTATCACAATTTTCTTGTATGCAATCAACCCATTCTTGATCTTGGATAAGATAGACGGTGTGTATGAGTTTGTGGGAGAGTACTTTAAGTTTGACTCAACGTCTTTATCAACGTAAACCATGGTTGTAGATGTTGTTTTCAAGTTATGATTTCAGATGATTTCAGATCAAGCAAATCAAAACACGATGGATATTGGTGGAATTTGGAAGCAAATAAATGTAAAGTTAAAACGTCCCAATTGAAATGAAATCAACTTCCAAACTACACAAACAATTTAGAAACACAAAGACAGCAAACAACCGGGACTTTTATCGAAGTTCAAGAAGAGAGAAAAAAATTACTGATCTGTTTGTTTATTTTTCATATTCTCATTTTTTCGACAGTTGTTTTCCCCAAGACAGACATAATTATAGCATAGCTACTACATGTCCGAAAAGGGTAATATCGGTCCACTCAAAGCACGTGATATCCTTCAAGTACCCTCGGAATTACAATTTCTTTATTTACATTTCATAGGGGAAAAGATTACATAATACATAACTACTACTTCTAATAGTATAAGTAACATAAATATATATTTGATTCCAGCTCTAATAGTTCTAGTTCTTGTATAAAGTTTCCTCATATGGAACTTTCTGGTCCTTTAAGTCGAAGAAAACTCTTTCAGCAGCATCCAGTGCTTTATTGTAAGTCTCGGTAATAACTTCACCTTCAAGTGGATTCTTTCTGTTCTTGGTACCATATTTCAAGATCTTATCAACCCATTGTTCTTTGGTGACGGAGAAGTGATAGAAATGGAAAACATAATTATCCGCAGTTTCTTTCAATCTGTCTTGTTCCCATTGGTATTGAACTTCTTTTGATGGAAGTTCACTAGCATTTGACCAAACACCAGCAAGTGCAATGGCTGATGTTTCCAATGTATGGAACTTGACTGATGTTAATGAAATACCAACAAATCCAAGAGTAGGATCTTCAATGTTGAAAGTATCATAGTACAAGCCCTTGACTCTTGATCCACTGGTAGGTTTGGAATTTGGAGATCCACCTGTGGTCAATTGTAAGAATTTAGAGGCTAAGTATGGATAGTTCCAGTGGTAACCGGTTGCAAAGATAACCTTATCAACATCATCTAAAACAGTACCATCTTCGAAGTAAACCTTCTTCCCTTCAAATTTGGTAATATGTGGCTTGTTTTCGAATGACTTAGCAGCTTTAGTAATCCATGGGTAGATTTCTTCTTTACCAGGTGATCTTGAAATAATCAATTTTTTGGCAACAGGGTAAACGTATTGAACAATATCCACACCACTCAATGAGGATCCAACAATGATAACATTCTTATCCTTGTATTCATCAGCATTTCTGAAAGTCTTGGAGTGAATTGTTGAACCAGGAGGTCTTGTTTCAATACCTTCAACATATGGGACATACGGAACGGAATAATGACCAGATGCAACAACAACAGCATCAAATGTTTCTCTGTACCATTCATCTTTACCAGTTTCACGGTTTGTGTGTCTTAAAGTTAAAACCCATTTACCATCTTTCTTGGAAACAGATTCAACTTGAGTATTGAATCTGATATGTTTCTTCAAGTCATTTTTCTTTGCGAAGTTTTGTAAGACTTGAGTAACTTCTTGATATGTGATCAATGGATCAATAACGGTGTTCTTGTTCTCTGGTTCTTCATATGGGATTGTACTAAATCTCAAGAAACGACGTGGAACATTAGTGTATAAACCTGGATAAACACCTGATCTTTTCCATTGTAATTCATCATCAGCTGCTTTATCAGTAACAATTGGTGAATCAACAGTAGTATCATCGGTCAGCTGAGCAGGTGGTTCAATTTTTGGTTGGATCACTTCTGGTTTGTGATATTGTTTATGGAACAGCTCTTCAGGAATCTCATCGGCATGATCAACTGAGGTTTTCCAAACACCACCAACATCATCTTTTTGTTCGAAAGAGACAACTTTAGTGAAAGCTGGTTCATCTGGTAATTTACCTTCATGGATTGTAGAGGAACCATCTTTAGCAGTATGTAAGAATTCATTTAAGGAGACAAGCCCAGCAGGACCAGCACCAATAACAGCGATTGAGTTGATATTGAAAGTCATTATTGATATTTAGCTAACGGTCTTAAGTGCATGACAAGAATTGACCTGAAACTTAAATTTACGGGAGAGTAATCTATCACTTTTATAGTTGATAGGTATTGTCCTACAGTTCAGTACAGCGTTTAATCAGCCGTTAACACCATCACCAAAGAATGGTACAACTTGTGCTAATTTCCACGGCTGATTCTATAATCACTGAGCCAAAAAGCTCCACAGTCGGGTCGGATCAGTGCTCAGGCCACTCCAGCTGGGTTTTGCTTATGTAATAAAAAGTGTCCGTAAATATTTTTGGGATTTACGATTACATAATCACTGATTACATAATGCTTATCTAATAATAGTAATTTTTTATTTTTCGCGGAATCCCAAATTTTATGTAAAATCGGTTTTCCAGTCATGCCTTTAATAGTGAGAGAGTGGAGGACTGTTTAGAACAATATAACTTTGACTAATTAGAAGTGTGGTTGGTGCTTTAGTGATCTAACTAGCTACTATTTATATATTCATCACTATCTCGAGACTTATCACAATTTTATTTCTAGAAGAGACTGTTTTCACGTTTTTGATCAGCGTTATTGATGACCAATTAGAGAGAGAAGATACATATCAATCAAGAAAGATATACATTACATATAGACTACTAAAATGAGTGCAAGTGCGAGTCCTAGTTCGCTCAAGGGGAAGGAGTCCAACGGAACGACGTCCAAGAGAAGAGCTGTTGCTTGTAAATCGTGTCACTCACTGAAAGTGAAGTGTATTCCATCGGATCCTCATGACTTATCATCTCCGTGTGTTCGTTGCATCAAATCTAAAAGACCATGCGAGATTGATCTTTTGAACTCAAGAAAGAGAAAAAGACCTGAAGATCGTGTTACTGAATTGGAAATGAAAGTAGAGAAATTATCACACCAGTTGAAGACTCAAGCATCAGAAGATCAATCACCGATGTCAAACTCTAGTGATGGTAACTCAAGTTCCAAAGTATCTGTTAACAAAGACTTCAACACTTTCACTCAAGATTCCTACAAACAGGTACATGACTCTAAAGCTACTGATAAGAACAATAAACATTATGAAGGTGGATTGAAGTTTGTTATTGAGAATGCAAAGTTCAAAGGAACACCACCACCTGTTACTCAAGCCAATCCAGAATACTTCAACCAACAGAAAAGCAAAAGATCAAAGGAAGAAGAAATCGAAGAGATATTCGGTAAAAATATCCTAAATGAGATCTCTAATTGTGTTACTGCAACTTCAGAGTCAAGATTACGGAAAGTTGTCATTCCTACCACAGATTTCATAGCCATTGGACTATTAACTATAGAAGAGGCCAAGATTAGATTTGGCTTGTTTCAAAATGAGATTTATGCACGTTATCCATTTGTAAAAGTCAATTCAGACTTTGAAACTGTTCGCAAGAATGAACCACTACTGTTTAATGCTGTGATGACCGTTAGTGGGATAGCACAAGAAGCTAAAGGTCCTGATGATGTCAAAAGAGATATTGAATTGGAATCTATCACTTTAAGGGAATGTATCAATGAGTTTTTGATCGTTGGTAACAAGTCTATTGAACTGCTTAAATGTCTATTGCTGTTATCTGTATGGTATAACACCCCTGAGTTGTTCCACCATCGTCGTTATCATATCATTAGCTCACTTTGTATCACCATGGTACAGGATCTTGGGCTTACAGGTCGTCCATACTACGTTGTGAATAAAAGTGAAGGTTCATTCAAAAGATCTGCTGTTTTGGAAGATCCACAGAAAGATGAGTACAGATGTTTGGTTTTGGGTGTTTATTGTGCTAGTATTGGTTATTCGTTGTTTTTGAGAAGAAGACTACAAGTTAGTTGGTCTCCTTATATGGAGGAATGTTATCAACATATGAAAGGTAGTCCTGATTTGAAGATCGCCACTATGGCGAAATTTGCTAAAATATCTTCATTTTTGGAAAGAATCCATCTTCATGTTGACACTAAAGATCAAGAGAATCCTGCACTTATTGAATATTTGCTTTACGAAGTGAACCAATTCAAGAACGATACTGATATGACTATACCGCAAGATGTGCTGATGAGTTTCATTCATTCTATAGAGGCATTCTTATACTCGAGGTTAACAACTCCAGAATACTGCTTCAAGTGTCTTCAAGCTTGTGTTGATTCTTTGAACTGTTTTTCAAAACTGTCCCCAGATGAGATTACAAAGTGTCCGTTATTGATCTTTGGAAGACTCATGTACTGTTTTGCTCTGTTACTGAAAACCACCAATACATTGGGGTTGAACTTCAATGTTGAGTCTATCAAAGGGTTAATGGGCCCTTTGAAAGAGTGTGGTACCAAATATAAGAAAAACCATATGATCATCAAAATTAGACTACTGTTCTACTTCTATTTGACCACTTTTGCTAAGAATGAAGATGCTTTCAACAATTTAAGCGAACTGAGCTCTACAGATGCAGTGGCACGTTCAGTTGCTGCACACATTGGAAATGGCCAACAACCCCAACCTCGATCTGAATCTGCGTCTGCATCTCAGCCTCAACCACAACCTCAGCCGCAGCATCAACAACAACATCAACATCAACAGCCGCAGCCGCAGCCGCAACAAGGAAACCATCCATTACAACAACAAGGGCCACCACTCCAGGGACACACTCCTGGTGATAATGGAAACCACGGATCTCAGAGAATGTCATTCTCAATGGGTAATGGTCTAACCAACCTATTGAATGTTCAAGACATACATAATCCATCCACACATGCTCCACCACCAGTACCACAACAACACCATCACCATCAACCATATAATATTGCAAACCAACATATCAATCACAATGTTAACGAAGGTATCACTTGGAACAGTGGATATACCAATACGAATGGTACAATTCACCAAAATACGTTCTTTGATCCAATCCCTGAACTCAATGTTGAACCGGTATATCCAAGATTAGACATGCTGAGTGATGCTACTATGAAAGGGTTTGACCTTAATGATTTCACTAGTCCACAGAGTGAATTTTGGAAGAAATTTGACTATAAAGATGATAATTTCTTCTTGTAATATAATATAATGATATAGCTGTAATTTTTATGTTTGTGTCTTCTATATAATTGGGTTTGTAGATTAACGGTACCTTATACTTACTTTGGAAATATCACACGGACACACCTATTTCATTGAAGAGGCTTGGGACATTACAGTATCTAAATGGAGTGTTATTGTGTATCAATTTATATATTTCTATAAGTATATTTCTCTTTGTTCTATAATCTATTTAGTATCTCTGTAAATGTGGAAAGGAGATGCTTGGTTAGTAGCAAAGATCAAAGTATCAGCAATAACGGTGTTTTGTCTTCTAGTAGTAGCAAACACGATCAAGTCACTGATATCTTTAGCATACAAAGGTTCAGTACCTTCATAAACTTTGGCAGCTTTTGCTTCATCTCCATAGAATCTAACTTTGGAGAACTCAGTCTCAACATTACCTGGAGCAATCTCGATGATTCTGATCTTTGTATGGATCAATTCTTTTCTTAATGCATCAGTGAACCCTCTCAAAGCGAACTTTGAAGCGTTGTAAAGAGCACCTTTCTCATAAGCGACTCTTCCGGCGATAGAACCAAGTTGGACAATATCACCACTGTTTCTTTCCTTCATTCCTTTGATGACATGTTGAGTGACGGTGATCATACCAACAACGTTTGTTTGAAGGACAGTTTGGATATCTTCTTCTTTGATGTCACCAACGACATCGACACCTTGAGCTTTACCAGCGTTGTTCACCAGGATATCAACTTTGGAGTATTGTTCAGGTAGTTCTTTAAAGAATTTATGAATGTCATCAACGTTGGAGACATCAAGTTGAGCAATGTAGACTGCAATGTTCTTGTATTGGTCTTCCAACTTTTGTTTCAATGATTCTAGTTTTTCCAATCTTCTAGCAGTCAAAACTAATTGAATTTGACCATTGGAAGCTTCAGCATAATCAAGGGCAGTTTGTTCACCAATACCGGCAGATGCACCAGTGATAAGGATTGTCTTGTTAGCAAGTCTTTCAGCAGCTTCTTTACCAAATGACATTTTGTTGTGAGATGGTTATTCTATTGTTTATATGGATTTATGTTTGTTATAGAACAGTGACAGTGTCAATTGTGATTGAAATTGAGGTAAAATTGGTAAATTCGATGATGTGTTTGTTGGTTTTATCAAGGTGTACTTTCTTTGATAATCGGGATTGGAACTCCGTCGGCGAACTTTTTTTACTTATCAATTCGAAGCAATCCCGTTTTAAATGGAAAGCCCGTACCTTAGCTAAAAATGCAGGTCGCCGTGTTATGCGTAGTCAATATGTAGACTAAACATCACATGTGAGGCATATCTTACTTGTTAGTTCATAGGAATACACCGTCAGATTATCTATAATGATGTGGTTTCATTGTGAACTAGTATCTAGTTATAATAAGGCTGTAAGTATACATGAACTGCAGCTCAGATTAGAAATACACCACACGCCATATACTACAATGAGTTAAACAATTAAGCTATGCATTTATTGTCCTGCAACCATTCAACATGATCAAATGATTGCCGATTCCAGTGCAAAAAAATATAAAATAAATAGAATATTTGTACAATAATACCTTTCTTTTAAAACTTCTAGTACATTTTCTCTTTTTTATGATAGAACAATCTACTTCTTGCTTGCTCTATTCAATGTCATATGACTTTGAACTAAATGACCTGCAGCCAATGCACTACATAATGATAGTTCACCAGCAAGGACAATAGATGCAATGATTTTAGCCAATTGGCGAGCATTATCACCTGGAACTTCAGCTGGACCTCTAACTCCCAATAGTTCTAACATGGCACCTTGTGGATCTAAAATGGTACCACCACCGATAGTACCAACTTCGATACATGGCATGGAAACAGAGACTTGTAAGTCACCTGATTCGGTTTCTTTCATTAGTGTGATACAGTTTGAACTTTCAACGTTTTGTGCAGGATCTTGTCCTAATGCTAAAAAGACAGATGTTAACAAGTTAGCAGCTTGTGCATTGAAACCACCAACAGCACCGGCCATGGCAGAACCAATCAAGTTCTTGTTGATGTTTAATTGAACTAATGATTTAACATCAGTTTTCAAAATCTTTTGAACATCATCTTTATCAATGATGGCTTCAGCAACAACTGATTTACCACGTCCTTCAATCCAGTTAATGGCGGCTGGTTTTTTATCAGTACAGTAGTTACCTGAAACAGAGATAACTTGCATATCGTCCCAACCAAGTTCTTCAATCATTTGTTTCAATGCAAATTCAACACCTTTGGAAATCATGTTCATACCCATAGCATCACCAGTAGTGGTACGGAAACGGATAAATAGTAAGTCACCAGCTAAAGCAGTTTGAATGTGTTGTAAACGGGCAAATCTTGAAGTAGAGTTGAAAGCTTTTTTAATTAAGGTTTGACCTTCTTCAGAATCTAACCAGATCTTACAAGCACCAGCTCTTTGTAAGGATGGGAAAGAAACACATGGACCACGAGTCATACCGTCTTTAGTTAAAACAGTAGTAACACCACCACCCAAGTTAATAGCTTTACAACCACGCATAGCAGAAGCAACTAAACAACCTTCAGTAGTAGCCATTGGAATATGGAATGGTTTACCATCGATAATCAATGGACCAGCAATACCAACAGGTAATGGAACGTAACCGATAACGTTTTCACAACAAGCACCAAAGACACGATCATAATCGTAATGTAAGTATGGAAGTTTGTTGGTTTCAAGAACTGGGGCATCAGCAAGTTTAGCAATAGCTTTACGACGAACAGCAACGGCACGAGTAGTATCACCTAATTTAGTTTCTAGAGCATATAGAGGTAATTTACCATTGGTAACTAAAGAAACGATTTCATCATTGTATAATGATTTGACTTTACCATCTTTGTATAGAGTGACTAATTCATCTAATGGACGGGCTGGTTGTTCATTTTCACTTTCTTCAGAGGAGTTGGCCAAGATTTCAGATGATTTGGTAACTTGATCTTCTTTAGTAGCAACTAATGGAGTATCTTTTGGAGCAACAGTAACGGATTTAGATTTCTTTGAACCTGGTTCTTTTCTAGAATCAATGTTTTTGTCAAGGGCAGAGGTATGGATACGAGCAGTGTTCAACAAGTAGACGTTGATGGTAACACTGATAGCAAATGAGAATAACACGAATTTTGAAATGTATCTATCACGAATAGCAGCACTGATATGACCAATAGTTGATAGAATTGCATCTTCAATATGGAAAGTATCTGAAGGTAAGAAGAATCTAGATGGGAACAAAGTAATTAATGTTCCTTTTGCGTTTGTTGGGATAGTATTCAAAATCAATTGGTCAATGACTAATGATTCTTTGTATTCTGATTTAGCATTTAGATCAGTTAACCAAGCTGAACCAAGACCTAAGAAGTGAATACCAAAAAAGGCAGCAACAGAAGCGATTTTTCCAGCAAAGATGAAACCATTGCTTGTAGAGTCGTGGAATGATCTACCACCAGCTAAGCTGTTAGATCTCAAGACATCGTCGACAACTTCATCAGTTAAACCATCTTCTTGTAAAGCTTGTTGTAAAACATTAGCTCTGTGAATGATGTTGATTTCCAATTTCAGAGCCAAGATAGCAGATAAGAATGTAATGGTGGTCAATAAGTCAAAAGCTAAAATCAATGCAGATAAAATACAGAAGTTGTGTAAACCTTTCAAGTGAGATGCATAAGCGGAACAACCTAGGAATGCAAAGATGGTGATCAAGTGATCACGTAATAAGAAGGTACCTTCATCTTTCAAAGCATGGAATAGGACATTTTGGGAACCTTTTCTAACATATTCTTTAGTTGAATATTTAGTCAACACTTTTTGAGTTAATAAAACTTTACGTTTGTAGCCAATGGTAGCAACAAAGAATGGGATTCCTTCAGTCAAACTTAAAACAGGAATGTCTAAGTGCAAGTATTGAGTTGTAGTGTATAAAGCGAACAAAAAGGCGAAACAAGATGAAACTAAAGTAGCAAAACCTAACCAGAATTTTGAACCTAATTTTCTCATTTCCAAGAATAAAGAAACAAAAGTGTAGTACATGGCAATATAGGCAACTGTGACAACAGCAATATCAAAGGTTTCAGCACCTTTAATCAAGTTTAGCACTTTGTTGTAACCTTTAATGACCAATTCAGAGTAAGCACCTAATTTGGTATGATAGTTTCTGAACTTCCAAACAGTACCATCTTGAGAGACTAATTGATTAGCAACAGATTCAGAATCATCATCTTTAGCAACAACGTATTTGACAAACTCGTTTTCAGCGTCATTGAAAGAACCATCGATTTCAGGAATTTGGAATTCACCAACTCTTTTGAATTGGACTGGGATCACGTTATAGTGTTCAGCATCAGGTGTTATAGTTGACCAATCCAAGACTGGAGTCCATGTACCGGTGGAAGACTCTCTGAAGTAACTGATCAGACCATCGTGAGCCTCGTTACTGTTTTTGAAGCCCTCTCCTATGTAGTCTTCAACAATGGCTAAGTATGTGAATGACGCGAACAGAGAGGTTACGACTAGCGTATGGATTGGATGTAGCGCTGAAAGTTTAGCGATGTATGCTAGACCAGTGGCGACTAGCCTAAAAGGTCTTTCTACCAATGTGCTCATGTTTTGATTCTAATGCTTTTCTGTTGGAATGGGAATGTAATTGAATGAAGTGAAAAAGCAGCTAGTTTAAACGATCTTTTTTGATGTTTTGTGAGCCGCTGAGGTGTCTATTGGCGGATTTTCGAGGGGAGAAACGGATCAGTCCTAGCGAAAGTGTCCTGCTGATAATTGTCCAAACAGAGTGTGTAGAAAAGAGTTAAAACAACGCGCTTTTGCTCGAGTTTCCTGGCCACTTCTGCTTGTTCTATGCGGTTTTGATGAATTTATTTTTCTTAAACGAAGCACCACGCAAAAAACAGACAAAAAAAAAAAAAAAAAAAAAAAAAAAAAAAAAAAAAAAAAAAAAAAAAAAAAAAAAAAAAAAAAAAAAAAAAAAAAAAAAAAAAAAAAAAAAAAAAAAAAAAAAAAAAAAAAAAAAAAAAAAAAAAAAAAAGGCGCAACACGAGATGGGCGAAAATTGCCCGATTAGGATAATTGATCTATTATCTTGTATCACAAAGACAATCAATTAACTACAAAAGAAAGAAGAGTGGAGACGTACTGCATCAGCACTATACACCTAAACTATATAGATACTCCTAGAGAAGCTTTAGACTCCTCAATCCAACAATTAAAGTCAAAAGAAATCGTCGTTTAACAACGGGCTCTGCTTATGGGAGGGGCTTCTTGATCCATTCGCTATTGAACTGTAGGCCTTTGGAGTTCAAGAAGATTTGCGCAATAGGACATTTCTGTTCAGTGACTTCACGAACTGTGTTGAAAAGCTCATCCGAGGCATCGGACTCAACTTCGTACCGAATGTTGATATATGTGGTTTGGAACCCAGAGTATTTTCCTGGTGTTTCATCAACGGGTTTAAGATCTGATTCGATGGTGATATTAGACTTTCCTAAAGTCACACCGTAGTCCTTTGCAACTAGAAAATGGGTAATTTGTTGGCACCCAGTAATACTGGCTAACAAGTATTGGATTGGATCTGGATCAGCATCGTCTCCTCCTAGAACTTTGTAAGCATCGGTCTATAATTCTAATGTTAGTGTTTTGAACTCAATGCGATTGTGTCACAGTGTTATATACCCCAAAAAATACTTACTTTGATGATATGGTTTGTATGGCCTTCTCCATCAACTCTCACTTCTTGCTTAACACCTTGTGCAGTTCCACTTAAGTTTAGCAAAAAGGCTGGTTTAGTGCTATAGTTTACAGCTCTTTGAAGTGTAGTACCTGTTCTAGAGTGACCTGCAACCCTAATAAGACCCCTTTTAATCATAAACATTCTGCTTTTCCTCGATCAATGGTTCAAAGTGTCCAAGACTAATCCTGAAACCAAGGGGAATGAACCGGGTTTAAGTACATCCCCAAGTAACTCTTTTCACCTTCTATCCATACTAATCAGACACACACACACCTAGTACCTCAATATGTACAATGTCCTAATATGATAGCCACAGTTCGCGATGATCTACAATTCATATAAACAAAAACTGTCTATTAGTGATGGGTTCCTATATTACATACATCTGACTAAACTTATTTCAATGAAACTAGTTTAACATCGAAGGTCAATTCAGAGTTAGCTGGGATACCTGGTAATTTCTTTTTACCGTAAGCGTAAGCTGGTGGAATGACAATACGACGTTCACCACCAACAGCCATACCAGCAACACCAATATCCCAACCTTTGATGACTTCACCTTTACCTAAACCGAAGGTGAATGGTTTACCAGAGGTGTTTTTGTCAAAGACGGATCCGTTTTTCAATTTACCGATGTATCTAACACCAACTCTTGAACCGTTTTTGGCAACTGGTCCTTTACCAACAGTTCTGTCTTCAATGACAATACCACCAGCTAAGGTTTTAGTGGATGGTTTTGGTTTTTCAGCTTTTTCAGCTTTGGTTGGTCCTTGTTCAAGTTCTTTGTTGAATTGAACGTTTTTTTCTTCTTGTTTTTGTTTCTTTGATGATGGTTTGGCAGCAGCTTCTTCTTCTTCAGCTTTTCTTTTAGCAGCAGCTTCTTTCTTAGCTTTTTTAGCAGCTTTTTTAGAAAGTTTTGGTTCTTCAGCTTTTTCTTCTTCAGCTTCAGCTTCAATTAGTTCTTCAATTTTAGCTTCAACATCTTCATCATCTTCCAAATCGTTGATATCGAATTGGTTTTCGACTAATTCATCTTCATCTGGGGTAAGATCGTGTTCATCTTCAGAATCGATTTCATCATCGTAGAATTCTTCATCATCTTCTTCATCAGAGTCAAAGTCATCATCTTCAGCATCGTATGGGTGTTCAACATAGTTACCAGAGATGTGAATTGGGTAAGAACCAGTGACAACGAAGTAAACTTCTTCATCTGGGGAGATTGTTATGTCTAAAGATTGTTGGTATTGAGATTTTGGACCTAAAGTACAGACAACGAATTCTTCAACATCATCATCTTCATCGTCTTCATCATCATCTAGATCATCTTCATCTTCGTCATCTTCGTTGCTGTCATCGCTTTCTTCAGCATCTTCAACGTCTTCATCGTCATCTTCATCAGAGTCTTTGGCGTTTTCTAAGGTAGCATCAACTTCATCATCATCAAGTTCATCGTATTCTTCATCGGAGTCATCATCAAGATTGCTGAAGACTGAGGATTTTAAGATTCTTAGAGTAGATGGTTCTTGGTCATCATCAACTGGGTTAGTTGGGTCAATAGCAGCTAAAGTGATGTGAACGGTGACTGGTAAGTCGGACTCAATGGCTTGAGTTGGAGTGAATGGGGTTAGGGCCAAGTTGTAAGAGGCTAATGGTAATAAAGAAGTCATTTTTGGTGTATGTTTTCTTTGAATTAGAGTTAATTCTATAGTATTGAGAGAAATACAAATCTTTTTATACCTACATAAATTTTTTTATACGCCTATTTAAAAATTTTCTAATTTAATTTCTTTTGTTTAGTTTTGCCTAATTGGGACAAATTGAGATAATTGCCTACTAAACGTTGAATTTTGGTTTCCACGGTAATAGACATACTAATATACACAAAATTGATGGTTTTATATGTCATAAATGTCATATTCCTGCCATTGAACGGGGTTGTAGTGTACTTAATACAGGGTCTGTTACTTTATTACTCGAGGAAATTGATTCTTATGTCGTGTTGTTCGTAATCAGGTAATCACATATATAAGAATTTCAATTACATAGCACATGGGCACTGAAATCAATAAAATCCACACACATGGGAGATGATGACAGCAATTTACATACATAATCCATAACGAATAAAATCATCTTTCATTACCCGAAAATTATACAAGATTTAAAGCTGTTCTCTTCTAAAATCAACAACAAAACAACTTAGAATTTTAATAGATGTGGTCTATCACCAGATTTTAAGCTGAAAGAAGCAGCTAAGTATTGTTTTAGTAATGGAGTTTTCTTGATGGAAGCTAATAAAGCAGCATCGACAACTTTTTGGTCGGCAACACGTTCAGCTTTGATAACTTTTGGTTGAGCTTCACCGAAGAATTCAGCTTCACCTTTGGTAGATTTAGAGGCTTTTTCTCTAGCGAAGTAAGCAACGTTGAATTTGGAAACATCGACGGAGGAGACATCAACTTTGGTGGAGGTGGCAATGACGTATCTGGCGTTAACTCTTCTTAATGGGACACCGTTAACTTTGAATGGACCAGAAACTAATAAGGTGTTGTCTTCTAAGTGGTTTAAGTAAACAACTCTTTTACCTCTGAAACGACCAGCTAGTAAGATCAAAACGGTACCTGGAACTAATGAGGCACGTAATTTTTGTGGACGAGCAGTCTTTCTGGTGTTTTTGGCGACTGGAGCATCTTCAGCTGGATACCATTTTGGAGCCTAAGTTATTCGTTGTTAGTATAATAGATCTTGAATGTATAAATTCGAGGAAGTATATTCACAATAGTGCAATATAGTGATGATATGTGTTCTGTGTAGCATATAGACTATCTCTTAATATTGTAACAGTGTATTCTAGTGTAATTTAGTACCTTTTTACCATAAGACTTGTTGTGATTTGACATCTGTCAATAAGAGTTCATTTGTAAAGTTATGAATGATCTGTTTTGTATTTCTCTGGTACAAACTAGTTGATCGACGTCTCATTCGACATCACTGTAATCTGTGTCTTTCATATAGGTCTAATATCATTATTTCATGGTTCTTTTATCTTCAACACATTATTTCTTCAAACTGAAAAATTATTCAACACTGGTCAATCAAAGTATCGTAGACTTCAGATATCATAACAGTTCTTGCACTATCGTTCTCTCCTCTCGTTCCACATTGCAAACTCACTAATTGGGCGCTCATTTTTGATATATTTCTTGATATGTTAGCGGTGTCTTTAATCACTATGAGCTTTTGCTGTTGGCTTTGTTTGTAATTGAATCGGTGTGAGCCTCCAGAGTCTAGTGGTGTATGGATGTACTGGTCTATTCTGAAATTTACTTAGAACAAATACTTAAAAATCAAACAATGTGTAAATTTCAGAATAGCTTTCACCACAGAAAACAGTGCGAAAACTCTAGAAAATCGCGAAATAAACAGTCACAACTAGAAAACCATCGCCAGAACAAACGATCGCGACTTTGATAACAGCGAAAACACAGTACAAGTTCGCGGAAACTGGTGGTGATGTTTGGATGTTTTGAGATGGTAAACATAGATCAGTTACTAGTGTTACTAGAGTTACTACATCTGTAACAGTACGTCATAAAACGATTGTCAATATTTGAACGTATTATACACTTTGTGAAGAAACAGAGTGATCCATGAGTATCTCAGAATCCACTCAAGTTTCCATTACCATTTTGGTCTTCTTGTCCTTCTTGAGGTTGTGGACTATACTGGAAACTAACAACAACAGTACCTTGTCCTAATTGAAGATCAATATCACGAGGACTATCAATAACTTCATGTAGTTTAACGTAGGCATTACCTAGCTCTTTATCCTTGGAGAATTTATGGTGCACAATACCACCAATAACGACTTCGGCATCTTCTGGTGCGTCAAATGATAACTCTTCATCCCATCTGATGATATCATTTGAGCTCTTAGCATTCTTGGTACGGTAAATCTCTTTCAACTTACCATCAATGGCCAATGAAACCTTCAATTGTGCATGGCTTCCCAGGTTGTTACCAGAACGAATGATTAATAGACCTTTAGTGGAGTTTCTACCTTTCAAAGCACCAGTAAACGATGAAGCAGTTGAAGTGGTTCTTGAATGGCTGTTAGGATTTGGTGAAGCCAATGGGCTACCGGCATTAGATCCATTATTTGATACTTTTGGAGGAGGTTGGAATTCGTTAACTTGTTGTTTTGATTTTCCTGATCTTAATGAGTTAACATCATTACCGTAATTATCTGAAGAAGCTCTTGGTTCGTCTGTTGATTGTCTTGATTTCTTACCACCTAAGACACTCTTGAACAATGAACCACCTTTGTTAGCAGTACCAGATATTAAACCAGTTGCTGCGCCAACACCACCTCCAACAACACCGGTAGCTAAGTTAGCAGCAGCTCCGACACCTTTCAATGGCATTCCTGCTAATGCAGCTAAATTAGCACCAAATTCAGAAGCACCAACTTTTGGACGGTTATATTGAGGTTGGAAAACAACTCGAGTACGTAGGGTACCTTGTGGTTGTAGTTGGAAATTAACATATTCGGAAGTATCCGGTTTGACATTGGAAATATCAAGGATAGCAGTTCCAATTAGTTCATTCTTACCAGCTCTATCCCAATCCCAAATCTTAATTTCAACGTTTGGTCTTGATCTAGAGATTATTGGGACAGTGGTGCTTTCATTCCAAGTTGGAGCTAAAGTCTTCTTAACAACGCTGGATTTGAATAATTCGGTGTCAGCAATTGATAAAGTAACGAATGGGTCTGATTTACCGTTACTGTCAGCAGAAGCAAGATCTTCAGCATCTAATAGGTCAATTCTGGCAATACCAGTATCTAAAATAGTTTCAGATGGAGGTAATTTGATAGCTGAAGGAATGTATTCAAATCTAATTTGAACTTGAGCAGGACCAATGTGGATAGTAGTTGGTTCAGCGAATCCTTTTTGTAATAGATCAATGGTCTTGTGAGATACTTCATCAATGATTTGATCAGAGTCTTTAACAATAGCCTTTTTGGTGGTTCTGAAAATGATATTACTGTTTGGCAAGTCACGAATAAATGAATCACCAACTTCTGGGTTAATTTGACGACCATTGGTTCTTGTTGAAGTGAAAGCTGGATGAGCAAAATCATCAAACAAAACTTGGAAGTAACTATCAGATTTCTTGACAGTACCTCCAAGAATGTGAATACCTAAAGTACCAGATCTGTAAGTTAGAAGTTCACCCAAAGATAGTTTCTCTTTCTTGGCCAAATCAGCAGCTTCAGCATCTTTGTCTTCAATTTCAACCCATTCGTAATCTTTTGGATTTTTCTTGTAGGTTTCTTCCCATTTTTCTAGTTCCTTAGCTTGTTCGATCTTCTTTGCTTCTAATTGTTCTTCTTTTTGTTCTAACTCTTCTAGTTCAGTAATAGAGTAGACTGGAATAACAGGTAAGAATGAAACAGAGTAAGAGATTTCACCCTTTGGATTCTTATTTCTTCTAGCCAATTTTGAAGTCAAGATCTTGTTAGAACCATCGTTGAATAGTAAGGAGCCATCGGCATTCTTCTTGATGAAATCTGAAATAGAGAAGTTTGTAGAACCTAATTGACGGTCTTTTCCTAAGTTTTGATCATCCCATAATTCAAGAGTAACATGTTCAGTTTCAGAAGTGATTGGTAAGAAGATAACTTCATTAAATTTAGGTTCTGTGGTTCCCGGGTGGAATGAAGAGACATATCTACCTTTGTTGTTCAATAACACTTTAACGTATGGATCGACGTTACCAACAGTTTCTAAGTTGATTAAGTCTCTGGCTTCTCTCAAGTGTAATCTAGCAACACCGATTGGTGGAACATAGTTAATTGCTGAATCAACACCAGATAAGGAAACTGGGTTCCAGGTGGCAGTGATACGAACTTCACCTTGTGGAGATAGTTGGAAAACATCATCACCATTAGAAACATTGAAGACCAAAGCATCCAAGTTTTCACTTAGAGTACCTAAAATTTCTTGACGAGAACCAGTATCAGTAATAACCAGTTTAACGTGTGTAGAGGATTTTTGAGTAACTAGAACTTCGAAGCTTTCTTCCCATGATGGTTCATTTGAACGTTTCAAAGTTCTGAAAGTTTGAACTAACTTGTCATCAATGAATAATTCAGCTTTTGGATTTAGCATACCAGTTAAAGAAACTGTGTTATCAAGATGTTTAGCTTGATGTAGTTTGAACTTGAAGATACCAACTTCTGAATCAATAGCATTGACCTCATCACCAATATCTTCAGTTTGAACAACATTAGATTCGTTTAATACAGGGAACCAACGAACGTCATAATTAACAGCACCTTTCTTCTTACCTGCAGATAACAAAGGCTTTGATAAATTCAAGTGAGAATCTTTTTGCAAAAGCTCGTTTAAGTCGAAATCATGGGAACCATATAGCACACCTTTCTTTTTCTTAGTATCAAAGTTGTATAAATCGATATTAAGTTTTTGTTGTAGGTTGCTGACCAAAATGTATTTAGTTTCGTTCCATAACGGATCGGTGGTTTGAGCTTTGATATCGGTACGAATGTGTTTGGCTGGTTCAGCATCGGTGTGAACTTGAATGTATGGGTTAACTGTTTCTTTCAAGTCATTGGCACCTTTAACAGTCAATGCAACGACACCGATAGCATCATTAGATTGAGCAGCCATCAATTCTTCAACGTCAATATCCAAGTGGTTTGGAGCATATAACATAGGACCAGCATTTGAGTTGATCAAAGTGGTAATTAAGGTTGATAGACCTGGAATGAAAGTCATGATGTCTAAACCTAAAGTATCACCACCAACTGGTTTCAAACTGAAATCAATCTTTGGTGGTTCTAATAAGGAAACAGAGACGATTTTGATATGAGGAAAGTTCAAGGATAATTTCAAAGTAATTTTAACTCTACCAGAAACAGACATATCTTCAACCAAGATTGGTAAACTTTTGGAGACAAAAGCTTTACCAACAGTAACACCTAAAGCAACCTTTGGGTTAATTCTCTTGTCAATTTCTCTCTTGGTCATATCAGAAGTATCATTAGGAGTGAATGAGAAAGCCCAATCCCATTCAACAACATCAGCACCTTTCTTTGTGTAGGATTTGATAGAGTTGATGGTTGGTGCTTTTGAACCTAGGGTAAATTCATCAAGACTCAATTTTTCAATACCAAAACCTGGAGCAAGGTCTTTCAAAACAGCATTGGTTTGGGTTTTGACAGTATCAGATAAAGCAGGCATATAAATAACCCAGAATTTCTTCAAGAATGAGTTCAACCATTCCATTGATTCAAAGTTCTTCTCTAGTCTTTCTGCAGATGCAATTCTTTGAATATCATCCTTAACGTTTCTCTTAAAACGACGGAATTCAGCACGATACACAGATGCTGTTCCAAGCAAAACAAAGACCAATCCAAAGATCCCAAATCTTAGTCTGGCAATTAGCCATGAGAAGAAACAAGTTCCAATCACCAGTCCAGTGTTATAATACCAATCGGCATGGAAAGTCTCAATGATATATGTCTTGATTAATTGGGAATCTGTGATAAACGAACGATCAAACTTCTTTCCTTCGTTGAAAGAACCAATGTTTTGCCATGGATAACTACTGGCAGCCCTTTCGAAAGCCTGGGTATCAATTTGACCATTGTTAGCCTGGCCATTGGAAGTTCCCAGTTTATTCTCTTTCTCAAGGTTTTTGTTAAGAGGTATATTTGTAGTCTGTATGATTTAAGGGTTAGTGAATTCTGGTCAATTGAGTACGGAAGAAGAAAGGGTTTGGACATACTGCACTCATCTTTTCCAAAAACCTGATTGTGAAACACTACTAAGTGCTCTTACTGGAGTTTCTTTTGATTAATTGTGATGAGAATTAAGTGTTGTTTTGCTATATTTTGGTTTGTTGTTTTGGAGCAATTTGTTATGAGACGTGTTGCCCGAATTGAAATTGATCCGAATCAGGAAATATTGATATGGGCACTGTACTAGGCTATGTTGATAGTGTTTTGAGCACTGGTCTTTTAGCTACATTATAAAGTCTTATCTGGTTTACAAAGAAGCTATGGAGTCTATAGTCTCTGTGTAGATAAGGATTTTGTTCATTAGAAGGTGGTGATCATGATCTATTTAAGCTGGTTGCCAGTTTTTTCTGTTTTTCTAGTGCTGATATCCATGCTTCTCTATCAATTATAAATGAACCATCATCTGATTTTGCATTGAGGAACAGTTGAGTTGTTAGATCTCCAAAGTTTTCATCAATTCTTGTCAAACTCTTTGCCGAGTAGATCAGTTGCAAGTATAACCCATCACGGATAGAAGGTTGTGGTATATTTGTTAATGAGACTCTCAAAATTGGAATGATTTCTTCAATGACATGTTTGACAAAGTCAAACAGCAAGGTATTTGATTGAGGTCTTGATACTTGTTTATTCCCAAAGATCTTCTCTTCAATATCCTTTTGGGGAACCTTCTCGATCTTGTTTCCTTCTTCTGTAGTTTCTTCAGGTGTTTTTTCGCTTTCAGCTTCTGGCTCATTTACATCTTTACCTGTTTCTTCAGCATTTGGTTTTTCTGATGGGCTATCAGTCTCACTTTCTTCAACCTTAGTATTGTTTTTGTCTTTATCATCATCTTCCTTCTGCTCGTTATCAGATCCATCAGCTTTAGCATCTGCCTCTTCAGTTGTTCTAGAATCTTGTTCATCTTTCTGGTCTTCTTTTTGGTCTTCTTTCACTTCTTCTTTCGCTTCTTCTTTCACTTCTTCCACATTCTCTTCCTCCTCTGTAGAATCAGAAATCGGTTCAAGAGTTATAATAACATCTCCAAGTTCACTATCATCGATATCAGGAAACACACTTTTATATGTCATGATTGATCCGAAACAATGTTCTCTAATGACCTCAATACTTCTCTTCAAATAATTCTCCCAAAGTTCACTTTCTTTCAATGGTACCAAAGAATCCAGTTCTGATCTTATGAATTGATATCTTGCATGTAATAAAATTCTCTTCAATTGACCTTGAGAATCATTTGTCTGACTGAAAGGTGGAATTCTCTTTAGATAAGACAAAGTCTTGATCAAAGAGGACTGTTTCAGGTTTGTTCTCAGTAGTCTAATTAGCCCAGTCAACATGTATGACATCTCATTCTTGATACCATTCTCGACTTCTTTTATTAGATCATTCTTAGGGAAACGTATAGCTAATCTTCTGGTATATGAACTGATCTCTAAAGCCTCTGCGTAGTAACCTGCTTTGATACAAGCACCAGTCAATGTAGGGAGTTCCAAGATGCTTGTGATTTGATCAATGTTCTCCAGGACTACTGATAAATGCTTGTTGTTCTCATTATCCCTTTCTCCGTGGTTTTTTATCTTTGCTATAGTTGAACGAATTGTGTTTTGGCTTTGATCTTTTTGATCAAGATCTGTTTCAAGTTCGTGTAGATCTGGATCTTTATCGTCACCGTACTCGTTCAGACTATCTTCGTTAAACGTCTTCCAGATGAGTTTAAGACTGGAGTTGAATTCATTCTGAAACATATCAATAGATTTATTCAAGCTGACTTTGTTATCAATAATTGAGCTATGTGATTTGACAATTAGGCTCTTCAAGTTTGAATCTATTGATCTTTGAGAAGCTTCTAACTCTGCAATGTCTTGTATCAGTGTTCTTTCTTCAATAAGAGTACCATCTGCAGCTGGTGTTGGAGGAACAGATGATAGGTAGTCTCTAGACTCAATTGAGCTGATTCCATTCAAGTATTCCAAGATCTCATGATTCAGCTCTCCATCATTCAATACTTTGGTGATTTCTTCAGGAATATCCGTGCAAAGTTCGTTCAAAAGCACTGTGAGTGAACGTTCGTCCAATGAGGCATGTTTCACTTCTGTATCAGCCATAACAACGACCAATCAACCACACAAATCAGCTATAAACACTCTTCAATGTGCTATTTAAAACTTGTGTTTTTGTTGTTCTGTTTAAAAGTTCCCCGGTACTATTCACTATTCAGCCCAAAACTCAGTTACCCGGCGCAAAATGAGACTTTTACCGCGAATTTTGGATTTGGCTGTTTCTCAGAAAAAATCAAAGCTTCTCCTTCGAAAAAGAGGTCAATTCTGAACAGGGAATTGTGCCAATTTGGAGTAAATTTGCCTATTTATCCACTAATTCTCGAGCATCAGACTAATCAGACGAGGATATCATATATACTCGAATCAAAATATATCAAATTTGACTGAAAACTGAGCAAAAATGGAGGGTTTATATTTCAATGTTGATAAGTGAGTTACGTCACAAACATATATATGTAATGAATGTTTACTAACGATCATACCAAATAGCGGTTATATCGAAGGTGTTGTGCGTGGTTACAGAAACGGTCTTCTAACATCGAATCAATACATCAACTTAACTCAATGTGAGAACTTGGAAGATCTGAAATTGCAATTATCATCAACCGATTATGGCAACTTTCTTTCTAATGTTCCATCCCCATTAGCTACCTCACAAATCCAAGACAGTGCATCTCAAAAACTATACGCTGAATTCAACTATATTCGTGATCAAGCTGTGCAGCCACTTGCCCAATTCATGGACTATATCACTTATGGTTACATGATTGATAATGTTGCCTTAATGATTACTGGTACCATTCATAACAGAGATAAGGCTGAAATTCTAGAAAGATGTCACCCATTAGGTTGGTTTGAAACTCTTCCAACTTTATCTGTTGCTACTGATATTGAATCTCTTTATGAAACTGTGTTGGTTGATACTCCTTTAGCCCCATATTTCAAAGATTGCTTAACTGCTGATGATTTGGATGATTTAAACATTGAGATCATTAGAAACAAATTATACAAGGCTTATTTGGAAGATTTCTACCAATTCTGTTCAAGACAACCAGAACCATCAGCCACTATTATGAAATCCTTGTTGGAATTCGAAGCTGATAGAAGAGCTATCAACATTTCCTTAAACTCTTTTGATTCAGACTTATCGCCAGAAGAGAAAAAATCATTATTGCCAGCTTTTGGTAAGTTATATCCATTAGGTACAGAACATCTAAGTAGATCAGATGATATTGAACAAATAAGAACAGTGGTGGAGAACGTCTACGAGTATAAATCATTCTTTGATAACGTTGGTGGTAAAGCTCTTGAAGATCATTTCTATAAATTAGAAATGGAACTATGCAGAGATGCATTCACTCAACAATTCACCGTCAGTACCGTTTGGGCTTGGGTTAAGTCTAAAGAACAAGAAGTTCGTAATATCACTTGGATTGCTGAGTGTATTGCACAAAACCAAAAAGAACGTATTAATAACTATATCTCTGTCTATTGATTAGACAGCTTGTCAAAAGCAATATATCTATATCTTTTTGGTTTGGTTTAAAATAAATAGAAAATCATCAATATCATTCATTATACTATAATATTGAAAATTTGTAGTAGCTTATACAAGCGGTTCATACTTTGATGAGGGATCAGTAAGTAATTAGGTCATAACAGGTCATTCATTAAAAGGTATTTATATGTAACATTGATCATTGAATGTGAGAAGAAGGAAAAAAAAAAAAAAAAAAAAAAAAAAAAAAAAAAAAAAAGGAATAATAAACGTAAACTTCATAAAATTGTAATTTAGTGTCTGTGAGGAGGTATCGAATAGGCGAATGTGACAATGTGACAATGTCAGTCTATATCACAATCTGAACAACATTGTTATGTGTAGTTGTAACGAAAGCGGACTTCGAACCAGCCATTGGTTTGATTGGAGCAGCTGGTGTGTTGTTCTTGTAAGAGTGAGCGTTACGACATTGAGATATATCCAAGTATTTCAAAGGAATCGAACTTGACAACAATGCATCAACACCGGCTCTAGTAACTCTAACACATCCTTTGATGACCAATGATTCTAGGTTTCTTAAATGAATAGAGATGGCTAATAATGAGGAATCACTAACGGCACTTCCACAAAATGATAAATCCAAATGTTTCAATCCAGGACATCCTAAGCAAATAACTTCAACTGATACATCAGTAACTGCACAGCAAAAAGATAAATCTAGAGATTCTAATAATTGAGCAGAACTTGCGATTGCCACAATTGATTTATCAGTTAAGAAGGTACAATCACCTAGTTTTAATCTTCTCAAATTATTCAATGGTTGATAAGCCCAGAATGCAAATCCTGCATCTGTGATCGTAGTGCATCTTGTAATATCCAATGATTCCAATCTTTCACTTGCATTTAGGGCAATATGATACATGGAACGGTCTGTCAAATGTTTGCAATAACTTAGGTTCAAATGTTTCAAATTTGGACATCCAACAGTGTCTTGACCATAATGAGATTCCCTACGGTCAAAATCCTCCATACCAGGAATAGGCTCTTCCAAAGAGTTTTCCGTATATGAATCACGATGTTTCTGGAAATTACCATCTTGATTTTTCTTAAACCCAATGATACGCTCTATAACAACATCTCGAACTTTTCTGCAATTACTTAGATCCAGTGTCTCAATATGTTGTCCTATGCTTGGAACTGCCAAATCCATGATTGCCATCGCACTAACATCCCACACAGATCTCATTTTGATTGTTTTTAATCTTCCACTGATACCAATCTCGTTAACCATGTAACAAAACCCAACGTCCGTAACGTGGAAACAGTCTGAAATATCAATGATCTTAGGTCTGGATCCCACAAAGTCGGTGATTTGAATCAATGATTTATCATCAATGGATGTATTGTATGGATTCAAGTTTAAAGTCTCAAAGAATCCAGGTGCAACGTATAGCAATTGTCTCCATCTTCTGCAAATGATTCTCAATTTCATTAGTTCTGGAAGTGATAGCATTTCAAAGACTTTAAGTAGTAATCTATCCGGTAATGTGGTGACACTCAGAACAGATGATCGACGACGACCACTCATTGGTGCTAATCTTAATCTCTTTGCCAGGTTCATGTACTGGAATGGTTGAGATCTTTGATGTGTTGGGAAGTTATTCACTGATTGTAGGACAGGATTCATCGGTGGAACATCTAGGTTCAAAGGACCTTGGTTTCTTCGACTTAATGGTGCTGCAGAAGAAGATGAGGCAGATGAAATTGATCTTTTCCTCGTTGTTGATGTGGTTTTAAAATTTGAATCATCACCTACAGATGTGGCAAATGAGCCACCAGCTTCTCTCGGTGCCATAGATGACGACATGATTGAAGATTGATCGGAAAAGTTCGATAATGGTGAAGATGATCTCTTGACTGATTTATCAGTAGGTCCAACTTCATTTGGTGCTTGAGATAATGTTGGTGATGAAGGAGATGATGATTGATTTGAAAGAGACTGTGGAATTGGAGTCGATTGTTTCCATGTGTTAAACCCACTCCATTTGTCAAAAGGAGAATCTTGGGCTTCTGATTCTTCAGTGTATCTATTACTGTTTGTTCTTTTAGTGGCTGTTTCCTCCATTTCATCGCAGATTCTTGGATATCTCGAGTATAGGTTTTCCAATTGATCACCTGAAACAACAAGGACATCAACAGTAGTAATGGATCTGATATCTGCACTTCTTACTAAAGGTTTCGTATCTTCTTTTAGAAGTGACTGAAGGAATGCCATCTCACCAAAATATTGGCCAGCACCTAGTCTAGCAATAACTCTATCAACTTTGTGATCTTCGCCTTGAATTGAAGCCCTACCTGTTTGTAAAACTTCAACTTCACCGCTAACAATGAAATAGATATCTCTTCCAGCTTCACCTTTCCGCACTATATATTCGAAGCTATCATATCTTTTAGGTTCAACTCCTAAGACCAGCTCATGAATTATATTTGAAGGTAAAAGTGTGAACATTGGTAGACCTCTCAGGAAATCCCTTGTTGGAATGGAACTATCAACGTTATCATGGACCTGTGGAAGGTCTTTATTTCCTGACAGTATACTCTGTGATAAGCTTCCTAGCCGCAGAATAGGTGATACAGACTGATGTCTAGGAACAGGAACTTTTGGAGGTACTGAAGGACCTGGTAATGTAGCAGCAGCACTAGCAACGTTGGAGGCGGCAGCTCCTATTGAGTTTTCATTGGCTATTAGCTGTGTACTGGCCTTAGGAATGATATTTGTAACACCATTTCTCTTTCTCTTGTCTTGCATTGAGAGTCTTTCTTGAGCTTCATCTCTTATCATTCTTTCCACCACAGGGAAATCAGGTAAAACAGCATTGAAATTATCAGCGGTTAGAACACCAAGCAGCACTTTTGTTCTAGCTATCACCGTGGCAGTTCTTGGTCGATTGAACAAAATACCAATCTCACCAAAGAACTGACCTGCTACCAGTTCAGCATGAACAGCTTCACCATCTGTGGACGTCACGGCGACACTGCCACGAAGAATCCAATACATGGCCTTTGCTGGTTCTCCAAATTTCACAATATATTCCTGTGCATGGTGTTGCACAAGTTTCAGTCTTCCAGCGATTGCCTTGTGGAAAGATGGAGGAGCATTTTTGAATAGGGGGAACTTGGATAGTCTTTCCATTAAAAGTGGAGGTATGTTTTCAGTATCACTATCAAGTTCATCTGAATCTTCATCATTAGAGTTGTCTGAATCTTCGTTATTATTAGACCCAGTCTGTAGCCCACTTCCTTCCTTACCAAGTGACGACTTTCTGCGAGTTTTATGAGAGTGTGGTAACACAATATCGGCTTCATTAACAGCGTGGATGTCTAGTTGGTCATCATTTTCAGATGGAATCTCAGTGTTGAGAACGACCAGTGGAGAAGATCTCGAAGGCTGCGACCCATGTCGCTTTGGTCCCATCTTCCTAATGTGTTCTTCTACTGTTTGAGTTTTTGGGTTGTTGTGTTTTGTTTTGGTTGTTTTACCTTTGTTGCAGTAAAAGCTTCTGTGATGATGTTCTTTTGTTCTTTTCGTTTTCGTTGTTTCTTTGTTGTTTGTTAAGATTGTTCCAGAAACCAGACAGTTCAGTTTAATTAGAGTTCCAGTTGCAGGGTGGTTGCTTTTTATTTTCGCGGTGTATTTTCGGAGGGCTGGGCAATAGGCGCCGGGCGGTGGCTGGCAGGAGCTAGCAGGAGCTAGCAGCTGGCCTGGGGAAGAAAATCCGCCGACTCACCGATTCGCCGCTAAAGCTGCACTGGCTACTGGGCTGACCTACACTCTTTTCGGTCTTCGGAAGATCTTTAATTGTAATTAATCCTTAGTTGACAATAACTACGTAAATATGTGGAATG
Organism: Wickerhamomyces ulmi; assembly: GCA_030569675.1. NCBI lineage: Eukaryota > Fungi > Ascomycota > Saccharomycetes > Phaffomycetales > Wickerhamomycetaceae > Wickerhamomyces > Wickerhamomyces ulmi. Next base: position 189,949 of record JAJMLN010000014.1, read on the forward strand.
TGTTATGTAGTATGTACTAAAGCCGTTGTTATTGTGTTGCTTAACGCCAGCTCAGCCAGCTCCATAGTGTTTGTTCTATCTTACAAAGCTGTAGTGCCATCGGATAACATACCACTATTTCAGCGTTCTGATTTTACGAACTAGATAGACCTGCATTGTTTTCACGAGACTAGTGTCACTAATTCTGTACTTCGTATCTTCGAAGCTAGGTTCATATATCCGTAGCTCTGCATCGAAGTACACTACTACACTATCTGTTTCTTCGTTCAATATGGTTCCATTAATTTGAGTTCCATGTGTGGTTCACCTGTCCTTCACACACAGTCATTGGCATTGAAGGAACATGAGCTACACGATACACATTTTGTACTGTAGGATAAATATGCAGTAAGACGGAATCTCAGTTATCTGTCCAATCACAGCAAAGTTTGAATGGCTAAATTGGAACAAAAAATGTGCCTCAAAAGGAAGAGAAAGAGTCTTTGCATGCCACTGTTCATGACTTGAAGGGTGGAGAATTCAACAGGTGTATACCTTGTCTTGTAGTAGAAGATAGTCAATGACACTATAGCTATTACTTGATAATGTTGAAGCTAGTTAGATCAAAAGCTACTAATTCACTGAGATACTTCTATGGAAAGGAATATAAATTATGGCTCTTAGAAGAATCCATAGTCTTCATCTTCAGTAAGTACAGCCCTGAGTACAGTTGACTATAGTACTGCTCGTACAATTTTGCGAACGTTTTGGATATGAGCTCATGACATATTGAACGATCACTCACCACAAAAACGTCTTTAATAGTCCATGTGTGCGCTTTCTCTCGAGCATATTTAACAATTAGGCAAATACTAGCTGAACCTAAAGCTAATTCCTACGAAGAGCTCATGAAGCCGTAATATTGTCAACGGTAGACTAGCTACGCTGATGTAGTTATCAATATGCGTTTGTATGTAGGCTTTGTTATAATTAATTATATGGCGATTACCCGGACTTCAATGTGTCATGCTAATGTAATGCCATGAAAGTAAATATTATTGGCACTGGCTAACTCCATATACTATGCCTCTTAACTCAGATTTATAGTATAAATGATATATTATATGATTCATTAGAGGTTCTACTTATAGCTACATGATTCTGATAAGAATACGTCTATTATTTTGCAAACACTATGATCAGTTCTATACTAGCTAAGAGTGCTCAAAATTTATAATCACTGAAGAAGCTGTAAGCTTTCAATTCATCATCTTTAACAGCATGAACAGTTCTAACATAAGTCTTGGAAGTCAACACCAATTCATTGTATAGTAGATATTCTGGAGAAGTTGGTATCACAGTAGATGGATGTACGAGGACGTCTTGACCGTCAACAGTCTTGTAATTCTTTCCGCTTTTGATAGCAACTTGCATGAAGAATCCACCCAATAGTGCTCTAGTGATGTACTTGTTGAATTTTTTATCATCTTGGGAAGTGGAAATGATTGGAACATCAAATGTTTCCATTAATCTCACTAATTGTTTTCTGATATTTAGGGATTGTTGTAAAGTTCTGTAGGAGACAAAGTTGTCACGACACCATTGGTTCACGCTACCTTCTTCTTTGGCTTGTAAGAATTCATTGTAAACGTTCAATAGCGTTACGAAATCACCACTTTGATCAGCGAATGCTAATTTAGCTTCATCAGCGTATTTTCTGGCACTAGCTGGTCTAACGAACACATTTGGAACGTTTAACAAACTAACAATAGTCAAGATTTCATCAGAGACTTTATGATCAGCTGAACCAATTAACATAACAGCTAATAATGGATCTAATGGGAAGTTAGAAGCTAATCTACCCAATGCTGTTAGTTCACCTTCATCATCCAAGACGGCTAGATAGTTTAATTCTTCTAAAGCTCTCATCATGGTTTCTGGAGCTGGAGGATCCATGAAATCGAAATGTACTAAATCATCAACACCAACTTTCTTAAGTAGTAACACCACTGATGATAAATTACATCTTAAGATTTCTGGATAAGTGGCTTCAATAAGTTCTTTCTTGTATGCTTCTTCTGTGTATAATCTGAAACATTTACCAGGTCTAGTACGACCAGCACGACCAGCTCTTTGTTGAGCAGAGGCTTTTGAAATTGGTGAAACTAATAAGGATTCAACTCTGATTCTTGGGTTATAAACTTTTTGTTTTGAGAAACCAGGATCAACAACATAGACAATACCATCAATGGTCAAGGAAGTTTCAGCTATATTGGTAGCAATGATAACTTTTCTACCTGGACGACCATTGAATGGTTCAGGAGCAGGTTCGAAAATCTTTTGTTGTTGATGTGGTGGTAAAGAACCATATAATGGGTAAACACTTAATGGGCCACATCCTTGTTCTCTGATCAATTCATCAGCTTCAAGTGAGATCTTCCTACATGCATCTTCAATTTCTTCTTCACCTGTCAAGAAAACTAAGATATCACCTTCACCTTCAGTAGCATGGATTTGTAGGACTGTTCTGATAGCAGAGTCTAAATAATCTTTTTGATATTCTGGTGTGTAGTAAATCTCAACAGGGTGAGTTCTACCTGGAACAGCTAATAATGGAGCATCATTGAAATAACTTTGGAACTTTTCAGCATCTAAGGTAGCAGACATGATAATGATTTTCAAATCTGGTCTTCTTTTAGAAATTTGTTTTAATAAACCCATCAAGATATCAGTGGCTAAAGTACGTTCATGTGCTTCATCCAGTATTATAACGGAATATTTTTTCAAATCATGATCTTCCATAGCTTCTCTTAGTAACATACCATCAGTCATATATTTCAAAATAGTTTTGTTAGAAGTTTTGTTTTCGAATCTGATATTGTAACCAACTTCATCACCTAAAGTAACATCCATTTCATCGGCAACTCTCGCAGCGACAGACATGGCAGCAACCCTTCTTGGTTGTGTACAAGCGACTTGAGTTCCTTTCAAGTGTGGTAAATCGTCATATAGAACGAACTGAGGAATTTGGGTGGTTTTACCAGAACCAGTCTCACCAACAAACACCATGATTTGGGTTGATTGGAAGATTTTTAAGAATTCATCACGTTGAGAGTGAACAGGTAAATCACGACGAACTTTTAAGATATCGAAATATTTTTGAGAGAATTTGTTACCAGTGAATGGATTGTTTGTTGAGCTTTCTAGACGTTGAGCATCTTCAACGGTAGTTTTGTTTGGGGTTAGATCTTTGAATTCACCATTGTTATGGAACTCTAGTAATTCAGTTTGAACTGGATGAGGATGGGCTTTTAGTTCTTCTTCGGCTTTTTCTGCAACTTTTTCAGCATGAGAAGTTTCAACGATCTTTGATCTCTTCTTTGGTCTTTCTGAGTCGGCCATCTTGGATATGTGGTCTGTTAATTAATGGGTTTGATAAGAAGCTTATGTAGTAGATGTAGATATAGTTTTTTTATTTAAAAAGAAAAATTTTGGCGATGAGTTTGGTAGCGGCACACCTTCAAGAAAATAACAAAAACAGAGTTTGGCAAAAAGTGCTAATAAAGTTTGGCGAGTTGGCCAACTTCAAAAGGACCAAATAACAGCCAATCAGGACAATCAGGACAATGGTTTCGAGGGAAGTTCTTTTCGAAGTGTTGACAATTGCCAGAAGCGCCGGGAAGGTGGCGCAGGGTTCAGCCAGCCTGGCCAGCGAGGGGCTTTGTACCTTCTACAAGACCTCTGGTTTAACTAAACCTCTAAGAGTACATGATGAGATGTGGAGTGAATTACAAGAACGTGCTAATGAACTCAGACAATCAGAGAAAGCAGTGAATACCCCATCAGTGGCTTCATCTACACATGCTGACCCTTCTTCTCTTAATCAAGACGGTGATAAAAGACCAACAATAACTAAGAAGAGTAAAACAATTGGAACAAGAGAATATTCCACCAAGACAGCAAAACCAGTAGCTGTTCCTATCAGTAAACAAAGAGAAGCCCGTGAAGCATCAGAATCACGATTTTCCGAGATCCCAACTTCCAAACTCCAAAGACTATTCCAGTATGGTCAACTTGCCACTTCCATGGGGATCAATGCCGCCAGTGATGGTTTGAAATCAGTTGCAAGTGGTCAAAAGCCAACTTTAAAATCAATGGCGCTATCTTCAAGAAATGTCTCTCTTTTAGGAGACAAATTGCGTAAAATGAGGGGTGCTGCGTTGAAAGTGGGACAGATGCTGTCTATTCAGGACGAGTCCTTTTTACCTAGAGAAGTCTCAGACTTGTTGAAAAGTGTACAAAATCAAGGTTATTTCATGCCTCCTAGACAATTACATCGTGTTTTGAGAGATAACCTAGGAGAAGACTGGAAGTCTCATTTTGCTGAATTTGATGAGGTGCCTATAGCCTCAGCTTCTATTTCACAAGTCCATAAAGCAGTCTTGAAGACTGGTGAAGTAGTTGCTGTAAAGATTCAATATCCTGGAGTGAAAGACTCAATAGACTCTGATATGGATAATCTATTAATGTTACTTAGCGCTTCAAGTCTCCTACCAAAAGGGATGTTTGCTGAGAACTCTATTGGAAATGCAAGAACTGAATTGAAATGGGAATGTGATTTTAATAGAGAAGCTGCTAGTATTAAGAAATTTAGGGAATTATTAGCTGATGATCCTGTCTTTGTCGTTCCACAAGTGTATGACCATCTTACAAATGAAAACATCATCACCATGGACTTCTTAGAAGGTGTTGAGATCACTCGTGCTGAATGGGATCAAACTACAAAGAATTGGCTAGCTTCAAATATCATGAGACTATGTCTTCAAGAAATCGCACAATTTAAATTCATGCAAACCGATCCAAACTGGGCTAATTTCCTATATAATGAACAAACCAAGAAAATTGAACTATTAGATTTTGGTGCTTCAAGAGAATATAGCGATGAGTTTATTAAAAACTACGTTTCTTGTTTAAATCATGCCGTTGAACAAGACGTTGCAAAAGTTGAAGAATTCTCTGCAAAATTGGGATATCTTACAGGTTTAGAATCTCAAGAAATGACAAATGCTCATGTTGAATCAGTTGTCACTTTAGGTGAACCTTTCAGACCAAGCACCACAAGTCCAAGTTCGGAAAACTTGTATGATTTCTCCAAACAAGACGTTACTAATAGAGTTAAAGCCAAGATGGGATTGATGCTTAGAGAAAGATTGACACCTCCACCTGAAGAAACTTATAGTCTTCATAGAAAATTCAGTGGTGTGTTCTTATTATGTACTAGACTCCAAGCTAGTATTCCAGCTGAAGAACTTTTCAAGAAATACTTTAAATGAATTTAAACGAGATGATAATTAACAGATATGATATTATATGTATATAGTTTTGCAATATTTAGCTACATGAGATATTTTGTTTAATTTTGAAGAAAATAAATAATTAGATCAGTAAAACTCTTATGGAGCAGATTCCGTTTATATACTAAAGACACCTCTGCAAAAAAAAAAACAGCATTGGGTAGATTGAGTCAAAGTTATCAACTAAGTATGATATTTAGCCATATGACTAACCAGTTGTTTTTCCTTTGAGAAACTCTTTGAGCAACAATCACACTTATATGTCTTTTCATGAGTTTTCATGTGTTTAGTCAGATTTGAAGACTCACTGAATCTCTTTTCACAACCAGGATATTTACACAATAATGGTTTTTCACCCGTATGAGTTCTGATATGAATGGATAAGGAGCTGGATGTAGCAAAAGTCTTTCTGCAAACCTTGCAAGAATATGGTTTCTCTCCACTATGTGTTCTCATATGTTGTTCAAGCATCGTCTCCACTGCAAAACTATGTTTGCAAATAGAACATACGAATGGTTTAAACCTGGTATGAACATGGAGATGTCTTATGATTTTTTGACGTTGATTGAAGTTTCTGTGGTTTCTATCACAATTTGCCCAATGACATGTATATTGTGATTTTCCTGATCCAACATGATCTTGTATTAGATGTTCTTGTAGTTCTGAAGCACTAGTAAAGACTTTGTTACATGCCTCTGTGGAGTCTGGTGAATGCCATTTACAAACGGTTTGTTCTGTATCTTCAGCTTTTGGTAGTCTTTTCTTATGTGGCGTGGTCGTGGTCGTTATGTTACCGATGGTTGATGCATGTGGTGTGTCGTTATTGTCTGATGTTGGAGTTGGTATATTGTTGAAATAATTTTCCTTCTTCACTATTATATCACTCAGGTTCATATCATAGTTTGAGCTATGTGATTGGGTGATATGATCAACCAAAGTTGACAAATCATCAGTGAAATAATCACAGTTCTTCCATTCACATTCAAAACTTCCTAGGTTTGCTGAAGTTGTATCATATTCAGATAAAATGTGTTCTTCCAAAATATGGTTTTGTAAAGTTAATGGATTATCCAATGTAGATGAACAGTTTTCCCATTCACATTTTGCGTTGTTCTTGAAGTTCCATTCGAATGGAATGATTGTATTATCTTGTTTGGGAAAGATTTTATGCTTTTTAGTAGGATGATCATGTATTTCAATTTCGTGATGATGATGCTTGTCTGAATGGTTAGCATGATGGAGATGGAAATGATGATATGTATGGCCATGTTCATCAACTTCTTCTTCTCTGGTTCTCTTTGTAGGAGCTTGTGAAATATGTTGATGATCTTGATTTACATCCTCACATAGTTGACAGTATAAATCATCAAGAGCACAAGTATCTAAATCACATTTGACATCCACACAGTCATCAAAATTACAGTGTTGAAACACATCTTTCTCTTGTTGATCCAGTTGGTCAAGCTGCTGTTGTCGTTGTTGTTGTTCTTGCTGTTCTTGCTGTTCTTGTTGTTCCTGTTGTTCTTGTTGTTGACGTAGTACGATGTCTCCTGTTTGATGGTTATGACTAGAAATATCAGTACATGTGGGCAGCCCTGGGAAAAAATTTAGAGCATCATCTTGGTCATGGATATCTTCACAGCATATTTCAACGATCTTAGGTTTGCAATTTTCATCATCTTCACAACGTAAAGCTTCATTTGTTGTTATTGGGTTTCCATCATTATCATGACAGTTCATAAATTCAAAATGTTGGCAGTCTGAAAAATTTTGCGAGTGGAAATCGTTTGAATGGCGATGTGAAGAAAGACGTCTTATACCTGGTCTAGCACCTGTTTGATTGATTTCTGATTGTGTATTTTGGTTTAGTAGAGGATTAGGATCATTTGTATGGATATGGCCATGAATATAAGTAAAATTCTCAAAGTTGTGGATGTGACCGTGTACTATCCCATTGTTCACTTCAAGCCCATTTAGCAGGATGTTTTTGTTACGATCGTGGTTGTGATCTTGACTGTGATTATGACTATGACTATGAGTATGACTGTGTTGATGTTGATGAGGTAGAATATCATCTGTGAGTGTAGACATTGAAGACGACGAATCATTTGATATGGAGGTCGTAGTTGATGAGGATACATAGTTGTCTGGAGTTTGAAACGAGTCGATCATTGACTGATACTGGTCACTAAGACTGTACTCTGATAGCTTTGATTCTATCTCATTCACGTTCATGGTCCGAAGTTCTGGTTTCATCTTGAACTATCACACCGTCAACGAAAAGTGTAAAAACTCTTCTTTCAACGCTTGCCCGTTGATATCAGCACAGTGAAAACTTTGCCAGCTAACTATTGTTACTTTTCCGATTGTTCAGTTTTAATTGAAGCTGATGTTTCTCAAATCTCAAATGTCAACCTTGGTGGTAGTGGTAGCCTCTAACATTGACATGAGACATTTCGTCATGTAAGAAAAACATGTGGTGCGTACCGGGTTCTCTGGAGTCACATGGTTAAGGGACGTTTTTGGCTGGGGAGCTCTGTTTTTGTTAGTGTGCAAGGGTGATTCGGGGTATGTAGTGTGTGGGTATGTGGTTGGGTATGTGTTTCCAGAGATTTTCATGTCATCTACACTCCTAAAATGGATAGATTCCCAGTGATTAGCGAAGACCAGGTAGTTTCTAGTGATCCCTGGAGCAGAAAGGACTTAAGAGAGTGCACGTGACTTTTGTGTCAGAGCTTATAAGGTTTCTGTATTTTTGTGGTAGGAGCACTCTCTTTTTATGCGGTTGTAGCATATAAAGCTGTTATGATGTACAGCATAGTAGTAATGAACGTCTATAACGGTGCCCTGTGGTTTACCGTACCTGTGTGTGTGTCACTATATGTTGGTTTTTACCAAGAACCAAGACACATGACAGTTGACTGATCTTTGAGACAAGATTGATGGTTTCTTAGCACCTCTTAGCGCCTCATGAGTCAATACTCAATAGTCAGTGCTCAGATTGTTTGTTGATCTACGCCCTGGTGGTCCAAACTAGGAACATTTATCAAGGATTATTAGTAGATTACCTAGAGTATGGTACTGGCTTATTTTGGCCATGGTTTGAACTCCGAACCCGTAGCCATGGCCGTGGTATGGTAGTTTGGTAACAAATAGCTATCTGACTCTGTTGATGTTCCGATGGTAGCTGGTATTTGGTGAATACTGTTTATTGTTTACGTAATGTTTTGTTGGCAGTTTACTCAGGATTTTCTCATCAAGTGTTCTGCCGGCGGTAGCTAGACCGGGTGAGTACTCCGAGCCCAGTTCCCGACGGCAGAAGCTATGTCACCCGCACTAGAAGCTCATACAAGTACAACTACCATCGGCTTGATTGTGTGGGCTATCATGTATCATGATCTACTGAATACCTTTGATAAAGCTACCAAGCTAAACCAGTTTCATGTTAATGAAAGTCTGATAAGAAACGGACGTGTATTTCAACTATAAAGCAAAGCAAGTTTTCCTTCTGTCTTCGATCGACTTTTGATAACGTACAAACAAAATAATTGAAACAAATTAGTTAGCTACACTAACAAAACAAACTACAAAACTAAAATAAACATCTGTTAAAATCAAAAAGCAAATTCTCAATCATAAAAACATGACTAGTGAAAAGATCGTCTGTGTTTTCTGTGGTTCCTCTTTCGGTAACAACCCTGTCTTTGCCAACCATGCTTCTGAACTTGGAGTAAAATTGGCCACCAGAAACTGGGGTCTTGTTTATGGAGGTGGTACCACTGGTTTAATGGGTGCTGTTGCCAAAGCATGTGCTTCTACAAACAACGGATACGTTCATGGTATCATTCCAAGTGCATTAGTCTCCAAGGAACGTATCACTGAAGATGTTGATGCTTACAACGAGACTTTGAAAGCTTCTGTTGACAATCACAAAGGTGTCACTCCAATCTCAGTTGAATACGGTAAGACTACTATTGTTCCAGACATGCATACAAGAAAGAGACTCATGGGTCAAGAAGCTGATGCCTTCATCGCTTTACCAGGTGGATATGGTACTTTGGAAGAAGTTATGGAAGTGATCACATGGAGTCAATTGGGTATTCACAACAAACCTATTATTTTATTCAACGTTGAAGGTTTCTTTGATGGTTTATTAGAATTTATCAAGACTTCTATTCAATCTGGATTCATTAGTGAAAAGAATGGTGAGATTATCAAAGTTGGTAATACATCTGATGAAGTTTTAGACTTGATTGAACAATATGAAGTTCCAGAAGGTAGATATAACCTAAAATGGGAAAACTTGGGTACAAACAATGGTAAAGAATCCAAATAAGCTTGTCACTTGTTTCTATTCAAGTCAAGGTAGCTAACATATAAGTGGCGCTCTACCACTTTATTGGCTCTTTTTTCATCTCAGGCGAAAGTCCTTAGCTCAGTTTCAATTCATATCATATATGACATGTCTATTTTGTGTTGATCATGATCATTTGTTATAAAAGATCTTCTGATTCGTTCACATTTACGAACCATCATTTCAGAAGCTATTACATTAAGTCTTTGTTTCATTTGCATGTGCAGGTCCCATCTTCCTATCCAACATGGTACTATAGTAGAAATGTGTTTAATTATACATGTTATTTAAGTTTATTATTATATTCAGGACGTCGTAGTCGTCTCATCCATGGGATCATGCAGTTTGCTCCAAATTTTGTTCAATTAATCCGTAATGGTCAAAGCTAGCATCGTCGGTGATCACTACTGAGCTATATGATCGGTATATACTGCACCTCATTATAAACACAAGCCACAAGATCAAACTCTGGCATTTTATAACAATATGTTTATCAGGGCCTCGGTTGGAAGCCGTGCAGCAATATTATATTGGAGAATTCTCGAAGTCTACAGATATAATATGTGAAGTGTGAACGTGTGAGTGGAGTATCGATCCATGAAGAAGATCAAAAAATAAAGAAATGATCTATAATAATTGGATGGATCGCTAAATAATGTGCAGTATCGTATTTGAATTGCTTGTACTGTTAAAGCATAGAGGTGCGGCTCGCGATAACATAATATCGAATGATGGATCATGGCTGATGGAAGTTGGGGGAGACTAATGAGTAAATTACGAAACGAATGTGTAAGGGTTAATGTCATACTTTACCACATATCTCTTGCAGCAGATTCCTGGTAAGTAGCTTAGGCACTAACTAGTAACAGCAGAAGTAACCAGTAGCCATCCAATTAAAGTAAGATCCGAATATTCAACAGTTATTCTGAAAATACCACTATCTGCACGGACCCACTCAGATGCAGAACCTGTTAGCAGTTGAGCAGCACTATGGCTAAATCCTAAATCGACGTACAGACTACAGTAAACGGTGAACCTTGTATAACGCGGCTACTAGTCTACTATCTGCTAGTTTCAAGTAAAAGGGTATACATCATCGCTATCCCCAACATGACTATTATTGCTACTATTACTATCACTTCCACTTGTATGATCATCTATTGGTAGTCATCAGCGATAAGGCCTAAGCGGACTGTACTATTTTTATCATCTATCTAATCAGTAGGCTCCGAAACAAGAAATCTGCGTACAGTACTACTACTTGGCCTGACCCTGAATTCTGTGTTCTGTGTTCTGTGTAAAACAACGGGCTTTGTGAGATTTTACGTTCCTTCTTTCACCCGCCGGGCGCCGCCTGCCGCGCCTGCCATGATTTTCGCAATTCCGCCAGGCGGGCGGCAGATGCTAGATGCCAGACGCTACCAATTTCCCTTAGAGACCTAAACTAAAACTGTAACAGTTAACGAGAGTTAACGCCTAACCGCCAAGGGACAATGACCCATCAGTAAATAATACGGTAGACGCACAGGCAGATGGGCTCAAGCTCCTTTCAAAAGGGCCCTTTAAAATGTTCCAAGGCAACACAACAAATTTAGACAGCTGCCACTGAAATTCGTCCTAACAAAAAATGCCCTTTTATCCAAAACGGAAAGTTTGCGAAAAATCCCACAAATTTGGATGGAATAAAGAAGCCAACAGAAGTCAACCAAAAAACTAAAAAACCACAACATCAACGAAAATCAACAAAACCCGCTTACAACCTTTTTTAACGATACAAGCCCCTTCAACCGTTGGCACAGCTTGTTTACAATTGTTTGTCAGTAACACTCGAATTCCCAGAATCTATCCTGTGCTCGTCCTTTACTATCCAGGTCAGGTGTCTCCCCCACTATAGCTCTATCTTAAACCGCTATCCCACAAGTTTAATATCGTTCTACTCCCGCTAATTTAAACGACCACTTTAGAGGTATCTCCCTCCTCTCATCACTAATCAAATACCACTGTCTACTACATCTCTACTTGGACCTCAGAAGACGCCGTGTTAAATGCAAACACAAACCCATCAGCTCTATCAACATCCGGCTGCCATGGAAACTAATAATCAAACCCAATACCATCTCCCTTCAATCCAAAGTCTCCATCCTTCCCAAGCACACATGCAGCAGCAACATCAACCTCAACCTCTGCATCAGCATCAGCATCAACACATCGTCCCTCTCCATCAGCACCAGCACCAGCAAATCTTATCCCAAGCGCCTCCATCATATCAGCAAAAGCAGCTTCCTCAAACTCCGCTCCAACAACAGCAGCAACAACAGCAACAACAACTTCAACAACAGGAAAATCAACAACAACAGCCGCAACATCAACAAGTTAAACAGGAGAATCAGAATCAACAAGATTTGCCACAATCATCTACTCAAAAGCAATCTTTAGCAACTCTACGTAGAGGCCCATGGTCTCCAGAAGAGGATCGTTTATTATTAGAAGCTATCAGTATATTTGGACCTTCAAACTGGGTAAGAAACTCACAAGCTCTTGGATCAAGAACCCCAAAACAATGTCGTGAAAGATACCATCAGAACTTGAAACCTTCCCTGAATAGAAACCCTATCACTCCAGAAGAAGGCCGATTGATTGAAGAACTAGTTGCTAGATATGGTAAAAGATGGGCGGAAATAGCGAGACATTTGAATGGAAGATCAGATAATGCTATCAAGAATTGGTGGAATGGTGGTGCCAACAGAAGAAGAAGAGCTTCTACTCAAGCAATTGTTGATCCTAGTAATCATCAACAAAACATTCAACCTTTACAAAATCATGATTATAACGCAGGTCATCATCACCATCAGCCTTCTTTTAATGTTTCCATATTTCAACAACAACAACAAGATTCTAATGATCAAAACTCACAGCCTTTACATATGATGCATCTTGGTCCATTACATCCTTTAGCAAATCAACAGCAACAGCAACAACAACAGCAACAGCCATTAGCACCTCATAATATTGGACAACAAATGCCACCTCCTTTTCCAACATCAAGATCCTCGAGTATAACCCAAGAAATGTTTCAACAACAACCAGGAGTGAAGAGATTATTAGAAGAACAACAAATGTTACCAGCAAGACGTCATTCTGCTCAGACTATTTTAAGCACAGGAGGTTCATCTCCATTTTCTATTGGTGGATCATCAAGAAATAGTTCAATCTCTGTTGACTTCCACAGTGTTAATAATAATAGCAACCAAACATCTAGAAGATCCTCACTTGCACATGAACTGTTCCCAAATCCATTCCAAGGAAGTTCAAAGAGACTTTCCTCAAGTTATTTATCACCAAGTTTCACTTCAAGAAATTCCATCAGTGGACTACCTAGTGGATTAACACCATTGACATCATCACAACAGGTCTCTTCATCTACAACACAACAATATCCTCAACAAAGTTCTACTCCATTATTGGATAGTAATACTGAATTTTCAGGAGCGAAACCTCCTTCTTCCGATCCTATCAAATTACCACCACCTTCTTCAATTCATTTCCAAAGAAATCATGAGCTATCGAAATATCAATCACAAGAATCATTACATACAAGCAGATCAGCTGAATCACTAAAGAGTAATAATATTAATAATTCAACAACAACATCAACAAGTCCAAATAACTCTATGGTTAGTAATGGATCTGGATCAGAACTCAAAATAAAACTTGAAAATGAAAATGAAAATGAAAATGAAGAGAAGGATAAAAACGGTATCAGTACTGGTGATGGTGAAAAGAAAGTTATGAATATTTCTAACCTATTGAGTTGATTTTCCCGCCTTGTTGTTGTGTTATTCCCATATCATTCATACCCTTCTAATCACATGGGATATCCACTGTTACTTCAATCTAGTTTTTACTCAATAACAGCCACATACAATCAAGTACATATTTCCAACCGTCCTTCCCTTTTTGGAATCGAATCGAATTCCATTCCACATAACGTTTGACACGTTCCCCCTCCCCCCTTGTTTACTTCTTTTCTTTTTGGTTCCTTTTTTTTTGCTACAACATTGTGATTTTTTTGTAATATATAAAAAAAAGACCTGTAATAATCTGATGATTAACTGAATATAGTGTGTTTTATTCCATGTGTAGTTTACATGTCTTTGTATTACGTCGACGTTTCTACCACATATCGTATCTACGCCCATACACTGACATCATACAATTAACAATTCATTTATTCATACATCATGCAGGTAAAACACATATTCATACAATACGATTCTAGTATCAAGTAATCTCCTTACACCTAGTTATATCACTATTCTGTGGCAACCCAGCAGCAAAATCATTAATGTACAACGCACCTTTCCTATCAACGATGTATAACTTATGACCATCAGGACTGAATTTCAAACTTGCACTCTCTCTTGCTCTGAATGCATTACTGACCTGATCCACCACGAACAATCTTTTAGAATCTTGATTCATCCGTGTTGAAAATAATAAGTATACCGTACCGTGTTTATTCACCATTGCTATTGAATCATTCCGTGGTGATACGGTGGAATTATGCACGTTTGATCCGATTTCATCAATTTTTAAAAGTAATTTAGGTTGAGCTATGGATTGGTCCTTGTTCAGGTTTTTCACTTTGTTATCAATGATGATGGGTGCAGAGTTGAATGCGAGGGATGTTATGATCATGAATTTGTTGTTGGGGAACATTTTGATGGAAGTTATACCTTCGCTTTCTAAGGATGTGTCGATTGTTCGGATGGATTTCATGATAAGTCGTGGTTTTGTAGCGTCTTTGATCCAAACTGTGAAGAATCGGGATTCTAAAGCTGTCGAACATGATAAGTAATTAGAGTCTTGAGAGATGGAAACATGGTTGATAGGATCGGAATATGGGAATGTAATGGTTATAGGATCAACGTTTGTGAGTTTTGAATGTTCTGGATCAAAATATTGTGATTGTGTATCACTATCATTATCGTTATTTATGCTGCTATTGTTATTGTTGTTGTTGATGCTATTACTGATGCTGTTTCTGTTATTGTTGAAAATCAACCTATGCATCACGATCAATGCTTGTTCTGTTCCCTTGATACGATCTTTCCCTGTGATTCCATATGCTATAAGTTGTGAATTTGAACTTATGTCAATACACCTGATTGGGAAATTTGAAGAATAAGTATAGATGATTTGACCTTTTAAATTCACATCAATAACTCGCATTATCCCATTCGTACCGGAGATCACTAAGTATGAATCACTCATAGCACAATATAGATGTTCCCATGTTTGTAATTTGGATTGATATTCTAAACCTTGTGGATCATGTTCTGCACTGAACCCACCTCCTTTGATTTCATCTTGTGAGTTTGGAACAAGATTATCAAAGTTGATACCATGTTCTCCTTTACTTGTACCGACACAGTATAGTCTCGCAGTATCATCAGGTAAGATTTTCCAAATCTCCCATTTTTTGGAAGTAAGTAAAGTGAAGTATTTACAACTTGGTGATATTGCTGTGTTTATGAAATTGGTAGGTTTTAGTGATTTCAAGTTAAAGAATTTGGTATGTGTTTGAAATTGAGAATGTTTTCTATAACTTGGGAAACATTTCACGAAATGGTATTCTTTCTGCTCAGCAATAGAGTTTACTGGAAGTGTTGGAAACTGTTGGTGTTGTTGATGCTGATGTTGTTGATGTTGCTGTGGTTGTGATTGTTGTTGATGATGTGGTGATGCAAAATTAAATGAAGGTTTCAAAGATTGTATTATAGGATACTTCATAGAGTTTAATGAGACCGTATCATTGAACTGTATAACAGGTGACTCGATAGAGTTTATAGATGATGTTATTGATTTCTGGGATATTGGATTATCTTCGAGACGTTTATCTATAGTTTGTTCTTCTTCGATATGTAATTCTCTCGTATCACTCACCACAGCTTCAATCACCTTTTCCTTCACTATGGGCTTTGAATCCAAATCAACAGTACTAGCAATGGAGTAGAACAAATTTAACAACGATTGTTTCGAATCAACACCTCTTTCATTCCCCGGATCTTTCAAATCTAACAATGTGAACAACTTTCTTAAAGGTTCAACAGGACTCAATATCTTTGAAGTGGAATGACAAACTGGACAGTTCAGTTTACTAACATCAGGACTGATGTACAGTCTCTTTGCAAAGGACTCACTGATGAGGCACCCACAAGATAAGACAGATGCATCAGAAACAGGGTGGTATTGTAATGAGGATTGCTGGTGTCGTGAGTCGAAGTAAGCTGGAATGGCTATTATCGATGAAATGGACTGTTTCAGTTGGTCCACCTCAGCCATTTTAGCAGTGTGTTGGTGTTTGTGTTGGAGTGCTAAGCATATATATATATATCTGCTTTGTCTTAATGAGCAGGTTTTTGAGTGTTGTTTATGAGGGTTTCGGGTTTTGACGGTTTTATGGAATTTCGCGGGTTCTTGAATTTCTGGCGGCAGCTGCATTTTGATGTATTACTAGACGTACGAGTACTATTACTAAGTAGTTACTACTAAGAGGCTGTGGTTATTAGTTAGTGTTAGTTACTGGTTATTGGGTAGGTGTCTACTGGTAACTGAATGTTCGTAAGCGTATTATTATGACGTATGTAGTGTTCTTATTCATATCTCGTTAGTCGTTAATGCAAAATAGTTAGTGTCCACTCGCATCAGCACTCTCACAACTTCACAATTGTGTTTCTGATGGAGGAATAGTATGAGTTTGTCATGTTTGTCAAGTAACAACATGAGCAATCTTTTGGATGAGGAGGTGTCTGTTCCATATATTGGGCAGCTTCGGCTGACTCAAGAGGATCAACAGCATCGATAGGTTCAAACAGCTCAATGTTTAACGGAGGTACAGGAAGTGATACTGGATCAAATTGTAACGGTGTAGGTTTATCAAACATATCGTAGATTGGTTGGTATTGATAAGGAGAAGGGTAATAGTATTGCACTGGATACTGATACTGTATCTGCTGCTGAGGTTGGTGTTGGTGTTGATAGTGATGTTGCTGATGTTGTGGTGCTGGTGCTGGTGGGGGCAGTTGCGGGAATTGCTGAATAGATGGAAGAACTATAGGGTCTTTTGAGCTGTAATGGTTATAGTGACTATGTTGTGACGATGAGACAGGTGTCAACAGATGGTTGTTGTTGTTATTGTTGTTATTGTTATGAATGCTGTTATGAGTTGGTGATGAGAACAAAAGGTCAGAGTGTCTTGATTTCTTGCTGGTGGTTGGATAGTCTTCTTCGTATTGTTCCATTCTTCTCTTAGATGGAGATGGAGTAGAAGTAACCAGGTTGTGCACTTCTGATAGCTTGTGTAGAGAATCACACCAGTCTTTGTAGGCTTTAGCTTTGAGAAACACTTGATAGTTGAGGGTTTGAAGAACAAGCAGTTCCATACTCTTGAGTGTCTTAGCGGTTAAATTGGATAGTGAGACCCAAGTCTTTAATGTAAATGAGGAATCATCTAGGCATTTGTTGGCCACCATCAACAAAGTAACCACAAGTTTGAAAATCTCATCAGATGTTCTCTTGAGACGTCTTCTTCCAGAGCTCTTTGTGTTGTTGACAAAGGTGTGTAGATAGTGAGCAGCATGAACCAGAAGCCCATTCTCTAGGTTAGTTGTAGTAATAATAGTCTCTATCTTCTTCGCGAATACGGCAAAACTGGCAGGGTCCTTGGAAGAGCTACTAAAGAAGAGCATCCAGACGATCCTGCTGAAATTAGACCGTGTGAAGAAGGGCATTTGGTGAAACAGTGAAAGAGCTGATAGTATTGGGTTTAGTGTAACATTATGAGAAACTAGTAATCCAATTTCTACGAGAAACGGCTTTGTATTTATTCGAGAGACAAGATTTGTAACCCAGAAGCAATCCGTAGACCGTAGACCGTAATTAACATTTCTACAGACAGAGGATGTACAAATTTAAATTCCGTAATCCTGCACTCACCGCACTCACCGCACTCAGCACACTCACATCGCACACGTCGCACTGCACGTAACGTACGCACAAGTATTTTTCCCAGATTGAGATTACCCAATGTTTTTTTTTTTAATTAGCAGCTTCCCTAAAATTCTCACAAAAGAAATTTTCTGGTTAAACTACGTTTCAAGTTTTTGCTCAACTTTCTGGATTGTGCATGAAATTATGATGTGAGAAACTAAAAAGTCTCCTTTAAAATTAAAGTCTTGACTCTTGACTCTTGACGGGGGGAGCAGGCGAGGAGTGGGCAACATGAAGTAAGAAGTAAGAACGGAGAGAGTGGGACGTGGGACGTGGGACGTGGGACGTGTGTGAGACTTGAGTTATTTTAAATGTAGAAGTTGTGGACCAACTAATCTAGTAGTAATACGGATGTAATGGATTGATGTAGTGATCTGTACTAAGTGTTATGATCAATGACTAAGTGATCAAGCAGTAACAGTAAGGTAAGTAAGTAGTAAGTACTCATCAAAAACAGGTACGGTACGACTACGGTTATAACCACCTTGTATCACTACTCAGTACTCAACTACTGTAGGGATCATCACTTTCATGAACCTAATAATGTCCTCTGTAGTTTCAAGTTGGGAGCAACTATATACCAGTACAAGCACACAAGCATATTATACAAGCGTATCAGCATAAAAGAGTTACAAAATACAAGCCCACAACCAGTCTTCAAAAGTCTACAAGAGAAAAGCGTGGTACATTTAAGAGAAAAGAGAAAAGTTGTATGTTATTACTTAATACTTAATACTTAATACTTAATACCCTCACTCCTCAGTGCTTCCCACCTCCTTTGACCAAACCAATCACGAATTACATGATTGTCCGTATCTATAGTATTAATCTACACCAATGCTATGCACACCTCTTCTACAGCGGTGAAATATGAGTAAACGTCGATTGGACCATTGGGCCCTTGAGACCTCCCATGGGTAGTTTTAGTTTTACCACCATGTTGATGGTGATCTTAAATTAACCCAAGGGTGATTTGCAGAAAAGTGCATTGTCTGACTTAAATGTCAGCCTTTCCCTTAATTCCTTTTTGAATTTTGATTTGTCTGGCCCCAATGACCATAATGCCCAGTGCCCAGGCAAACTTAGAGAAGAGAAAAAACGTACTACATACCACACATAGTCCTAAGTCTCGTAGCAAATGGCAAGAAAAGTAAAACAGTGCAGGTCCTTAAAACCCATTATTTTATCATGTACTGATTCGCTTATACAGGCTTGGGTCAGACTCAGTGACACAGTGTGTATTTTTGGCTCAGTCTTGGTCATCAGTTGTATATAATAAACCTAAAGTAGTAATATTCGCGGGTGGTCTAGCTTCTCTTTACGAGCCCCATATTGAAGCTGGCCCACCCGAGGGCAAAATTGTATCATCTTAATTAAGCCTAATAATTGAGTATAATAAGTACGAATTGGATCAAAGTATAACCAGTAATCGTTTCTGATCAATTAGAATCCAATTTTGCCTGGTTTTTAGACAATTTAAATTTTCGAAATTGATTTTATGAAAAGTTTATAGACCACAAAACGTTCATTTGAAATCTCAAAAAATCTTAAACTACATAATTCAAAATTCGAAAATCGTAAATAGCCAGTTTAAAGGCGATATTAGGATAATACTGGACCGTACGACTACAATTAACATGTTTTTACTTAATTATCTATACAATAAGACCATATTTTCTACGTTTTAATTCGAGCTGTGTACTGTTAATTATAATGCTTAATCAGTAATCAATATAATTGGATAGGATACGCGGAACTCCGATCCCGATTCCCGACCTTGAAACTCCCGATATGGCCAACAAAACAAATATCGCCTGCTGCAGAGAATAAAATTTACCTGCTGCTTCTGCTTCTGCTGCTTCTCATACTGCTGATGTTGCTGCTCCTACATTGCTGACCTGCCAGTAACAGCCCGTTTTCTGGGCCCGGCCCCCCTATTTTTCAGAACCTATTATCTCAAACAAGAGAGTAGAAACTATTGAAGCATCATATTACGAAATTGACTCAAATACGCCCAGAACGTAAAGAGTGGTCGATGGTCCATCTTGTGCAGAGCCCAGAGGCCCAGATCAACAGGTGTTCCACTGTTCACCTGCAAGATATACATGAGTATAAATTAGGTGATATAATATGATTATCAAACACACATAGCTGTAAATAAAATGCCTTCCCCCTAAACCATTTATCACGAAAACACTAATGATTTCAATTATAGTTCAACATTTCTTAACTTGAATGAGTTTGGAGTTGGTGTTGAACTGTGTGGGCAAATTCTCGGTGTAACGTCGACCTGATCGATTAAATTTTAGTGTGAATTTATTTGTATTTAAATTGATGCATCGTTGTCGGTTATTATCGTCTATTTACCCGCAACCACAATTATTCAGGAATTTTACCACCACCACAACATTAACAACCCCCAGGTTCAAACGCCCATTACTAAAATTAACCACTAGTACTATTCAGAAGACCAATCAATATCATACAATGGTCAGTGAAACATTTGTTAAGGAACCTCTCTTCAACTTTGAAGGTCGTCTTTCAGAAGGACCAACTTATAACCCATCAAATAATACATTGTTATGGGTTGATATCATTGCTGGTAAAGTACACAGAGTCACTTTACCAAATGAAGAAACAGGTGATGAATACACTAGGGAACAATTGGACTCAGTCAGACAATCACATACAGTGGTCCAAGTCCCTGGTGAAAGTATCGGTGTTATTTATCTAACTCAAGATGATGATATTGTTTATGTTGGTGCAAAGAAAGGTATTGCTTCATTAAACTTGAAAACTCAAGAATTCAAATATGTTTTGGAATACCCTGAAGATTGTAAAGACTTGAGATCAAACGATGGGAATGTCGATCCTTCAGGAACTTTTATCTTTGCTGGATTAATGGGTGATTTCGAACATGGTCCAATTGAACAAGGTCGTGTTTATAAAATCGATTTAAAATCCAAAAATTTTGAAACTGTCCTACCTAATGTTCTTATCCCAAATGGTATCAATTGGTCAAAAGATGGATCAACAGTCTATTGGACATCTTCACTTGATTTCAAAATCTACAAATTCGACTACAAAAATGGTGAATTATCAAACAAACAAACATTCATTGATTTCACTACTGTTTATCCTGAAAACAACTCTCCTGAACCTGATGGACATTCCCTAACTGAATCAGGTCATTTATTCAGTGCAGTATGGGGTACGAATACCGTCGCTCATTTCAACAATGAAGGTGATGTGGTTGAGTTCTTCAAGTTTCCAGCAGAGAGAATCTCATGTGCTTCATTTGGTGGGATCAATAGGGATGAATTGTTCGTCACTACTGCTAATTTGAAATTAGACCAACCTGATCATTTGAATGATGATGATATCGCTCATGATCTTGGTGGATCTGTCTTTAGAGTTAAAATTAAGGGACAAAGAGGTTTGTTGAGACCTAAATTGAATGTTTGATCATTAGTTGAAGGATTTCCCTTCTCTGAAGAGTAAGACATGTGTGTTTGATATATGCATGTATGTGATTAAATGAGATTATATGAAATGATATGACATGACATGAGATGCAATCAGGTTATTGAAAAAGTATATGTTTTTATTGTTTTATCGTCATGATTTTTGAGATCGTAAATTCGTAAGCTGGTCATGAATATTTGAAGTTATATTATGATTTGAACATGTATAGTATATTGGATCACCCTTTTATGATACGGGGTTTGAACTTTGAATCATGTAGAATTAGATGTGTTCAACAAGTCCACAACTTTTTTACAAAATTCCTCAACGAGTAAATTTTGCTCATCGCCTGCTTCTCTGAGACTTGATAGTTTCTTATTGGCCAAATCATTCCTTTTTTCAGTATCAAGTTTTGGATCATTCAGTATTTCATATATCCCCTTTAAATGATATTGTAATGATTTAAAACTTAACAAATATTGTAGTTCTTTATCTTCGAGTACCGGTTTGAACTTTTGATCTTCCAGTTTCTCTTCAGTTATTACTATGCTCTTCGTAGGTTTTGTTGTCTCAACTTTTTGTTCAACTGATTCGTCATGGGTATGTTCAGGTGATTTGAAGCATGGTAAGGAACAGTATACAATAGAACATTTTGGACACTTGTACTTTGACTCAGTTTCCTTACAGATGGAACAAATACCAAACCCCATTTCTTATGATATTGCAAATATGAACTGCTTATAGAATTGCCTGAATGATTGATCAATAGTGTGCACAATGGGACCTTCCACTAACCTCATCTCATCGCTTTTACTAAGAAAGTTTAAAATTTATTCCAATGTCCGCGAATTCGCGAATTATATATTACATAAGCTGTAGAGCTTACAAAAAGAAACGATAACGAAAATGCTTCCTTTTCAATAGGGAAAGACAAAAGAAGGTCGTGGAATTATGACAGTTTTGAGGTGAATATCGGTCGATTCGAGAGGATCCTTCCGAGGGATAAACTATTCAGATGATTAGCATTACAATGATACTAGTAATGTTATCATTTACTAAATGTGTAGTGTAGTATAATGACATTTATTATGTTGATAAATGATGATTATCCCCATGTAAACTCATCGATTTTCAAGCGACGATACCGAATCTCGTTTTTTTTTCTTTTCTGGAATATATAACAAAGTCTAAAAATATGAAACGGATCCTATAGGACGGTGATGACGTTGGGGGCGAATTGTGCTCAGTGACGGATGATCCAGGGCTGAGTGCTGAAGACCTGACCGTATAAGTATGTGGAAACTGTAATAAGGTTAGACCAAGTCTATGTTAGATGTACGTCAGTGAGTGAGTTTCATGACCAAACGAGGCAGTTTCATTGGACTACACTGTTTCCATATTATCCAAAGTCCATAGCCTTACATATATTTTAAAGTACGCGTTGAAACTTTCTTGGATACGGGTCATATCGCAATTAGCAATCACAAACGTTAACTCCATACACAAGACACAAAACACCAGATGTAGGTCGTAGCAATAGAAGGTTATCACCCAGTAAAGAATGCAGGGTGCACTACCAGTTTCCAGTTGGACTTAGTTCCAACTGTTTCCAGTTTCACCACGCTCCAAACTCCAGTTCTACTCTTCTCTTCTCTTCTCTGCTCTTCGCCCCGAGGTCCCTCTGGTCCCTCAAAGGGCTCTGTCCCTCTGTCCCACCATCCGCGGCCCTCCCACGGACCCACGCCCAACCTGAACCCACACAAATTACAAAACGAGCACTGGAGTGCTGCACCTACCACTTGGCCTTTGTAGTTTGTATGTACTTTCTCTCTGTTTTTGTGTATTTGTGCGTCTGTTCACTTGAATTTTGAGCGTTTTGGAAAGCTGCAGTTGAAAAATTGGCCAATCACCGTTCCGGAATTCATAATCTTTTTTCCGACCACTCAAAAACAAGTAAAAAAATGCAAACAGTATAAATAAACACAAATTCCCTTTGAAAAGAAAAGAAAAAAAACTGGCAAAGAAACTCTTCAGTTCAGTTTAGTTTATTACTCATATAGAAAAAATGCCAGCTCCATACAAGAAAGGTTCTGAAAAGAAAGGTGCCACCTTATTCAAGACTAGATGTCTACAATGTCACACCGTTGAAGCCGGTGGTCCACACAAAGTTGGTCCAAACTTACACGGTGTTTTCGGTAGAGTTTCTGGTAAAGCTGAAGGTTACTCTTACACTGATGCTAACGTTAACAAAGCCGTTATGTGGGATGCTCAAACCATGTCCGACTACTTGGAAAACCCAAAGAAATATATCCCAGGTACTAAAATGGCCTTCGGTGGTTTGAAGAAAGAAAAAGATAGAAACGATTTGGTTACTTATCTATTGAAAGCTTGTAAATAAGCATGTTAACAAGAGAGGACTATTAATATAAAAGATATAATTCCCTTGATTTCAATGATATTATAAAAAAAGTTATAAAAAAAATAAGAAACCATTTTTAATGATGATAATGAGAAGAGGTTGATAGTAGAAGGTGAAGGTGGTGGTGATTCGATGTGAAATGAAAGAGTTTTTGCAAGGCATTGGAGATGAATTCATAGAATAAAGATTATTTTTAAAAAAAAGTGATATTTAAAGAAAAAAACCCTTTTGGTGATATTAGAGATTTGAAAGAATGATAGAGAAGAAACAGAAGAATAGTTTATAGAGAATTTTTCTGTTTTGATTTTTGAGTCTCATCGCTTA
Source organism: Wickerhamomyces ulmi (assembly GCA_030569675.1). NCBI lineage: Eukaryota > Fungi > Ascomycota > Saccharomycetes > Phaffomycetales > Wickerhamomycetaceae > Wickerhamomyces > Wickerhamomyces ulmi. The sequence goes on from JAJMLN010000014.1 coordinate 213,896, forward strand.
TAATTGGTTTTTTTCTTTTGGTTTTACATACATTTTTTTTCTAGTGATGTTTGTTGCTTTGATTTATGTGGATTCATATTCTTTTCTGTATTATGATTTATTTCATCATTTTATTAATTGTATATACAAACAAACAAGTTGTTATTTAACGTCATTTATTTAAATATTGAACATTGTAGTCATTTGCAGTTTCATTAACAACACTATATATTGTATTTTTTTTCAAGATCTCTTCTTCTTCTATCCACTAAATACTTTTGAACTTCTTCATTAGTGAATACTGGAACAATAACGTCAGCAGTAGACTGCACCTGATCCTCTTCTCTTGAAATGGAATTTAACTGTTTAAGTCTCTTCTTTGTGGCCTTTCTTTCATACTTCAATAGTGGATCTTTCAATGTTCTTGAAACTTTGAACTGTTCTGAATCATCATGATTATGATTGATTAAATCGCCCAGTATTTCACTAGCTTCCTCCCATACGTCTTCATCATCAAAACTATCATCGACTGTTTTCCCCTGTTCATCTAAATATCCATAATATTTCAAATTCACTCTTGCTTCTAACTCTTTCAATTTCTGTAGTTTATTCTTCTTCCCACTAATCTCATCCATCTTTGTTTGTTTATTCTGTTTTTGCTTCAATATCAGTTCTTTCACACCTTTCAGCTCCTTAGCACGCCCAAAATACGTATACCCTCTAATCACAACCCCACCAGCTATACTTTGATTCTTATTATGTAAATAATCCACTCCTCCTAGTTCTTTAATACGATACTCCCATGCTGTTTTCTCTCTCATGAGTTTATTCATCTCATCATTCAAGTCTCTTATTTGATAATCTGATAGTTTCTCATCTTGGATCTTCAATGACTTCTCACTAATCTCCTTCAGCACTTGTTTTCTCCAGTTTTCAGCATGTTTGAGTTCAGTTACTTTTTGAACTGATCGTGGTCTTTGTGTTGAATTATAGTCTATATATCCTGCTGCTTCGGCTTTCTGTTCTTGGAAACGGAAAAGCACTGTGTTTGCTTTATCACTATTACGTGACATTGTTATAGAAAGTGTGAAGAGTGATTGATTGCTGTATGGTAATGACTAGTTCTTCCCTCTTTAACCTATGAACTAGAAACAAGTAATAAATTTGTTTGTTATGGTTTTCGCGAAAATATCTTCACCATTTATATTACGTAATCACAGATGAGTATTATTATGTAATGATATCTCACTCTTTTCTTTTTTTTTTTATAATTTCTTTCGCGAATTTCCAACGCGCGCCAAAATAAAAATAAACTCTGCCTTTCAAAACCTTTCAGCTCACTCAAAATGACAACACACAAAGACAAACACTTTGACAAGAACAAAAATGGCCATTAGTCTGTCTCCAAGTGTCCGCAACTACCGATTCGTCGTTGGTGCATTGGTGATCTTCACTATTGTCGTCTTTTTACTCTCGGCGCCTTCATCGTCCGGTTTACAAGTTCCAAACTCATTCCAAAAGACTCAATCTTCTCAAGAATCATCTCCAGGTCAAAACTCTTTCCAAAATTCAGGTCAAGAATCTGTTGGTAACTCTCCACAATATGCCGATGATGTAGACTCTGAAGCTTCAAAAAACAAAGCTAGTAATGGTAAAGATGCTGCTAATCAAGCTACATCACCACAATTTGCTGATGACACTTTGAAAGATTCAAAGAAAGCTGGTGATGTTCAAAATCCAAAAGCTGTTGATAAAGATACTCCAATCAAAGAAGCTCCAAAACCTGAAGGTGCTTCTGGTTCAGGATCATCCGGATCATCAAACAAAGGTTCTTTCGAAGCTATCAAAGAATCTAATAAACTATACGAAGGTGTTCCAGAAAAAGATTCTGATGATCTATTACAAGATGCTATCAATGATAAAGTTGACAGCACAACCTCAAACACAAAACAAGACTCATCCATTTCTGAAAAGAAAAAACCAATTGCTGCTGCTGATTGTAAGAAAGATCCAGAGTTTGTCGTCATGATCGATGCTGGTTCAACCGGTTCAAGAGTCCACGTTTATGAATTCGATGTTTGTTACTCTCCTCCAAGATTAAACAAAGAAACTTTTGAAATGTTAAAACCAGGTCTATCTTCTTTCGATACTGATACCACAGGTGCTGCTAAATCTTTAGATCCTCTATTAAAAATCGCTTTAGAAGTCGTTCCTGAAAAACAAAGAGGTTGTACTCCAGTTGCAGTCAAAGCTACTGCTGGTCTACGTCTTTTAGGTGAAGAAAAATCTAAAAACATCTTGAAAGCTGTTCGTACCCATCTAGAAGAAGATTATCCATTTGCTGTTGTTGAAGGTGATGGTGTTTCTATCATGAGTGGTGATGATGAAGGTGTTTACGCTTGGATCACTGCTAATTACTTATTAGGTAACATTGGTTCAAGTGATAAATACCCAACTGCTGCTGTTTTCGATCTTGGTGGTGGTTCTACACAAATTGTTTTCGAACCTGAATTCAAGAATGGTGAAAAAATGATTGAAGGTGAACATAAATATGAAATCAATTTTGGTAACAGAGATTTCACTCTTTATCAATTCAGTCATTTAGGTTATGGTTTGATGGCTGGTAGAAACAAAATCAACAGTTTAATCGTTGAAGCTGCTTTGAAAGATGGTAGATTAACTAAAGGTTCCACTTCTACAGTCACTTTAGATTCTCCATGTATCCCACCAAAACATTCAGCTAAAGACGTTGAAGTTAAATTAGATAATGGTGATAAATATGTTGTTAACTTGAAAGGATCAGACACTCCAGCTGGAGCTCAATGCAGAATGTTAGCTGAATCAATCTTGAAGAAAGATGCTGAATGTAAATCTGCTCCATGTTCTTTCAACGGTGTTCATCAACCATCATTAGTCAAGACCTTCAGAGAAACAAGTGACCTATATGTTTTCTCATACTTCTATGATCGTACCAACCCACTAGGTATGCCATCTTCTTTCACATTACAAGAACTTTCAGACTTGGCTCGTGTTGTTTGTAATGGTGAGACATTATGGGAACAAGCTCTATCAGCCATTGATGGTTCAATCAAAGAATTGAAAGAAGAACCACAATGGTGTTTGGATCTATCCTTCCAAGTTGCTTTGTTACATACCGGTTATGACATCCCATTACATCGTGAATTGAGAACTGCTAAGAAGATTGCAGACAACGAATTAGGTTGGTGTTTAGGTGCTTCCTTGCCTCTATTAGATGGTACTAACTGGAAGTGTCGTGTTAAGGAAGTTCAAGCATAAACTAAGAGAACGGTTTCAGCTCTTTTAGAGAACAATATACATTTAAGTTATATATTAATTGAAGTTCATGTAGTAATAATGAGACAATGAGAGCAGTGATTGGCAAGATTTATAGTTCATTATGCTTTAGAATTCATAGTCAGTGTGCATAACAAGGCATCGCCCTATTTCGTCATCAACTTAATAGTTAGTTAACCTACTAACTAGCCAATTAAAGTAACTAACAATTAACTTATAGTTCACTATTTAATGCACTTCACAACTTTATTATAGATAACTGGAAATTAGCCGCCGACAAACTGTAAACCCCAAAATTCGTAGAACAAACAATCAACCAAAAAAAAAAAAAAAAACTGGAGAAAACAAACGAAAGGCTAATTTCACTAAACTTAAACACCCCAGCAGAGACCACCCGCCCAGGCTCCACTAATTATACAGAGAACAGTCCACTGCCCAATGGGAGACTCAAAAGCCACCGAGCAACAACAACAGCACCAGCACCAACAATCCACGCTGAAGAACGATGACAATGGTGATGCTCATGTTCGTATGCTGCGAAAACTGTCCACAAGTTCGGACTCATTAAAACAAAGTAAATCACACGCAAAGCTAGCAGAAACCGCACATGGTGTTCGGTTACTCTCAAAGAACTTATCAAAGACAACAGTGAACCTCGAGGCCAAACACATTCTGATAGTGACCAAGGCAAGAGATAATTCACTTGTTTATTTAACAAGAGAACTCACAGATTGGTTGTTTACTAATCATAAAGATCTGACTGTTTATGTGGATCATCATTTAGAAAGATCATCTCGTTTCGATACAGATGGACTAATTAAAGAAATACCGAAGGCTAAACATTACTTGAAGTTTTGGGATAGAAACTTTGTCAGGGAGAAATCGTCATTGATAGATCTAATCATTACATTAGGTGGTGATGGTACGGTGTTATTTGTGTCGTCATTGTTTCAAAGAAGTGTACCTCCAGTGATATCGTTCAGCTTGGGATCATTAGGATTTCTCACGGCTTTCCAGTTTGAAGAGTTTAGAGAAGTGTTGGAGGTTGTTTTAGGGAAAGGAGTCCGTACGAATTTACGGATGCGTTTATCTTGTCGAGTGCATAGATCTGATGGTACATTGGTGTGTGAACAACAAGTCCTTAATGAACTAACCATTGATAGGGGTCCGTCGCCTTTCGTCTCAATGCTCGAGTTATACGGAGATGGATCGCTCTTGACTGTCGCTCAGGCTGATGGGTTGATTCTGGCAACACCCACAGGATCTACTGCTTATTCATTGAGTGCTGGTGGATCATTGGTTCATCCTGCTGTTAATGTGATATCTGTTACTCCTATTTGTCCTCATACTTTATCATTCAGACCTATTTTACTACCGGATAGTATGATCTTGAAAGTTAAAGTTCCTAAAAGAAGTCGTTCAACTGCATGGGCTTCATTTGATGGGAGATCAAGAGTAGAATTGATGAAAGGTGACTATGTGACCATTTCTGCAAGTCCATTTTCTTTCCCAACTGTGATGTCTTCTCCAACTGAATACTTTGAAAGTGTAAGTAGAACTTTGAATTGGAATATTAGAGAACAACAAAAACCATTTGTTCACTTGTTATCTAATAAGAATAAAAAGAACTATGAACAACAACAATTATCAAAACCAAAATTTAATTTCAATGATAATTCAGATGATGAAATTGAAGAACAAAGCGAAGATGTTGATGATCTCGGTCATGAATCACCTGTTGACATTGATGATAACGATCTCTCCACTTATTTCATCCCACCACCAGGTCAAGGTATTGATACCCCACCAGTGAGAAGATCACTTCAAAACACTCCTGTTTTAAGTCCAAACGAAGATCTGAAGTCTCTACATTTAAACTTGGAAAGAGTATTGAAGAGATAAAGAAACTGGTCATCTGTGTTTTTATTTACAGCGATGGACACACAATTGCCAAAAAAATGAATGTATTATGAGATTACGTATTAGAATTTAGTTGAGTAAATGAATAAATATATTTGATCAATGCTTTTACTATGTAATATATATATATATGCTATTCTATGCTAACTTTTAGCAAAAGAAGTTTACAATTCTATGATAGAAAGGTCCATTTCGTAGATGTTCCAATTCTTCTTCCTTCTCCAATTTCATGACTTCAACATCAAACAACTTTCTATCAGTAACCAAATCAATATCCTGGGCACTGATGAATGGGAACACCAATCTTTCACGCTCTTTGAAATATAAATACACTTTATGACCAAGGTAAAAACACAAGAATGAAACAATACCAAGATAGTTTTGGAAGAATGAAACAGCACTAGGTTTACCACCATTGTTAAATGGGAACAGAGAAACCCAAAATTGTGCACCTAAGATCAAAATGTTCATGGTCAAGGCAATAGATGATGTCCAAATAGAACCAGCTTTGTAACCTAAGGTATCAACACCAACACCTTGGATCTTCAAGGCACGCAAGAATCTAATATGACTTAAACAGATTGAAGTCCATGTGAAGATCACAGCTAAACCAGAAAGTGATAACAACCATGTGAAAATAGATTCTTGGTTCTCATAAGCAGCAATGAAACTGAACAGTCCAAAGATGATAGAAGCTAATATAGCCCTGATTGGTCTGTTTTGTCTATCAACATAGTCAAACCATTTTGGTGCGAATCCTTGTTGTGCTAATGAATAAAATGTTCTTGATGATGAATACAATGCTGCATTTCCAACAGATAAGACAGCAGCCAAAATCACGGCGTTGATGATATGTGGAACGACTTGGATACCACTAGATGCAATTGCAATCACGTATGGTGATACTGGTGCTCCAACTTTTTTGATAGAGCCCATTAACTGTGGAGAGTTTGATGGGACTAATAGGCATACCACAAAGATTGACAAGAAGTAAACAACAACCATTCTGTAACACACATGTTTGATGGCTGATGGTATAGCCTTTCTTGGATTCTTCTGATCAGCAGCTGTTAAAGCCATGAATTCAGTACCACCGAATGAGAAAGCAGCTGTGACAAACACAGAACAGACACCTTTGAATCCATTTGGAAACATTGATGTTTCTTGTAGATTCTTTAATCCAATGTATCCCAAATTACCAGCATGATTGGTATCGATTAATAAACCTAAAATGATGAAACCTGTGATTGTGAAAACTTTCAAGATGTTCAAATAGAATTCTGCCTCTGCATATCCCCTAGAGCCAATCAAGTTCACAATAACGACAGTTGGGAAGAAAATTGCAACGAAAACATCTGGATTGATACTATCATTCCAATATTTGATAGTCATACTTGCAGTGACCATTTCCAAAGGTAAAACAGTAAACCAATTCAAAGCATAGTTCCAAGCAACAGCGAATCCTAAAGATGGATCAACCAATTTTGCAGCATATGCGTTAAATCCACCAGGAACTGAAGAGTAAGCAACAGCAAGGACACCAGCTGCCATCATTGTGAAAACTAACATGATACAGATTAATCCAAACCCACAGAATAAACCTCCTGCACCACCAAAAGTGAGTGATTTACCAATACCGACTAATAAACCGGTTCCTAAACCACCACCAAGAGTGATGGTGATAACATGACGTGTACTTAACCCTTGTTTGTTAGAGGTTGTAACTTCTTGAGATTCTGGATCGATTCTGACTTCTTCAACAGCATCATCATCTTTTCTCTTGAATGAATCGGTGATTGAGGTGAAAAACGAATTGAGTTTGGATGGTTGATCAATCGAACCAATATCAGTAGTGTAGGTTTTCACAGCTGAAGGTTTTAGAGTCTGCTCAGTGTCATCCAATTGAATTGATTCAAAAGAGTCTCTCTTTAACTCGGTTGGAGAAGAGTCTTGATTAGAAGGAGGAGTACTATCGGAACTATAGTAAGTGGTGGATGAACTTTGAATATCAGAAAGAGCTAAGGACCTTAGCTCAATATGGCCTGATTCATTGATAGCATAAAATTGATTGTTTGTCATTTGTAGAGTATAAGCGATTGTATAAGCGATTGTACTAATTTATAGTATGGAGAGTGATGATGGAAAAGAAAGAAGAGAAAGTTTTGAAACTTTCATGTGCCCTCTTTAAGTACATCGATATCCAAAATACCTCTAGAGATAATATTCGTCATTTGTGAAGAGAAATGTGTAACAGAAATTCCTTCTCAAGGTCATTAAATGACCATTAAAAGCTCTCATTTTGATGTGTCTCGACTTCTCAAAACTTTTTGACAGGTTTATCAGCTGCGTGGCCCGCCCAGAATATTATGTAATGATTATGTCAGCGAGAATTGATGTGTGTACTTACCAATATTACATAAACATTACATAATCAGATTGCGTATTACATAAGCAAGATTAGATAAGTCGGAATTCAAAAGAAACGGTAAAAAGTCACATGACGTTGCGATGATCTTCTATTATCTACTCGAAAATTTCCGAATTGGGCGTTTAGTGGCAATTTTTTCACAAATTTTTTTTTTTTTGGGCGCGTACTCAAAAATATACTGAAAGAAAGAATCTTTCACCATTACAAACCATCTAGACTAATAGAATAGATAGATAAAACATGTCAAACGATTTATCAAACAAATTGCAAGATTTGAGCATCGAAGGTGGTGCTCCAAAGCCGCAACAAAGCCGTGGTGGTTACCTTCCACCTCACTTAAGACGCCAACAACAACAAGGTGGTGATGCTGGTCAAGGTCAATCTCAAGGTCAAAGAGGTGGCTACGGTCAAGGTCAAAGAAGTTACGGTAACGAAGGTGGTTACAGCAGAGGCGGTAGTTACGGTAGAGGTAGCTACAGCAGTGGTGGCTACGGTGGTGGTTACGAAAGCAACAACTCTTATGGTGGTTACAACAGAAGAGGTGGCCGTGGTGGTTACGGTAATGGCCGTGGTGGATTTGGTAGAAACGATTCTGGTAGATTCGTTGATGGTAAACAAATCCCAGCTCCAAGAAACGAAGGTTTAGAAAAAGAATTATTCGGTGAAGCTGCTGATCCAAGTTTCCAATCTTCTGGTATCAACTTTGATAACTATGATGATATCCCAGTTGAGGCTTCAGGTGAAGGTGTCCCAGAACCAATCACTACTTTCACTGCTCCTCCATTAGAACCATTATTATTAGAAAACATTCAATTAGCTCGTTTCACCAAACCAACTCCAGTTCAAAAATACTCTGTTCCAATTGTTGCTGCTGGTAGAGATTTAATGGCTTGTGCCCAAACTGGTTCCGGTAAAACTGGTGGTTTCTTATTCCCAATCTTATCTGAATCCTTCCAAACTGGTCCATCTCCAACTCCAGCTCCAACTTCTACTTTCTCAAGACGTAAAGCTTACCCAACTGCTTTAATCTTGGCTCCAACCAGAGAATTAGTCTCTCAAATTTACGATGAAGCTAAAAAATTCACATACAGATCATGGGTGCGTCCATGTGTTGTTTACGGTGGTGCTGATATCGGTTCTCAATTAAGAGAAATTGAAAAGGGTTGTGATTTATTAGTTGCTACTCCAGGTCGTTTGAACGATTTGTTAGAACGTGGTCGTATCTCTTTAGCTAACATCAAATACTTTGTTTTAGATGAAGCCGATAGAATGTTAGATATGGGTTTCGAACCTCAAATTAGACACGTTGTTTTAGACTGTGATATGCCACCTGTCGAAAACCGTCAAACACTTATGTTCTCCGCCACTTTCCCAACTGAAATCCAAATGTTAGCTCGTGATTTCTTAAAAGATTATATCTTTTTATCTGTTGGTAAAGTTGGTTCTACTTCTGAAAACATTACCCAAAAAGTCTTATACGTTGAAGATGAAGATAAAAGATCAATCTTATTAGATTTATTAGCTGCTGATGAAAACGGTTTAACTTTAATCTTCGTTGAAACCAAGAGAATGGCTGATTCTTTATCTGATTTCTTGATCAACCAAGGTATCCCAGCTACTTCTATTCACGGTGATCGTTCCCAAGGTGAACGTGAACGTGCTTTAGAATACTTCAGAACTGGTAAGGCTCCAGTTTTAGTTGCTACTGCCGTTGCTGCTAGAGGTTTGGATATTCCAAACGTTACCCACGTTATCAACTACGATCTACCATCTGATATTGATGATTATGTCCATCGTATTGGTCGTACCGGTCGTGCTGGTAATACCGGTGTTGCTACAGCTTTCTTCAACAGAGGTAACAAAAACATTATCAAAGATTTTGTTGATATCTTAACTGAAGCTAACCAAGAAGTTCCAGATTTCTTAAACACCATTGCTAGAGAATTCAGCTCTGGTAGAGGTAGAGGTCGTGGTGCTGCTCGTAACAACAACACCAGAGATTTCCGTCGTTTCAACCAAGGTGGATCTGCTGGTGGTGCTGGTGGTTATGGTAATGGTAACTCATTTGGTAGTGGATATGGTAACAGCCGCAGCAGTGCTGGTAGCGGTGCCTTCTCTTCTTACCAATCTTCTGGTTACGGTAACCCATCATCATCTGCTTCTAACTCATGGTGGTAATCTCTGATATCATTTTTTGATATCAGCAGAATTGTTGCTTTGGTTTTTTATAAGTTTTTGATTTTTTGTTGTTGTTCGAAGTTTTTTTTATTATTTGTTGTTATTTTTTATATTATGCTGCACAGTCAGATGTCTCAATCATTAAAGTTAGTTCTACAGAGAGGACTATTTGGAAGAGGAGGAAGAAGAAGAATTTTCTTTTCTTTTTTTCTGAGAATATTATTTTCTTTTCTAATCGTTTTATCAATATCATTCATCAAAAGGAGGATGATTAGGTTGGTTTTTTCAAAGCATTTGCATTATTTTTTTATTGAAGATCATGTTTTACTAAGGGTATTTTCCTGCATTAAAAGAGAAGAAGAGTTAAGTGGGGAGAAATATCAGAGGTTTCTATTACATATTTATTAGAAAAGATTTTAAAGAGAGAAAAAAAGGGGAAAAGGAATTAATGTTATTGTTGTTGTTGTTGCTTATGGTTTACAAACCAACTTTTCTATGTCATGCCAATTAATCATTAAAATTGGTTATAATTTTATTGATTTTGTATTTTTGCTTTTTTTTGTGGTTCTTGGGTTTTCATTATATCAGGGTTTCAAAAAAAGAAAGATATGGAATTATATTTCTTGTTAGTGTTTTTGTTTTTGTGATTTTATTTTTACATAGTCAAGAAGACTAATGGGAGTTTTTCGTTATTTCATTGAAGGGGTTCACAAAAATTATTATAGAAGAGTTTGTTTGTTTGTTTTGTATTTTTAGGATTTAGACATATGGGATGTGCATTTTCAGCTATTTTAATTGATAGTACTTTATTACGTTAAAACCAGACTTGTAGTATTCACTATTTCAGACCCCGTTATTACTTATCTATAGGTGTTGTGTAATCATTAGCTAATGAGACGATCAACAAGGCACTACTATGAATTATATCTCCTATTACAGTTCATATATAAGCTCATACAGTCCAGCTGATCATGAGTCGTTTTTATATCGAGCGTGCAATTATACGAATGTCACAAAAAGAAAGTGGAGATATTCAAATTCTATATCAAACTCGTTAAAAGTGATGCCGTAGTAGGTCATCTTGATCGAAGATCCAGATCATTTTGTACAGTAGATGCAGACTGATCTATGATCAGTTTAATGGTACCCTCTCTCTCTCTCGTCTAACTGCTAACTGCTATCTGCTATCTGCTATCTGATTGTAGCCCACTCGTGTTACGTGATCTCTGGGACTAACTCGACACGATGATATCAGTTTCGTTTAACTTGGGGTACAAACTACAAACTACAAACAGCTACAAATATCACTTATAAAATCTCACCAAGAGTTTTCACACCACACTAACATTGTCTTGCATTCCCCTGAGCGATAATCATGAGCTAGTCGCTGTTGTCCTGTATGACCCCCAGTGACAAAGATGATCACTATTTAGCTCAAATGATCTGATCATGGCGCCATGATGTTAACATCCTTTAGACTTTGTGGTACTGTCGGGGGACTTATTCCAAGTTTGCTTGTACTTGACAGCTTGCAGTTATGTGTCTTGTACCAAGTGGCTAAAGTAGCTAAGTAGCAAAAGAACCTGGTAGATAGACTATCAGTGAGATAATAGAAGTGGTTCTCGGTTTCATCTATCGCATTAGTCGACTTGAGGTGCTGAGGTACATTGCAGTTACAGACGTGATTAATGCTTTCAGTTCTTTTGTAATTGTTTGGCCACTAATATATGCACTCACAGACATTGCATCTCGATACATACAAATTGTTGGCAGAAATTATTCCTCGCTTATAAGGTGATTATGGAGTGCAGAGTGTATTATTTCACACTTCAACATGCACACGTCGTCGTCGCCATGGGTTTCCCCTCCACTGTTCCGTGGTTCTGTATGTGTTCTTTGGGATTTTGGAGGATGGCAGAAGCGAAAGAGTGAATCAACCTTTAAGAGTTTGTACGTCGTCTTTTTAACACAATCTAATCATCTTGATCTAAACCTCTTATTTTCAAATAACCGGCAGTGACCGGTTGTAGCTCGATGAAACGTCCCATACTTGGGATTTGAGGTCATGAATTAGTTTCAGTTTGAAGGCTTGAGGTCCTCGTAGGTATCAACCCTGCTGGACCATACAAGCAGCTGAATGTCTAGATAGTAGGATGAAACATCTATACGACTTGAGGTCGTTGATCTAGGTACAAGATAAATTCATTATATTTAAACGCTATACGTCAAAGAAAGAAGTTGTTCCAATGCATGGAAAACCTGATTAGCCGTGATGCGAAGAGGAAGAAGGGGAAGAAGGGGAAGAAAGATGTCGAAGCCCATCTCCATCCATCATAGAATATGCCACACTATTGTATTTTGTACAATGAGCATTATCTTTAAATAGATATACCTTTATGAACGTACTTATTCTGCATATGGTTAAATGAATCATGACAAGTAGTGCAGTAAGGGAACAACAGCCGCATCAATAATTGCAGTGGAATATAATTCGTATATTCCATCAGCTATCTATAACCAGCTATTCTACAAATGACCTTCAGCAATCTAACTATGTGGTATACTTACGCAAATATAATTCATATTCATGATGTTCTGGATCATGGCCGGTAAGCCCAAGGACGTTAGATTCTTGAGTAATTAGTAGGCATAACATAGCACCCGGTGACACTTGATTGGCTGAAGTTCCAAGACTTGCTATAAAGTTGGACAGGTTTTCTTATGTTCAAGCCGCATGACACATTAAGCTATCCTCATTCCTCATCCCATCCATGGGTATGGCTATAGGTCGTATCTCTGCAAAATCACTTACTAAAACATTCAACAACAGAAATGTTAATGTTTCTTGTCATGATCCAAAGGTCTCGGCACGCACGGCCCACGAGTCACTCGACAGTCGACAGTCGACACTCACATCTACGTCTACGTCTACGCCTATTTCTTCTTCTTCTCCGTGGAGTGGAAAGTGGGACACTCGGTGTAGTCAGACTCAGTAGTTGGGATCACGAACGGTGTTATTGTACAAGCCACAAAGAAGCCGTGACTATTTGACACCTCTATGCAAATGGCTAAACACTCTTAGTACGTACAGACTTACAGTGAGGCCATTAGATTATACCTGCACAGTCAGTAGATGTTGACATTATTTTAGTTTGTTGAGGGTTGTTCCTTATTAAAGTTTCCAGCAAGCCTGACTATTTGCGAACTATTCGAGATAACTTTAACAGAAATGGTGCATGACAATACATATTTTGAGCTAGTTTTTGCTATAGATGCTCCCTGAGTCGTATTTAAAGTTCAGATATTTCAGTACATACTGGTGCCTAGAATAGGTATTATGCTTACCATTAAGCTTTCGCATGTTACCTTAATCTTCGATGTTTGTTGTTTGTTGAAAGATTGCTTTTTGTACTTAGTGATATCTTATAAAGTGTATAAATAATCTTGGGCTTCCTTTGATTTCATCCCATCTTTGTTATACAATCTTTTACATTGTTAACTACCTTTCTTATTCTCCATTTTTTATCTTATCTTCTATCATCCGTATTGTTTGCCTTATAGCTAAGTTCCCTCATTTCGTCTATTTTTTTATTTATCAGCTGTTATTGTGGAGAGCTTTCATATTATACCCCAGTAACCGTCCCTCATTTCAGTTTCATACATATTGCACAAACAACGTCACTTATACACATAAATATAAAACTCTTAGAATATGCCTTCAGATGATCCACTTAACTACTATAACGGATATTCAGTATCTCCAAGAGACAGATTCTTATGTTTCGAAGACGCTGACGATTTTATGAGTACGGGATTCTTTTCCAAGACAGATAATAAAAGCATGATGTCTTCGGATACAGATGCAACCAAAAAAGAGATCAAAGATGAACATGATCAATCTTATTTTGACAGACTTTCTAAATTCAAATTTCCATCATCGTCTAAAATCCCAAACACAGTAACATATTATGAAGTTGAAGATCAAAGTCCTACAAACTTGAGTCATATTTCAGCTGCATGTCCAACTTTGGACGGCAAGTCCTCCTCATTCAATAGTACAGAGAGTACTACTTCTGCAGCATCACAAGCATCACCAACCACACCTAAGACAAAATACCATACCCTTACCAAACAATCACCATCACAGTTATCATACAGTCCAACAAGATCACCAAGATCACCAAGAAGCCCATCACATAGAAGATCAACACCACATTCTGAATCCAGTTATGATTCCATATTCAGTGAGATTAGTAAAGCTGGACAAAATTACAACTCTAGAATGTCTAGTGCTTATTCAGATAGCATTGAACAACAGCAACAACAACATTTCAAACAACAATATCAACAACAATTACAACTACAGCAACAACAACAATATCTGAACAAAGGTGGTGAATTACAACCAGGACTTGAAGTGTTTGAAACTAGAAAAATTCAATTTGCATGTCCCCCAAAGAAGAACAAACCACAACAACAACAACCTATTATAATTGACCTCGATGTTGCTGCCAAACCATTGAGACCACGCTCAAGTCCAACCAATTGTTCCTATACATTTTCAGTTCCAAAACATCTTCGTCGTAACTCACTTGAACCAATGGGTCACGATGTCATCAAGGAGAGTGAAGTTGAAGACGTTGAAGATGATGATCATGCTGATGAGAATGATGATTTAAAGACTGGATCTCCATCACCTAATGATAGTGTTGATTTAGTTGATTTTTTAAGAGAAAGCATGAGCGAGAGAGCAATGTCGGTCTCTGAAGACTACAACCCTCAACAGTACATTAGACTAGATAATAGATTATGGATCCAGTCCACAGCCACGGACATTCAATAAGACAGTTTATTTTACCATGTTAGTTGACAGGTTTTGTAGTATTTGACAGTACATTCGCGAAGAAGTCGCGTTATTCGCGAATATTTTTTGTCACGTGCCTCGGGGCATTTGGCACTTGTCCGAGAGGGCCACAGCTCCGGGTCCGTGCCCGGGATTGTGTAGATGACTAGTACAATGAGAAATAGAGGTGTGAAATTAAAAACAAGGTGAATTTTGATATAAAGGTGTCATTCACCCTCAGGATCCCCCCAGGATCTTATCTATCCTGTCTAATCTACATTCACTTGACTGTTCTTTAATTATTTGTGTCATAAAGCTTTATTTGAGAGCAGACTTATTCAATATTCATATTCAATATTCATTTATACAATCGAGATGACTTTCCATGACTTCATGCTTGATCGGACCTTACAAGATCATGATATAGAAAGCATACGCAAGGTGTATCAAGACTCATGGAATCTTCGGCTTGTTGATCTAGACAACTTTAAAACTCAAGGAAAACAAATCATTGATTCGATCTTCTCGAAAGAAAGATATCTTGAAGTTCGTAGAAACGATCATGATGTTAAAATACGCAATTTTTATGATGAATTCCCAAGAAAACAAAGTAATAATGATACTCATTATCATTTGGAAGATACTACCATGAAATTCATCGTTGATTGGTTCTGGGGTAAGAAATGATAATTAGCTGGTGCTGGTGGTACATGGGTTAAAATAAAGACCCTTACGAAATACATACACATATACATATATACATATATATGAAGTTTACGAAATATAATGAACAATATTTAATAATAAAATGAGAATGCTTTGTTGATTGTAGTCTCATAAAGTCGGTGTATAAAAGTTTATTCCCATAGAGACATGTTTTGTTCGATACCTAAATCATATCAATTCAAATCAAACCAAACAAGAAACGAAAACATTTAATAAAACACATGTAAGTTAATAAGTTCGAATCATTAGTTATCATCGTCATCTTCATCATCTTCATCATCTTCATCCTCCTCATCATCGAAAGTCTGACCCAATGGAGGATGTTCATGGGCATAATGTTGTTTTCTTAATTCAGCAAAAGATTTCTTTGGTTTACTAACTTGTTCATCTTCATCTTCATTATCACCTTCATCCGCACCATTATCATCTGGATTTATTTCTTCTTCATCATCTGAAATATGAACATGTTCATTATGATAGTGTTCTTTTCTCAATTCTTCAAAAGATCTCTTGGGCTTAGAGTTTGATTCAGTGGAAGATGATTGATCTTCAATTATTTTAGATTGGTGGTTTTGTTCAAGAGCATCAAGTTCATCAACTTTGAATTCTGGTTCACCTAATGTGAAATCATCAAGATCTTCTTCAACATCGTCTTGATAATATTCATTAAGTTCTGGGTGAGTTGCTTTTTGAAATGGTGTTTTTGGTTCATCAATTGTCTGTGTTAGATTCTCAATGATTTGTTTTTGTAAAACTTCATTATCATTCAAGTTTTGTTTATTCCATTTCAATCCTTCTTTCTCTTCAGCTGTTAAGTCTTTTGAATTTGATATAAATTGTTGTATTTCTTCATCATTTAATGAATTTGGATCGAAATCCTTCTTTAGCAATGCATTCAATTTAGTGTTTTTAAGCACTTGTTCTCTAAACTCCTTTGTGGAATCTGAGATCTTGATGTTTTGCTTGGTCTCATCATCAAGCTTATTCTTAAGAATTCCTCCAGCCATTTTCTATATTTTTGTTATCTCTTTTAAAGTGTCTGGTTTAATAGGACGTTCGTTGCCATTGTATTTCTGTTTCTTCCCCAAACTGAATATGTCATTTTGCAGTGCTTCAAACCATTTCAAAATAGTCACGTGAGCTTTAAAGTCACGTGAGTGTTTTCTGGAAAAAACGTTTTTTTAATTCATATTATCCCAAATATGGGAATTAGCTATATAAGGCAATATTCGCTCAGAATGTCAAAATATGGTAAGGACCGCACGGTATTTTTGTTTTTAATTTTTCTGATGGGCCCATTTTGGCTGTTTGACGTTTGTTGAAGAGAGTGTTGGCATTTTGGCTATTGTTTGTGTGTAGGTGTGGATGTACTGTACTGTATAGTGAGTGTATAGGAACACATAGAAAAAAAAAATTATCAATCGCGATCTTGTTGGTGAGCTGGATTTAGGGGCAGTACATACTACATAGTAGAGATCAGGTTGTATGTATGTGTTTAAGACTAATGTGAGAGTAGCGTGTAAGTTATAAGTAGTCATACGAGTTATAACCATCTGTGTATATACTATATATACTATGAGTGTGTGCTACTGGTTAGTCACTAGTCATCACTACACTATTACCAATGACTCAGTAGTCAGTGGTTCCTCATTTACCCATTTACCCATGAGTAACCCAGTAACCATTGTAGTGTGATGACATAATCAAATACATAGTAAGAGAGGCCCCCCAACAAAGGCCCAACAAACCAAAATTCACCAAAAAAACCAAAAAAAAACCAAAAAAAAAACGCGATGGCACCTGCGGCCCGAACCGCTTTACGCTTCTGCTGGCTTCCAACCACCAAAACCACCAAAACCAAAAGGAAACGCACTCAAAACAAAACTCTTCGTCAAGCTCAAACTAAAGGCGCATTCTATAAAAGACTCTCAAAACCAGGAACTAGCTGCTTAGAAGTACTCAATTCGTTGCTTTTATCCAGACCCCGTACGCTCTTTCCGCTCAATCAAATCAATCACAGGAACTTCATCGCTACATACGCAGCTCTGTTCTTTTTCTCCTATCATTTTGTCATCTCCTAAAGGCAAATTAAATTTATTGTCAATATCGAGAAGCCTGGAAACACCACACCACACTAATACAGGCCTCCTTCTTTGACTCTTTTGATTCCTTTATCTGCTTCTGATCTTCATCCGTCAAAGCGTTCCTCAAGTCTTAATTTATTGAATCCCGTTCACTGCTCATCGCACAACCAGATCATCACTTAGTAAGTATACTTTCATCTCCTGATCACCAACTTTTAAAAACAAGACGCGCTAACAAAACATCTCCAACAGATTAATAAACAAATCAAATGTCCGGCGCTTACACTCCAAACCATTCAAACTCTTCTTTGAGACCGGTCACTTTGAGTCATGGTTCCATCGAGCACACTGTGCTGGTTCCAACAAACCTCCTATTCATCGGTTCTGAATTAAAAGAACAATTCCAAAAACAGCTACCAGAAGCTACCGATGGTTTCGCTGGCGAAGACGAACCAAGTTCTCCAACAGAGCTTTTGGCTAGATTCGTAGGATTCATCTCAAACTTGATTGACCCAAACTTATCCGGTCAATACGACCAAGTGTTATCTTTAGTGCTTTCCGAGTTTGAAACCGCCTACTTGAACGGTAATGACATCCATACCGTTGCATCAAACCTTCTAACTAACGAAGATTACCCAACCACCCTTGAAAAAGCTAAATTGGTCGTTAAAGATTACTTCAATGCCAGAATCGTTGCTAACAAACCATTCAAGAAATACGAATCTGCTCTTTTAAGATCCGTTCTTAACAACGAAGCTAAATTAGCCGCTATTTTCGGTGGTCAAGGTAACACCGATGATTACTTTGAAGAATTAAGAGAATTATACAAACTATATAACGGTTTAGTCTCTGATGTCATTAAAGCTGCTGCTGATAAATTGAACGCTTTGGTTAGATCCACTCCAGATACTGAAAAAATCTACACTCAAGGTATTGATTTAATCAGTTGGTTAGAAAATGAAGAAAAAACTCCTTCACCTGAATATTTATTATCCATCCCAGTTTCTTGTCCTCTTATCTGTGTTATCCAATTAGCTCATTACGCTGTTACTACCAGAATTTTAGGTTTGACTCCTGGTGAATTCAGAGACTATTTATCTGGTGCTACTGGTCATTCTCAAGGTTTGACCACTGCCTTGGCCATTGCTGAAGCTGATTCTTGGGAATCTTTCTTCAAATCTTTGGACAAATCCGTTACATTCTTGTTCTACATTGGTGTTCGTTGTTCTCAAGTTTATCCAAACACTGCTTTACCACCTTCAATCTTACAAGATTCTAATGAAAATGGTGAAGGTGCTCCATACCCAATGTTATCTGTTAGAGACTTATCCAAAGAACAAGTTCAAAAATTCATTGATCAAACCAATGCCCATTTACCAAAAGAAAAACATATCTCTATTTCTTTAGTTAACGGTGCTAGAAACTTGGTTGTTTCAGGTCCTCCTCAATCATTATATGGTTTAAACTTGACTTTAAGAAAAGCTAAAGCTCCTTCTGGTTTAGATCAAGCAAGAATCCCATTCTCTGAAAGAAAATTGAAATTCTCAAACAGATTCTTACCAATCACTTCTCCATTCCATTCTCATCTATTACAAGATGCTTATGAGTTAGTTAAAGAAGATTTAATCCAAGCTGGTTTGGAATTCAAACAATCCGATTTGAAAATCCCAGTTTACGATACTTTTGATGGTACCGATTTACGTGAATTCAACGGTTCTGTTATTGAAAGATTAAACTTATTAATCACTAAATTACCAGTCAACTGGGAAACTGCTACTCAGTTCGAAGCTACCCATATCTTAGATTTCGGTCCAGGTGGTGCTTCTGGTTTAGGTGTTTTAACTCACCGTAACAAAGATGGTACCGGTGTTCGTGTTATCATTGCTGGTGTCTTGGATAGCTCCATTGATGATGAATTTGGTTTCAAACAAGAACTATTTGATCTAAATGATAACGTTAAATTTGCTCAAAATTGGTTATTAGAATATCAACCAAAATTAGTCAAGACTAAAGCTGGTAAAGTTTACGTTGATACTAAATTCTCAAGATTATTGGGTAAAGCTCCAGTTTTAGTTCCAGGTATGACTCCAACTACCGTTCATCCAGACTTTGTTGCTGCCACTTTGAACGCTGGTTACCATATCGAAATTGCTGGTGGTGGTTACTTCAACCCTGCTAGATTCACCGCTGCTTTGGAAAGAGTTGTTGATCAAATCAAACCAGGTACTGGTATTGGTATCAACATGATTTACGTCGATCCAAAAATGTTACAATGGGGTATTCCATTAATCAAAGAATTGAGAGAAAAAGGTTTCCCAATTCAATCTTTGACCATTGGTGCTGGTGTTCCATCATTAGAAGTTGCTTCTGAATATATCGAAACTTTAGGTTTGACTCATTTGGGTTTGAAACCAGGTTCAGTTGATTCTATCTCTCAAGCTATCTCTATTGCTAAAGCTCACCCAGATTTCCCAATTGTTTTACAATGGACTGGTGGTCGTGGTGGTGGTCATCATTCTTTCGAAGATTTCCATGCTCCAATCTTACAAATGTACTCTAAGATTAGAAGATACTCCAACATTTCTTTGATTGCTGGTTCTGGGTTCGGTTCTGCTGAAGATACTTACCCATACTTAACTGGTGAATGGTCTACTAAATTCAACTACCCACCAATGCCATTCGATGGTGTTTTAACTGGTTCAAGAGTTATGGTTGCTAAAGAAGCTAAAACTTCTCCAGCTGCTAAACAAGCCATTGCTGATGCTCCAGGTGTTCCAGATTCTGAATGGGAAAAAACTTACAAGAAACCAACTGGTGGTATTGTTACCGTTAGATCTGAAATGGGTGAACCAATCCACAAATTGGCTACTCGTGGTGTCTTGTTATGGAAAGAATTGGATGATACCATCTTCAACTTACCAAAAAACAAATTACAAGATGCTTTGGACAAAAAGAAGGATTACATCATTCAAAAATTGAATGCTGATTTCCAAAAACCATGGTTCGCTACTGTTGATGGTAAAGTTTACGACTTGCAAGATTTAACTTATGAACAAATCGCCAAGAGATTGGTTGAATTGTTATACGTTAGAGGTTCAAAGAGATGGATCGATGTTTCTTTAAGAAACTTTGTTGGAAGATACTTACAACGTGTTGAAGAACGTTTCACTGAAAAACCAACCACTTCAATCTTATCTTCATTCAACATCCTTGAACAACCAGACTCTGCTGTTGACTCTGTTTTCAACGCTTACCCAGATGCTAGAAAACAATTGATTAACCAACAAGATATTGATTACTTCTTATCTCAATGTCAAGCTCCAGGTCAAAAACCAGTTCCATTCGTTCCAATCTTGGATGCCAAATTGGAATACTACTTCAAGAAAGATTCCTTATGGCAATCTGAAGATTTAGAAGCTGTTGTTGGTCAAGATGTTCAAAGAACCTGTATCTTACACGGTCCAGTTGCTGCTCAATTCACCAACGTTGTTGATGAACCAGTTGCTTCCATCTTGGATGGTATTCACGATGGTCACATTGCCAAATTATTAAAAGATCAATACGGTTCTGATGAATCTAAGATCCCAGTTGTTGAATACTTTGGTGGTGAAGAACCAGTCTCTGTTGCTTACGATTCTGTTGAATCTGGTAACAAGGTTATCTACCGTGCTTCTGAAGACACTGATGTTGAAGAATGGTTTAAAGTTCTTGCTGGTTCAAAACGTTCTTGGAGACATGCTTTCATCTCTACCAAACGTATTATTCAAGGTTCAAACTTTGTTAGCAACCCAGCTAGAAAAGTTTTAGCTCCAGCTAGAGGTGTTGTTGTTGAAATTGAAAACCCAGAAGATCCATCAAAGACCATCTTGACTGTTTCTGAACCAATTCAAGGTCAAGTTAAACCAGTTGTTAAATTAAGAGCTTTAGACTCCACTACCATCGAATTATCTTTGATCGAACACAGAAACATTTCTAAAGAAGCTGTTGCCTTACCATTGTTATACAAATTCAACCCAACTGATGGTTTTGCTCCAATCTTGGAAGTTGTTGATGACAGAAATGAACGTATCAAAGCCTTCTACTGGAAATTATGGTTCACTGATTCCTTCGACTTGGACATTGATGTTCACAAACCAATTCAAGGTGATGAAATCAAAATCACCGGTCAAAAGATCTCTGAATTCACTCATGCTATTGGTAACAAATCTGAAGATTTCGTTTCAAGACCAGGTAGAAAACAATTGGCTCCAATGGATTTCGCCATTGTTGTTGGTTGGAAAGCTATCATCAAAGCTATCTTCCCAAAGACTGTTGATGGTGATTTATTAAGATTGGTCCATCTATCCAATGGTTACAAAATGCTTCCAGGTGCTTCTCCATTAGCTAAAGATGATGTTGTTTCATCTACTGCTGAAATCAGATCCGTCTTGAACCAAGATTCAGGTAAAGTTGTTGAAGTTGTTGGTGTTGTTTCCAGAGATGGTGCTCCAGTCTTGGAAGTTTCATCTTCTTTCTTCTACCGTGGTGAATACAACGATTTTGAAAACACCTTCTCCAGAGTCACTGAAGCTCCATTCAAATTACACGTCAAATCTGCTAAAGATCTTGCTGTTTTGAGATCTAAAGAATGGTTCTCCTTAGATAAAGAAATTGATCTATTGAACCAAACTTTGACTTTTGAAATTGAAACTGAATTGACTTACAAGAACAAAACCATCTTTAACTCTGTTAAATCTACTGGTAAAGTCTTATTAGAATTACCAACTAAGGAAATTGTTCAAGTTGGTTCTGTCGATTACGAAGCTGGTCAATCTCATGGTAACCCAGTCATTGACTACTTGACCAGAAACGGTTCTTCTATTGAAGAAAGTGTCAAATTCGAAAACAGCATCCCAATTGCTACTTTGGAAAGTAAAGCTCCAGGTACTAATGAACCTTATGCTGTTGTTTCTGGTGATTTCAACCCTATCCACGTTTCTCGTGTTTTCTCCCAATACGCTAACTTACCAGGTACTATCACTCACGGTATGTACTCAAGTGCTTCTGTTCGTGCTTTGGTTGAAAGTTGGGCTGCTGATTCTGTCTCTTCAAGAGTTCGTGCCTTCTCTGTTCAATTCGTTGGTATGGTCTTACCAAATGATACTTTGACTACTCGTCTAGAACACGTTGGTATGATCAACGGTAGAAAGATCATCAAAGTTGAAACCAGAAATGAACAAGATGTTGTTGTCTTGTCTGGTGAAGCTGAAATTGATCAACCAGTTTCTACTTTTGTTTTCACTGGTCAAGGTTCTCAAGAACAAGGTATGGGTATGGACTTGTACGAAAAATCTGAAGTTGCTCGTGAAGTTTGGGATAGAGCTGATAACCATTTCTTGAACACTTACGGTTTCTCCATTATCGATATTGTTAAGAACAATCCAAGTGAATTAACTGTTCATTTCGGTGGTGAAAAAGGTAGAAAGATCAAAGAAAACTATACTTTAATGACTTTCGAAACCATCATCGATGGTGAAGTTAAATCTGAAAAGATCTTCAAAGAAATCACTGATAAGACTTTATCTTTCACTTTCAAGAACCCAGGTGGTTTAATCTCAGCTACTCAATTCACTCAACCAGCTTTAACCTTAATGGAAAAAGCTTCTTTTGAAGATTTGAAAGCTAAAGGTTTGATTCCAGCTGATTGTATCTTTGCTGGTCACTCTTTAGGTGAATATGCTTCATTAGCTTCCTTAGCTGAAGTTATGTCTATTGAATCCTTAGTTGAAATTGTTTTCTACAGAGGTATGACCATGCAAGTTGCTGTTCCAAGAGATGAAGCTGGTAGATCCAACTATGGTATGATTGCTGTTAACCCAAGTAGAGTTTCAGGTACTTTCACTCAAGATGCTTTGAAATTCGTTGTTGAACGTGTTGGTAAACAAACTGAATGGTTATGTGAAATTGTTAACTACAATGTTGAAAACCAACAATACGTTGCTGCTGGTGACTTACGTGCTCTAGATACTTTAGGTAATGTTTTGAACTTCATCAAATTACAAAAAATTGATATTGTTAAATTACAAGAACAATTATCATTAGATAAAGTTGAAGAACACTTGAACGAAATCATTGATGAAGTTTCCAAGAAATCTTTAGCTAAACCTCAACCAATTGAATTGGAAAGAGGTTTCGCTACTATTCCATTACGTGGTATTTCAGTTCCATTCCATTCCAGTTACTTGAGAAATGGTGTTAAACCATTCAAAGCTTTCTTGGAAAAGAACATCTTGAAAGAAAACGTCAAGACTGATAAATTGGTTGGTAAATATATTCCAAACTTGACTGCTAAACCATTTGAAGTCACTAAAGAATACTTTGAAGATGTTTACAGATTGACTAACTCTGATAAGATCAAAGAAGTTCTTGATAACTGGGACAAATACCAATAAATATTCAGAAAGAGCTAAAATAACTGCTCTTATCGATGGTTGACTATAGTTCATCCTTCAAAAAAATTCATATGTCAGTGTGGTGTTGATATTGAAAAGGATTGAAGGTGTTGATATTGGTTAGCTAATTAGATTTATTGTTGTTTTCTGTTTTATTGGGTCTTTTTGTTTCATTTTGAAATCTTATAGAAACTTGTTAGAGGAAAAGGGTTCGCATTCTTTTTGTCATTTAATTTATTCGGTTATTTTTATATATCCTCTCTGTTTATACTTTGCTTTTTGCTACATATAATTTTAATTGAATGTGATTGTTTTTGAAATCATAGCGTACTGATTGTATCAATCGTCTTATCGTATAGTTGTTTGATGTCTATGTTGTATATTTAACACTAGATTTATAATGATTACTTTATATAAACAGAACAGCAATCTTATCGCATTATGGTTTTCTTGTCGTTGTACACTACACTTAATGAAATATAAGAATTAGTAATTAATTAAGGATAAATCAATATAGAAATGATAATATACAAAACCCTTTATGGTGGATTTAAACTGAAGTTTCTGATAATTTTTCTTCAGTGATCTCTTTCTTGTCTTCTTTCTTGTCTTGAGATTTCTTCTTACCAAAAGATGGTAGTTTGAAATCATGGAAGAAATAGTAAAAAATCATGATTGCAACAACATTGAAGAGAATAAAGCCCCACATGAGCCCAAAGTTTCTCCAGTAATATGAATACTTGATGTTTCTGTTAACATATGTAAATGTGTCAGCATCGGTATAAGCACAGTATCCACAATTAGTGGTTGAGTTTGGATCAGTTAAGTAACCACCACGAGCACTGATATAGTCAGAAACATATTCACCACAAGTTTGACCTTCAGGAGGAGTGAAATATGAAAGTTCGTCATTGGAACAGACAGCTTTTCTATCATGGATCAAAGTTGAAACTGTATTTTGAAGAACATAGGTTGTTGGTGAAACCTTGTAAACAAAAGTCCAAAAACCTGGTAGTAATGATTCAGGCTGTAAGATACCTGCAAAGGCAAACATGAAAGTACCTGCAACAGAACCAATCAAACCTGCTGTTGCTAGATCTGGGGAGAAGTAATAAACACCAACATTGAATGTCACATTGTAGATCTGATAAATGACAACTAAAATCAAGTAGAACTCTCCTGTCAAGTGAGAAGATGAGTTCAATCTCATTGTGAAGTAAGAGCAAAGAAAGTAGATGGAGGTACCAATCCAATTGTAAGGAATCTCAGTGATAATCTGTGACAAGATCAAGACAGACCAATGGAATGTATTACTCTTAGATTCTCTGGTTTCATAGACGATTCTTGCGCCAACAGCTCTTTCTTGGATCTGCAATCCAATAGGGTTAGCCATAATTACGGCAAGGAATGCAGCAAATAAAGCATGAGTATTACCAATCAATGTATCATCCAAGTCCCAAAATGTAAAACCAACAAACAAACCAGCAAAGACGTTCAACCCCATTTTGGCAAAGATGTAGAATGGATCTCTCCAAAATTGAAGATTGGTTCTTTGGAGAACATAATAGAGTTGAGAAAACCAAGATGTATTATAAGTTTTTGATAATGACTTATCTGTAACATCAACAGTGCTATCAGAACTGATACTCATGTTTCTTTTGGACTCGACAATCTCATCAATTTCTCTAGAGACAGATTGATATTGTGATGATTTTTGCCAGAAATCAAACCAGTCTTCATTCACTTCAGCAGTTGCACCGGCACCAATAGACTCTAAGATATATTCAGCTGGGTTTTCCAAGTCACCACACTTTCTTGCTCCTTTACTTTCAAAGTAATCCAATAATGTTCTAGAGTTAGAACCAATTTCACCGAAATAAACAGTCTGACCACCTTTTTTCAATAATAAAAGCTTGTCAAATTGTTCAAATAGAGTAGCAGAAGGTTGATGAATGGTACATAAGATGGCTTGACCAGCATGTGCTAAATGTTTCAAGACTTGAACAACAGCCCAAGCAGATTGGGAATCTAAACCTGAAGAAGGTTCATCCAAGAACAAAAGTAAGGAAGGTTTTGCAACTAATTCAACACCAATAGACAATTTCTTACGTTGTTCAACATTTAGACCATTTCCAACTTCACCAACAACAGCATCTGCATATAGTTCCATATTCAAGACTTTGATAATCTTCTCAACATAGGAGACTTTCTCATCATCAGGGACGGAAGCTGGTCTTCTCATTCTAGCTGCGAAGATCAAAGATTCTCTAACAGTTAGTTCATTCAAGTGTAAATCTTGCTGTTGAACATATCCTGTTCTTTTCTTGAAAGTATTATCGATTGGTAGACCATTGACCAGCATATCACCAGTGACAACACCAACATCAACTCTTCTAGAAAGAACATTTAGTAAGGTAGTCTTACCAGCACCAGATTCACCCATCAATGCAACTAATTGACCAGGCTTGATATAACCTTGAACATCATCTAGTAGTTTTCTTTCAGTACCGTCTTTCAAAGTAATGGTATAGTTCAAGTTTTTCCAACTGAAAATATCAGAAGTTGCAAGACCCTCACCGTCAAAGATTGCTTCAGCTTTCTTGGATTTGGTTAGTGTTAAACCATCAGACCTTGGACCTGCTTCAAGATCATCATCTTGTTTATCGTCATTTGGATTAATGAATTCATCTGGTAAAGCACCCTTCTCGAATAATAGTCTATCACCATTGGTCTCACCAAATTTCAAAACTTCAGAGAAGAATATCAACACAGCAAAGAAAAAGATCAAAAATCCAATCAAGATACCAAAATTTCTCCAAACATGTGAATAAGCATACTCAAATGAGACTTTCATGTATCTATCACCAGAAACTGTTTGCTTACCCAATTCTGAACCAGTGAATGCACAAACCTGATGATCAGTACCAAAATATTGAGCATATTCAGGACCATTTGGAATCAAGTATTCAGGTGTACATTCCATTTCTCTTCCATGAAAATCAGGCATGATCATAGATTCGAATCCATATCTGATTGGATTGATGTGTGCAATCCACTTGAACCAAGGATGCATTTGAGGAAGTTGGATCATGAAGGTAGAATACACGGCGATAGCGATCAAGAAAATACCACCAAAAGTGTTACCAAGAGCTAATGAGGGAGAAGCAGATGCAACAGCTGAAAACAATGCCTTTGCACATATAGTAGTTAGAGCAAAGAATAGATAGTAGCTAAAGAAAGCACCAGCTTCACGTTTTAGATTACCCAAGAAGTAAGTAATGATTGTGAATGCCAGAACTATGACTAGCTTGACAGGGATATCAGTGACTAAACTAGCAATGGCTTCAGCGGAAGGAGAGTAAAATGAATAACTTCTATGTCTTTGAACAATGGCTCTCTTTTGGAAAGATAAAACAATCTCTTGTGATGTGACAAAAGTGAAGAAGACAACACTGAAAAACACTAACCCACTTTTGGAAAATGCACCAGCTGTACTAGTAGGAGTACCCCAGAACATTGATCCAACAATGAATGCGATAACAATACTGAAGATTATTTGAATAGTAACAAACAATGATTCACCTCTAACGATCTGAACTGACCGTTTTGTTAATAGTCTCAATTGATCAAGATATGTGACAGTATATTGTGATGAGATTTTTTGACGTTTTGCCTTTTCATAAGCAAGTGATTGTTTGAATAAGGCTTTGGTGTCTGCAGCATTGATATCTCTTTGATGTTGGTCAATTTCAGCTCTCATCAACTTGTATTCTTTAGAGTTCAACCAGTATTGTTCAAACTCTGTAGGGGTCAATGGGACTTTATGTTCATAACCTGGTTTAGGAAATCTACCTAATGGATCTGTAACCGAAGTTAAGAACTCTGAAGTAGATTGACGATTCAATGGTTCGTAACCCATATCGATGAAGAATTGTCTTGCATTCTCAGCAGAGCCAAAATAGATTTGTTTACCTTCATATAGAACAGTGACTTTATCAAAAAGATTATAGATGTTTTCTGAAGCTTGATAAATCGTAACGAATGAAGTAGACTTCATCAAGTTAGTGGTTGTTCTGATGGCTTGAGCATACTCTAAAGCTGTGGAAGCATCAAGACCTCTGGTGGCGTTATCCCAACTATATACAGATGCTCTAGCACTCAATGCTTCAGCAATGGAAACTCTCTTTCTTTCACCACCTGATACACCTCTGAAGATATCATTACCAACTTTAGTCTTGTATGTATGTCTTAAACCGAAAACAGTTGCTAGTAAATCAACCATAATAGTTATGTATTGGTCTCTTGATGAAGCATTTGGTCTTGTGTTTGGGGTTCTGCAAGCAACGGCAAATCTTAAAGTTTGTTCAACTGTTAAATGTGGGAAATGCTCATCATATTCAGGAACGTATAGTAGATCAGATTTGAAGTTTTTAACCATTTCAGCTTGAGGAATACCTCCATAGAAGACTTCACCTTCAACACCTCTATAATGATGAGTTTCACCTGAGATTGTTTTCAAAAGAGTCGAACAACCAGCACCAGGTCTTCCTAGCACAAGACACATCTCACCAGCATTCACCAGACCATTGATGTTGTTCAAGATCTTTCTTGTTGGTGTTTTCTTCAATAGATTCTGTGGTTTAGGTATCAAGTCAGCCAAAGTAGGAGCAAAAGAAACACTGTTATCATTGGCTAGAGTGGAAATGTTATCAATCAAAACACCTGATGTTCTTAGGCTTAATCCTCTTTCAGTAATATCATTAACGAAGGCGCTTAAGATAACATTCAAGTCAAAGTCATTAGGATCAATGGCAGATGGGAATTCTTTAGCTCTCAAACTGGAGATTGTTCTAGCTAGAGTTGAGAATCTTTCAACAACATTGTCGTTGTTGTTAGAAACCACTCGTACAAATTCATCTTGGTCAAAAGCTTCAGGTTCTCTGAACTCTTCACTTGAGTTAGACTTTTTGGTGTCAGATTCAAGAGTCGACATTGCTTATTGATCTATTGTTGATGTAACTTTTGATTCATATCACCGCCATTGTTGGTATCCCAGAAGTGGGAATGTTTACTGTAATATATAATATTCTCATGGGTCCTGATGATATCATTTCCACCAGATTGCGAGTGCTGAGAGTTTGTTGGAAGCGTTAGAAGTGCGTTACAGTGTTACGGTGTTACGGTGTTACTGGAGGTAAATTACACTGGATTGACTAGCCAAAACGGATTTCCGCTAACGACGGTGGCCGGGTAACACTAGGGTCTAAACGAGTCCGGTAGCACCGAGCTCAACGCAGTAGCCTAATTCCTAAAACCGAGAACAGTAAAGTAATTAGTAAACATTCAAGAGTTCTAATATTTTATGTGGTTGTTGCTCTTGGTATACTTCTTCATAGGGTCTTAGTGGGGCTGAAACTTAGTAATTACTAGCTAGCTTACTGGTTACAAATCGAAGAATTGACCATTAATCTGGTGGAAACAGCCTCATGCTTCAACAACAAACAAAACACCGAGTAACTAAACTCATTTCAATGTATACACTACATTCGCACTTACTGTGCCATGATATAGTATTGATCAACTAACGCATTCAGGTATCTCGTGCGAGACACATGATGGCTACCGGAATATACTGGAATCTAACTACTTAAGTGTATCCAGTGTCCAGTATCTCCGTGCCAATGTTGTACTTGTCGGAAATCTGATCGTAGTTTGGCGGAAATTGCGGACTGGTCTATTTGTAATAAGGTCTTTGGTCTCTCTCAAAGTATATGTCGATTACAAACTTGTACCACGATAACGTGCTCGATCATAGCAAATACTGTTCTAGACTAGACTCTAGAGCATAGCCTATCGCTAATCTTCATCAGCGGGACATACTTACTACTAAATATAGGCGATTGTTTACTACAGTTTCTTCGCATATCGTAAATTATCAAAAAAAATGTTATATTGTCATCATTATAGTTGGTCATTAGCGTGGTTCGTTGTAGAATGGCTACATGTAAGCCCCGAAACCGTTTCATCGTATAAAGAAAATACAGCTAGCATGCATAAATTAAATATAATCTGCGGGGGTTGGTGTCTCTTGGTCATAATCTAGATTTAAAATGCAGTTTGTTTTAATAATCAGCAGTTGAACTTATCAATGGCACCAGTAATGATGTATCTCCAGCATATTCAACAAATCGCGTCTGAAGTGCTTGAGGAGCAGAGAATCTTCTATGAGGGTCATATCTGAGTAGCCCGTTCAACAAGTGGCGTAAATTTTTTGAACATCGTTCAGGATTTCTCAATTTTGGTGCTCCATTTTGTGAGATCATTTTGTGAATTTCTTTAGGTTCATCATATTCAAAATATGGTGGAACACCCTCGATCATTTCCATGATAGTTATTCCAAGAGCCCACATGTCAGCTTTAGTAGTGACATGGTTTCCATCAACAACTTCTGGAGATAAACACCAGTCTGTTCCCATAGTAATATTTTGAGTCTTATACAACTTGTCAATTCTAGTGCAGAATCCAAGATCACTGATCTTAACATGACCATCACTTGTGAGTAAGATGTTATCAGGCTTAATATCTCTGTGGACCATTCCATGATTATGTAGATATTCTATGCCTTGAAGTATTTCTCTGACTATGATAGCTATTTGATCTTCAGTTAAGCCACCAGTGCATTGAATAAGGTCAAGCAAAGAGCCTCCATCAGCATACTCCATCGTAACGTTAGCAATTTTGTCCTGATATGTATAGCCATAAAATCCAACTATGTTTTGATGATTGATCTTGCGAAGGGCTCTAACTTCATTCAATGCTAGATCTATAGTGAGTTTTGATTTCATCTTTATTCTCTTGATGGCAACTTGTTTCTCATCACTAATCCTTGTGGCTCTGAATACTTGAGCCGATGAACCACTTCCAACCTTAACATAGTCCTTATACAACACATCTTTAGAACGTGGTTGTCTCTTGCGTTTCTTAGCAAGAAGCTCTGTCTGAACATCGGACGAACCGGACGAATTAGGTGGATTGACTTGGGTAGCAAGACGTGGAGGAGTCAATAGAGTTGTTGGATGTCCTTTGATTGGAGTGTTAACGTTTGTAACAAGGCGTAGTGTCATTTTGGGTCTTTACTTGAAGTAATGGTGTATAAAACAAAACGAAGGAGGAACCAGAGAAAAGACCCTCTATTTAAATATTAAAAAAAGGGTTCTCATAATCATCAAATTAGCTCATATGAGATGATCGGGTCATTGTGATTGTCATTACCATTGTGTTTCTGTTTTCTGTGAGATGGGTGAGTTTGAGATGTTTTATATGAGATGAATAAATGATTAAGAAACGGTTTGAGATCTCCACACTATGAGATTTCGCGACATTGATTTCTGTATCAAATCTGGAAGGAACTTAGGCTAATGATGAACTTGTATGAAGCTTGCATAGTGCTTAGTAAACGTTTAGCATACACTGCAGTTGTAGCTACAATTGTAAGATCCCTCTAGTGAAAGTACGTTTACCTTTCTTATCATTGTAGAGCTTTCTATTGTTCACGATAATTACCCGATATGGATTAATGACAGGTCTAACTAAGAACTATAAATTTTATCCACTGAATTTGCACACTTCAGACCGTCTGAAATGTTTTAGAAAGAAGATAGATCGAGTATTTCAGCTCTAAGCTATCCAGTAGTATAGTCAATTCTTCAATTAAAAGAGTTTAATTTTGTGATTTCAAAATGAAGAAAAGCTGGACTAACTCAAAAACAATAATTTGAAAGATCAAATGAAACCAAAATATTCTATAAAAAAAATTTCGCCAAACTCACCAATACTGCTCCTTTCTCTACAGTAAAAGCTCTATCATATACTACACTAGATAATTAGCAGATAATGTCAAGAAAAACTAGGAATTATATGTATTATGAGTATATAAAGTGGATTTTTAAAGTGGTACTTTATCACCGCTCTAACAGTGTATTATTTAATCTCCGAAGCCTAGTAAAGTGGACGGATTGGGGCTTTAAGAGTCATGAGAGAAGAGTTGTACCAAGTAGCTTGATTAGTTGAGAAGCCAGCCAATCTTACCATCAATGTCAGTAGGCATGTGAATATATGTACACTCGTTTTTGTGATTCTGTAATATGTATTCAGTCAATAGTTTACACAAAAGCGGTTCAAACATATAAAGAGAGGTATACAGATATATAGAGAGTGTCGTAATCGCTAATCAAAAACCAGACCAGGGGAGAGCATTTGATAACCCAAGATCTAACTTTTTCTTTGATCTTTGGAAGGAGTTGAAGTCTACGAAGAAGTAAATCATGATGCAACAGAATACCATGAAACACTTATGTAGTCTAAGGAAATATCATATTAGTTTATGCAATGATAAGTCAGTGAATGAGTTTAACCAAGGACCATCTAGTTCGAGATGTTTAAAACTCTTTATATCCAATGATGTGAAGTAAGCATCTATACTATCATAATCAAAAACCTCCACTGGCGCCTCGACTGATTTCTTCTTTCTATTTCTCTTCTTCTTGACAACTTGTTCGAATCCATCCTCTATTTTATCTTTTGGGTCTAACAAACTCACAGCTTTGGATAATAATGGGTATTTAGTGAATAGATCTTTTGTGAGTAATCTATCTGTATGACTTTGGAAATTATTTGCTAGTAAGTACTTTGGCTTTTGTGATGTGAGGAAATCATTAGTCAAAGTGAGTGGGGCATGTGGTAAGAAATAAAGAGTCTCATCAGAATCAACGGAATCCGTGTCTTCTTCTTCTTCTTCTTCTTCAACTTTATAGTCCAACTTGTCGAATAATGTCTTATCCAAAGGTGCAAACACTGGGTCGTATAATGAAACACTTTTGATGTTCAAATCATCAACTAACAACAATATGAGCGTAAGTTGGAATATGGCTTGTAGTTCTTGAGCAGGCGATCCCAATGCGAGACATCGCAGTCTTTTGAATGATACGTCTTGTAAATCTTGTAGGCTGCTGAGTACTTCAGCATAAAACTTTGATTCTTTAACCACTTCCTTCTTCGACTCCAGACTTTTCAGCAGGTCATTGAGGTCAGTTTCAGAGGTACTCGAAGCCCTTTTCTCGAGCTGTTGCTTCTTTGCGGTCTTGACCTCCTTGAACTCCGACATACAGCACACACAGCAGCAGAACAACCAGTTAATCAGTCAAATGAGAGAAGTACTATTTAAACAAAATGACCAAAAGAGGTAAACGCACTACTCATCTCGACCAACCCTCGGAATACACCACCGAGTCACATGATTGTCACATGACCAGCCAGACAAAATAGATAAGCGTCCCGGACCCTCGGAAAGCCCGTCGGAGACAAAATTCCAATATTAAAAAAAAAAAAAAATTTACAAGCCAAAAAGATGCTTTAAAAGGTCAGCAAGAGCTCCCCAGAAATAGTTGCCCCCATCAACGTTTGTTTAAACGTTAACCGAGTGCCTTGTCTATTTCCCAAAGTGTCACCAAACGTGTCTACCAACATTTTTAATTCTCCTCCAGCGAGAGAAATGCGCAAGTGTAAAGTGTTTGTGGGTAACTCCCATCCAGAATTGGGTCAGCTCATCTGTGCCAAACTTGGTGTAGAACCTGCTCCATGCACCTTGAAGAAGTTCTCCAATGGTGAGACTTCTGTCCAAATCGGTGTTTCTATTCGTGATGAAGACGTTTATGTTATCCAGAGTGGTTCTGGTGATATCAATGATCATATTATGGAACTACTGATCTTGGTCTCTGCATGTCGTGGAGGGTCTGCAAAGAAAATCACTGCTGTTATCCCACAATTCCCATATTCCAAACAATCCAAGATGAAGAAACATAGAGGTGCAATCACTGCTAGAATGTTGGCTAATCTACTGATAATGGCCGGTGCTGACCATATCATCTCCATGGATCTACATGCATCTCAAATGCAAGGTTTCTTTACAAAACCTGTTGATAATCTATATGGTGCTCCAAGTTTAGCTAAATGGATCAAAGAAAACGTTGATGATTATCAAAATGCTGTTGTTGTTTCCAAAAATCCAGGTGGAACCAAGAGAGTTACAGCTTTAGCTGATGCTTTAAAGATAAATTTTGCTATGATCCATACTGATCGTCGTCGTAATGCCGATGCTTACTCTACTAGACAAAAACAAAACCAAAGTAAAACAAGAAGACAAAGTGTTGCTGCTAGAAGAAGATCTAGTGCCAGACAAGTCACTGAAGATGGTGAAGGTGAAGAAGTTGAAAACATCATCTTATCCAATGGTTTACAAACTGCTCGTGTCGTTCAAGGTCACGTTGTTGATGATGATTACATTTCAGAATCCATTGAAAATGAATCTGTTATCTCTGAAGATCAAGTCGATCAAACTTCTTATGCTTTAGGTGGTACTTATGATGCTGATGATTCTGATGAAGATGAACCAGCTTCTTTCAAAGAAGAAAAATTAATCACTTTAGTTGGTAATGTTAAAGATCGTTCTGTTATCATATTGGATGATATGATTGATAGACCAGGTTCTTTCATTGCTGCTGCTGAACATTGTCGTTTGACATGTGGTGCTAAGAAAGTTTACGTTGTTGCTACACATGGTTTATTCATCGATAACTGTCTTCAAGAATTAAATGCATCTCATTGTATCGATCAAATCGTCGTTACCAATACCTATCCATTAACTGAAGATAAAAAGAAAGTCAAGAAATTAACAACTATTGACGTTGCTCCAATCTTTGCCGAATGTATCCGTCGTGATCATTACGGTGAGAGTATATCTGTGTTGTTTGACAGTCTGGCTAGCTTATCATAAGCTTCACAATCTTGGAAACCTGCCTGCTTGCCTGCCACCCCTACTCTTCACTCTTCACTTACACTTATATAAGTTGCTGATCTTTTTCTTTTTTTCGTTTTCTGTTAAACTTATCCTTTATTTATAAAAAGAGTGTTTTACTTATTAAACACTACTTTCATGCTACATATCATCTTATAAAAACCTAAAAATTAATAGATCAAAATCATTTCAGAATAATATAACTTGTAGTACACCCATAGCTCTATATAGAGAGCTCATCCTAAAAACTTGGGAGAAGTTCTATCTCATTTTCTTTTGTAGGATAGTGATGATTGTGGCGAGAGCCTCTAAAAACAGTGAAAACTCATTGTTCAATTATGATGTTACTGCATTGAGGTGTCTTGAGCTGTATAAGCTGTATCAAACTGGCTCTATAGTATACAGACTTCTTATATGTTCCATTACAATCTTTGAGTTAGCTTCTTGCATTCAACTAGGATGAACATAGGTATACAACTGGTCATCTACGTACTTACTCTCGATAATTGACTATTATTTCCATTTCAACAAGTCTAATATTAAACGTTTATTCAATTCTTTGGTTCTGATAACGGACTTGAAATACTAACAGCTGTGAATTTCTTTGGTAATGAAACTTTCTTGAACTTAGATTTCAATCTTTGTGTAACCAGATCAAAATCTAAATGTTTAGTTAGACTGATCTTTGGAATACATGAAATGTAATGTTTCTCATCCAATTCAACATCTAATGGATCTTCTGTATGACAACCTGGTGATAATTTGAATCTGATGGAATGGTTCTTACCAGAACTATCTTCATATAATTCAAATATAATTTGTGATAAATAATCTAATTCTGGTAAATCATTGCTATTGATATAAAATTGGATATTACTTCCATATAGGATGTTTAACAATGTGTACATATGACTTTCTTTGGTGAAATAAGCAAATAAACCTGGTTTATCAGCTTCAATCATTGAATGAATATCTGTCAAGATCTTCTTTGCCAATGGAACTGATGTCAATAATCCAATTTCTAATTTCTCACTTTGAGTAATACCGTATTCTTGTGGACAAATGAAGTCAAATAGAACTTGAGATAACTTGTATAATTCTCTCAAATATTTAAAGATTTGATCGTCGAATAAGTAGTGATTTGTCTTGCTTTGTGCTTTAAATAACATCAAATGTTCAGGATAATGTTCAATCAATAAAGAGTCAGTTGGTGCTTCGATCTCTTCAACTGGTGAAAATATCTTTTCCAAGAATTCTCTATTATGCAAAGCATCAAATTTCATTGTATCATATAATTCTGAAATCTTTGAAGGATCAACTTTTTCCAAAGATGAAAACTCAGTAAAGATCTTATGCCATCTTTCAACAAACAAATCTGGATCTTCACCAGAACACCATTCTATTCCTAATTTCGTAGCTTTAGAGTAATTATAAGCCATGATTTTTTCATGATAGTTCATCAATTCAACAACTCTTTTGATAACGACATAAGGTTCAGGCATTTTAGAAGGCCATGTGAACTGAGATGGTGCTTCTTTACCTTCCCTTAATAATGGTTTCAGTTTCTTCTTGACTTTATCCATCAAATCTTTAGCGGCATTACTATCATCTAATAAATCTTTTCTGATTTGAATATTGTTCTCACTTGTTTGATTATCAAATAGTGCATTAGACCATAAATTTGCAGTTAATAATACTCTTCTTTCTGATGATGAGAATACTTGAACATTGTTCAATATCTCTTTATTTAACAAACTGATATCTTGTCTCGATTGTTCACCTAAGTCACTAGCTTGATAATGAGCAGAATGTGTAGCTTCACCACCCCATTTAAGAATGAATTGAACTTTTTCAACTTCTCCATTATCATCAAGAACAGGTTTCAATTGAATCTTTGTACCAGGGAAGTTCAATTTCTTCTCAAGGGTGTTTGCAAGAATATCCAGTTTATTTGCATCTTCAAGTTTTTGTTCTTGAGCAATCTTAATAGCTTTGAGAACAATTTCCAAATCTGAAACTTGTCTAATAATAACTTCTTCTTTATGACCTTTCAATAACGAGATGAAGATTTCTGATCTGAAAGAATATTTGAATTTTTGTTTTGGAGTTCTATCAGCATGACGAATGACTTGAACTAAACCTTTCAAGATCCATTTTTGAGATTTCTCTTCAGATGGTGCTTCATGAGTCATCAATTTACGGACATCTCTCAATTTCTTAGCTTCATAAAACATACTGCGTAGAATTTTTGCACTGTTGTCATAATAAGCAGTATTATCTTTCACAAAGGAAAACCCATTAACATCAATAACATAACTTTTACCACCAACTCTTAATAAATCAAACCCACAAATGGTTTGTTGAAAGCTTCTAGATACAGCAGCTGCAATCTTCTTTTCCTCATCGGATAGTTCTGTAATATATCTAATTTCTTTACCATGTGTGTTTCTTCTAACAATACCATCAACAACTGGGGATTTTCTAGTTTCAGCATGACAAAAGTTTGGCCCAACAGTATAAGCTTTAACATCTTCAAAGTTATTTGTATCCATAAATCTTTCATAAACATAAGAACCTGAAGTTCTTGGAGTGGATAGAGTAGGATCAAACTCTGAAGATTTATTACCAACTTTTCTAAATAGTCTACGACCACCACCACCATCTTTAGAAGAGTAATAAATATAAACGTTATGATCCTCACCATCAACTGGTTTCTCAACAAATGGTTTGGTTAAAGTTTTACCATCCACTTCAATTGTATCTTCATCGACCATTCTCCATGAAGGTTCATTTACTTTTTCAATCACAACACCTTGTTCAGCCAGTTTACGTTTCAATTCATCATCAACTCTTGGACCACCATCTCTTGAGATTTCTAGTCTTTCCGGAGTTGGAACACCAGCAGCATCAAGCAGCCACAGGCATAATCTTCTATCCCATAGTGCTTTTTGCATCATAAGATCATTGATAATGTATGGTTTTCTCAGTTTGACATATTCAATGGCTTTCTCCAAAGGGAAACCTTTTGAAAAGAAACTGATTAAGAAATCACAAGTTGGCCAATTCTCAACAGCTTCATCCAGAATAACTTTATCACCAAAGATAACAGTTTCAAATTCTCCATTTGCGATTAATCTGTTAAGAATTTGACGACATGGTTTACTCAAAACTTTAGCATCCATTGCACAAACACCAATTTTCCCAATCTTAGGCAGTTGTAACTTGGTAGAAGATGCCCTTCTAGCAGGAGTCACTGAACCTGAGACCGCCTCAGGAACACCAACAGCTGGTGGTGGCAAATTCAGTGAGCTTGAGTTCTCCGAAGAAGATGTTTTTGGAGTGAAACCTTCTAGGATTGGGGCAATAGAAGCTCTGATTGCAGCATTTGAAGTTTGACTTGGTGATTGAGTCGAGGAGTTCAGACTGAGAGCCAATGGTGAGACAGGCTGTGATTCATCAATAGCCGCCTTCTTTGTGATCTCGATAGGTTTTGTCATTGTGTTTATAAAAAGACTGTGTGGTTTAGTCTAATATAACAAAATAGAGAACACCGATCAAGAAGGTTTTTAAAGTTGATTGCTGAATTAAGATTAAAATTATAGTTTTTATTAAGGTAATTTGAGTTTACACTTTATCTTGACATCAACACGTTACCCGGATTGATTTACACACGTTTCATTCGCGAACAATTAGTTCTATAGCATTTGAATTGATGCAAGTTTATGCGGGTATATGCTTGTGTGTTTGTGGTAAATAGGTATAAGATTATAACATATGAACAATATAAACATAGAGTTTCGATTATAGTTTATATTATAAGAGTATAATGGTACAGTGACTACTTAAAATACTTTCAATAGTGCTTATCATATTATTTACTTTGTTAGTTTGTTTTTCATTTATTTGACTGTTTATACGTGCTCTTCTGATATAAATAGAGCGGTTAATTTCCATGAAGCTACTGAAGGCGCTACCAGGGTTATATCATCATGACTTTAGGTATCAGATGATTCAGTATATACCATAAACTACGATATACTCCGGATACAAGAACAAGAACAGAAATAACCAATAAATAACTTTAAACTGATACAAAACCCATTTCGTTTCCTTTAGTTATATTTTGTGCTGCACCTACCGATCTTCAAAGTCACGTGCACTTTCTAAGTATACAAATTTTTTTTAGGCGATGAGTTGATACAAAGATCATTTATATACAATCTAAAACCTTCAAAAACACTGAACATAATTGCGATGGTTGAGGCTACTAAGAGACGTAAAGTCGAGAACACCACTGCTGTGGTGAAGAAGGCTCGTTCATCCAAGATTTTCTCTCCTTTCAGAGTTATCGGAAACGTTTCTAATGATATTCCATTTGCTATTGGTACTTTAGGTGGTACTTTCTATATCGCTACAAGTGTTGGACAATCTTTCCAAATTTATGATGCTAACACTTTACATTTGTTGTTTGTTTCTCAAACACAAACAGATTCTAAAATCACTTCATTAGCTGCTCATTTCCATTACGTTTATGCTTCTTATGGTTCCAAAATTGGTATCTATAAAAGAGGTAGAGTTGAACATACTCTTGAAACTGGTTCAAAACAAGAGTTGAATAAAGTTATGGTGTTTGGTGAATATCTCGTTGCCTCTTCCAAATCTGAAATCTTTGTTTATAAAAAAGCTAATGGATTAAAAGTCGCTACTGAATTTTATACTAAATTATCAATCAATAACACTCTTGATGGTGAAATCATTGATATTATTCATCCTCCAACTTATTTGAACAAGATTGTTGTTCTAACAACAACTACAATCTTGATTTTCAACATCCATTCTGGTAAATTACTATACACCGCACCAAGCTTTGCTAATCAATTAAATACAATTGAAGCTGCTCCTGTTCTTGATATTGTTGCCATTGGTTCTGTTAAAGGTGAAGTTCATTTATTTAATTTAAGAAAAGGTAAAATCATTAGAACAATCAATGCTAGTGAAGATTCAGCCGTTACCTCTATTTCCTTCAGAACTGATGGCTCATCCCATATAGTGATTGGTTTGAATAATGGTGATTTGGTATTTTATGATTTAGATAACCATGCTAAAAAAATCCATACATTATATAAAGCTCATAAAGAATCATTTGGTGGTGTTAAGAAAGTTTCATTCTTAAACGGTCAACCAATTCTTGTTACTAATGGTGGTGATAATCAATTAAAAGAGTATGTTTTTGATCCATCTCTATCAACTTCAAACAGTTCGATTGTTTCACCACCACGTCAATTAAGATCCAGAGGTGGTCATTCTGCTCCACCTTCAGCTATTGAATTTGCTGATGATCAATCTCATTTCATCCTCAGTGCTTCAAGAGATCGTTCATTCTGGAGTTTCTCATTAAGAAAAGATGCTCAATCTCATGAATTATCACAAAAAACCGCAAAAGGTTCAAAACAAAAAGGTGGTCCAACTCTTAAAGAGAAATTCCCAGAAATTATCGATATTGCTATAGAATCTTCAAGAGAAGGTGAATGGGAAAACGTATTGACTGCTCATAAAGATGAATTATTCGCAAGAACTTGGGATTCAAGAAATAAAAGAGCCGGTAGACATTTATTAAAAACTATTGATAATGGTTCAGTTAAGAGTGTTTCAATTTCACAATGTGGTAATTTTGGATTTGTTGGATCTTCAAATGGTGGTATTGGTGTTTATAATTTACAAAGTGGTATATTGCGTAAGAAATATCAATTACATAAAAAGGCTGTTAGTGGTATTGCTTTAGATGGTATGAATAGAAAAATGGTTTCTTCAGGTTTGGATGGTATTGTTGGATTCTATGATTTTAGTCAATCTAAATATTTGGGGAAATTACAACTTGATGCTCCAATTACTATTTTAAAATATCATAAATCTTCAGATTTAGTTGCTTTAGCTTTAG
The DNA here is from genome assembly GCA_030569675.1 of Wickerhamomyces ulmi. NCBI lineage: Eukaryota > Fungi > Ascomycota > Saccharomycetes > Phaffomycetales > Wickerhamomycetaceae > Wickerhamomyces > Wickerhamomyces ulmi. The sequence continues at coordinate 254,590 of JAJMLN010000014.1, forward strand.
ATGATTTATCCATTGTTGTTGTTGATTCTGTTACACAAAAAGTTGTTCGTATATTATATGGACATACTAATCGTATCACTTCATTAGATTTCAGTCCTGATGGTCGTTGGATCGTTTCAAGTGCTTTGGATTCAACTATAAGAACATGGGATTTACCAACAGGTGGATGTATTGATGGTGTTAGAGTTGGTAATGTTGTTACCAATGTTAAATTCTCACCTCTTGGTGATTATTTGGCAACTACACATGTTTCTCAAGTTGGTATTAGTTTATGGACTAATCGTGCACAATTTAAACCAGTTTCAACAAGACACGTTGAAGAAGAAGAATTCAAAGAATTAATCTTACCAAATGCTTCTGGTGAAGGTTCTGCTACCATTGTTGAAGGTGCCTTTGATGATGAACAAGATAATGAAGATATTGTGAATGCAAACCATTATGATACATTACATCAAATCAATAATGATTTAATCACATTATCCTTAGGTCCAAGAAATAAATTCAATACTTTATTGAATTTGGATACCATCAAACAAAGAAACAAACCAAAAGAAGCACCAAAGAAACCTGAAAATGCCCCATTTTTCTTACAACTTACTGGATCTAAGATTGGTGATGAAGCCGCAGTTAGAGAAGGTGCTGCTCCTAATGAATCCTCAATCTTATCTAACAATAACAATGATGAAGCGATTGATTCAACAAACTCCATCCAATTAAAACCTGGTCAAAACATTGCTTTTGAAAGTGAATTCACTAAACTTTTGAGAATAGGTTCAGATTCTTCAGATTATTCTAAATTCTTGACATTTTTAACAAATGCATCACCATCAACCACAGATCTTGAGATCAAATCGATTAATACTCAACAACCATTAGTTGAACTAATCAGATTCATCAATGCATTGAATCAAGGGTATAAGGAGAATAAGAATGTTGAATTGGTCGAAGCTTGGATGAACATGTTGTTGAAGAATCATGGGGATGTCATATTGAGTAATTCTGATGATGATGATTTGAATGCCGCCTTGCAAAATTGGTATGATCAACATCATGGAAAGACTGGTAAGTTTGATGATTTGATAAAGTATTGTTCTGGTACCATCAATTTGTTGACTACTGCTTGATTTGTAATGTATATTCACTTCTGATTGATAATATAAACGTGTTAATAGATATAGAAAAACTATATAACTGTGTAGTTTAATCTTAACTACGTTGTAAATAAGCTATAATTCTCCAGTTCATGTATTCATTAATGTTCTATTGGGATTAAAATGCGATAAAAAACTAAAGTATAAAGCTGAGATATAAAGCTGTGATATAGAAACTCAATATGCTTAAAACCCAACTGGTCATATACGAACATGGGACAGGGGACATGCAGGGACATGATACATCAATTATTCAGAAGAGAAACACGATAATCACCCAATCTAACACTTTTCAATCTAATTTCATTACCCAATCCAATATTCTTCAATTTTTGGAATCTTTTCGTACACCCAAAATGAACCAGTATGAATTTTCTCCCATTGTTTGAATCATCATATACTTTGCCTGTTAGTCCGTTTTGGGTTTTGAATTTATCAATGTTGAATTTCACTCCTTCATCATTTGTAGCACTTGTAGCATCACGACCAAGGGAACCAAGGGAATGGGAACCATGAGAACCATGGGAATGGGAATGTCCAATGTTTAAAATATCAACAGTGTTGAGATCCAAACCATGACCAGTTTCTGAAGGTTGAGAGACAGGAATACAATTGATGACTCCATTTCCTAATAGACCATCACATATGAAACATCGATCTTTATCTTTCAAGATATCAAATTTATAATTCGTCAAGTTTAATAATAATTCTTGATGTTTTAAATTTGAAAGTTCTAATAATCGCTTTTTTAAATTTGTTTTGTTTGATTGGGTTTTTTGGATCCGTAGTGATTTCATTAAGAATGATTCTAATTCTTGAACATGGAGTTGTGAGCCTCTTCTTTCATTGTCGTTCTCATTGTCGTTCTCATTGGTGTGTGTGGTTATGGTTGAGGTTGACGGCAATTCTTTCAAAATCTTAACTAATGAGACTTTTGATGATTGTTTCAATTCAGTCAACATTTTCAAAATAGAATGTTTATCATTCCCATTATCCCAAAATATCTTTATCAACTTGAGATAATGCTCTTCACCCACCTTATTCCCTTCAGTTTCAAAAATCTTTGAAAGGTAATGGATGGCCAATACCGGATCATTCATTTTATTAACGTATATCTTCAACACCAACTCATGTTTATGAAGCCTTGATAATATGAATGTTTTCAATAATAAGATATGATTCAATGATTCAGTTTGTGATATTGTCAATTCTTCAATTTTGGTTAGGATTGAATCCAAATCGAAATTACCAACTTGTAAGAAACTGTATAGTTTTTTATAATCAATTGAATCAACTTCAAATGAACTATCTGATAAGTTTTGCAAATATATTTCTGCAAGTCGAGTGTTGTATATCACTGCATCGTCTTTAAGTTCAATGACGATGTATTCAAGATACATTCTTTCCAAGTTTTGGAAATCTTCTGTGCCCTTATCCCCTTCATTATTTGTTGCACTGTTTCTCCCACTATTTCTCCCACTATTTCTCCCATTATTTATTGCACTATTTGTTTCATTTGTTGTTGCACTTGCTGCACTATTTGTTGCACTATTTGCTTCACTTGTTGACATAATCCCAGAATTCAAAAACTTCCAAATCTTTGATTTATCAAGCCTATCTGAATTAGTTGAATTCATAAATATCTCAATCCCAAAATTTGGATCAATACCAATCAACAAATTTGTATATTTCAATATCAGTTCAATATGATCATTATTCAACCGTTGTAAATATCTCACTAATACTATTGGATCCGTCTTACGTGATGATGATGAATTGATATGCTTCTCCACTGTGTTTCTAGAGCCTGTTCTATTTCCTTGTACTTTGGTATCGTCACCATCTTTATCAGTATCTTGATCAGTACCTTCACCAATATCTTCACCAACACCAGAAGCAGTACCAGAAGCAACCGTAGAATCAATACCAGAATCAGGAGATCCATGAGGGGACACACCAATGGACACACCAATGGACGCTTCTTTCCTATTAATCAAATCCCATAAAAACCCTAATGCTTTCTCATGTTCACCTTTCTTGAAATAAAAATCAACAAGTTCATTAATCAACCCTTTTGAGATTAGAGATCTTTCAACAAGGTTAACATCACATTGATTATCCAATCTTACTAATGATCCTATCAATTTTGGATTTATCTCCGCGTAACATTGGAATAATGTCGTGTCCAATAATGTTTGAATTTCCTGTGGGTTATGAATTGTGTGTTGTTTATATTGTTGTTGGGTTTTATCTTGTCGTGGCTGGTGTTGGTTGCTGGTTGATGTGGTGTAATGACCCAAGGAAGGTTCTATTCCTGTTTTAGAGTTTTCTTGCTGTCCATGTTGTCCATGTTCTTTATGCTGTTTATTTTGATGTAGTTGCTCATTTTGTTCATCATTACCATTACCATCACCATCACCATCACCATCACCATCACCTCCATATCCAACTATATCTCTGTTTTCCAAGGTCAAAGAATGTATATCTCTGTTTTCCAAAGTCAAAGAATGTATATCATCATTAGTAAACATCTCAATAGTTAAAACCCCATCATTATTATCTAATGGAATTATACCACTCTCCGATTTTAAAACTCTATTGAATTTCCTTCTTGTATCGATTATATATAGAGTTAGGAGGTGTAATGATTTATGATCTGCTTTTAAATGAATCTGTGGTGTGTTATTTGATGTGTTGTGATGAGATTCTTGGATTTGAGATGTTGTGGTATTGTTGTTGGTATTAGAGGGTGTAGTGTCTGTGGTTGTATTGTTACCAGACTGTTGATCAGAGTGCCCTTTATGTCTATAAGGCAATGATATAGCTTGTTTGTTCAATCCAGTCAAAGATTCAGGAAATAAACTTATGACGATAAAAGGTGGACATGTGAATTTCGTGAATGTTTCAAAAAGGTGTTTTAGCTCGTCATCCGTGAGGTTTGTGGTGTCACTCTCTGTAGAAGTAGAAGGTGAAGAATGTGATTGGGATTGAGAAGATGTTGAAGGTGGAGAAGAAGGGGATAAGGATGATAATGAGTTCAAGGCATTAATGATTTCTAATTCTCGTAGTTTTAAAAACTTGTTATTTATCTGATCATCATTCAATTGTTTCAACAAGTTTATTGATTGTTTCAAAGTCAATTGATTTAAAATATCATCATATTTCAAGAGTGTATAAGTATGTATCCCCTCTTGAGAAATCACAACCAATGAACTTGAAGTTTGATCATATGTTACTTGTTGGATGTTTGGTATACTCAAAGATTGATAAGTCAACGAGGGAGTTTTGAAGTCTTTTATATGGATATGATTTGAAGTTATTAATAATATGAATAATCCACATAATAAGATTCTTTTTGGTGAATGTTCCCATTGTCGTTGTTGTTGTTGTTGTTGTTGTTCCCCTTGTCGTTGTCGATTATGTAAAGTGTGTCTTTTGGAGGATAGTATAGTATATTTCAAACCTTTTGATACTATTATTTGATCATTATAGTTTAGAATTTCAATAATGTGTGAATTAAACAATCCTGATCTTCCCAAATCGACTAATTTCGAATCATTAAATTGATCATTATTTGAGGTATCATTATTAAATCTTAGGGAATGGAATGATCCAGAATTAGTAGTACATATGATTTCAGTTTGATTTATGAGTTTTAAATGAATGATCTTGGTGTTTAATTTGAATTGATGGATCATTTCTAATGAATTATCAGCATCATCGAATTCATAAATGATGATTTGGTTGTTTTTGGTAAGGATTGTAAGCAGACTTTTCTCTATGTTCTCTATTCTCTCTATTCCCCCAGCACCAGTGGTAGTAGAAGCAGAAGCAGAAGTAAACACATCAATCATTATAATGTTATTAAAAGGTAACACTTCACATAAACCAAACGTTGCTATATCGAAAACATGAGCTTTTGAATCAGATAAAACGACAATGAAATTCTGTGATAATTGAAGGAGTTGTTTGATTGATTGATTATCCAATTGTATACTGTTATAATCATATTCTTTAGATATATTTGTATTTGTATTGCCACTTTTATTGTCATTGTTATTGATTAATTGGACTAAATTTCCCGTTGAAGTTGCAATTAAAAGCGACGAATTGGGCAGTTTTAACAAAGTTGTTATTTGTGATGGATTGAGATTGTCATTGGGCAGTTTTTGAGTCTGTTTATGTTTAAAAACGTTCATTTTATCATTAAATTGTTGTTGTTTATAGCTATTTGTTAATAGTTTAGTTAATTGTTTATTTAATGAAAAACAAATACAATTAAACAATTAACACTATATAAATTACTATAAATTACTATATAAATAAGGAATATCTATATAAATAGCAGTTAAACATGTCGTTACAATCGTCTTTAGAACAAATATCAACACTTCCAAACAATTCAACGAGATTCATCCACCAAATCAAGAAAATCGACTTTATAATCCAAAACCAATCATCAAACATGGTTCAATTCAAGACAAAATTGGATAAATTGGCCACAAATTATGAAAAATTGATACATAATGAGAACCAGAAGAATAAAGGGAACAATATGGATAAGATCCAGAGTTTTGCTGAGGCTATTGATCAAGAATTGAGAGTTTTGGAGAATTGTGTAAAGATTATGGAAGGAAATAAAGCGTTGGTTAATAAATGAATGAATGATACAAATATTGATACTAAAGAACTACAAACAGATATATTTGAAGAGTATATCAATATACAGATTTATATCGATATATATATATATATATATATCAAGGAATTATTGGATTATAGGATTATAGGATTAGGTTAGGAATATATATGGTTATCAAGAATACATTATTAATTATTGATTATTGGGCCACTCACTATTCAGTATTACTATTCAGTATTCAGTACACCTCTTCTCATGTCATCGTTTCATTCTCTTTCTCATTCTTTCTTTCTCATTGATATTCGTTCATTCTTGTCTCTTGTTTCTTGTTGGTAGTTCTGATTATGCATGTATCATCACATTAAACCCATATTCATATATCTATAGTGATATAGATATGGTTATTATTTCATAAAGATGTGAATAGAAATGAGAATCAAGCTAAGCCCTGAGCAGCTCTTTCCCATTTTCTAGTAGCAACCCAACCAGCATTAATAACCTTGATAGCATCTTTCAAACTCATTGGTTTTTTCAAAGTCTTTTGTTTCTCAATCAAACTTTGATAAATCACAGGATAGTTATCCTTAGAGATCCCTTGTAATACCCCATTCTCCAACGATCTCTTTTGTGCTTTGAGACGATCCTCACTTGTTGAATTCAACCATATTGATCGTCTCTTCTCCCATAGTTTATTTCCCTGGATGAATGGTGTGTCTTTGGATGTTGCTGATTGTTGTAATTTTGTGGCTTCTTCTACAACATCGAATTCTTCATATGTTGGAAGAGTGGTTTCTCTAGTTGTTGTTGTTGTGAAGGTGTTGAGGTTGTTGATGTTGTTGTTATTACTTGTATTAGTTTCTGTATGGTCGGTCATTGGAGGGAGTTGTGCTATTTGGAGTTGATTTTGAGTTTGAGTGTTGTCGTGTTCTAATAAAGAAGATGATATTGAGGAAGAGGAGCTGACAAGGAACAACTCGTTGATGACTTCGTCTGAAGAAAGAGCCTCGTCTGCAAAGTTTCTTAGTTTTGAAGCAGCTATTGAAAGGTTTATGGATGCTTTTATAAAGAGGTTTCTAATAGATTTCAGGACTGTTTTTCTGTGGGTTTCTTTATGGGATTCTTTATGAGCTTGTTTGAGGGTGTCCACAGGCATTGTTTCTCTACCAACACCGTGTTTTTATAGTACTTTATATACTCTTTTGACTACTATTTCTTTATGAGTATTTAATTGAAGGGGCTTCTGAATTTGTCGTTAATTAAATTCGCGAATACTTTTATACTTAACACTATAAAAGAATTAGTATATTAGTATATAAAAGATAGTATATAAGTATTAGTATATTAGTATTAGTATATTAGTATTAGTATATCTTACAATCATTATATCAATATATTAATATATATATATTAATAGTATCTATTTCTATGTACAGTCATCCATCCAACTCTCTCATATCAATCCCATAACAAACTTCTTCAATCCACCAAGCATACCACCATTACCATTACCATTACTACTATAAGTATATGTAGAATACCCCCTTCTCTCCACTCTATTAAGCTTTCTAGCAGTCTTTGCGTTGTTTCTAGTACGTTGTCCACGAGCAGGAAGTCCCATCGCGTGTCTCATACCAGCATAAGAACCAGTCGATTTCTTTAATGCAATATTTGAACGAACAATGGCCCTGGCATCTCCTTCAATTGTAAGTTCCGATAATTCCTTGGTTATACCCAGGATTTGTTGTTCTGATAGTTGATGCATTCTCATTCCTGGATAGAACCCTAGTTTGGAACATATAAGAAGCGCTTGTTGTTTAGAAAGTCCATAAAACTTGGATTTTAACCCAATCTATAAGTGTTAGTATTATTCATTAACCCATAAATTCATTATAATAATCTAGTTATAATAAAGAATATGTACATACTGAAATCAGCTCTTTAGCACGGAACGGCTTACCAAGAATAGTAGTGACCATTATGAAGATACTTATTTATTTATAAAGATCTTTCTTATGAATATTTCAACTACTTTTAAAAGTGTTTTAATTTAATTTTAATCCAATTTTCGTTGATTTTTGAAATTTTATTGAAATAAGAAAAATTCGCGGAAGTTAACCAGTGCTCAAAACCATCAGCCATTTTTATATAGACAAAAGACTCTTTAAATAGATTTATATAACGAGATATACAGATTAATGGACTAATAGACTCTTTATATAGTTATAGTATACTCCCATGTACACAGCTATACACTTATTTAACAAACATTCTCAACTTCAGTCTCTTTACCATCATTCTCACCAAGATCAGTTCTTAATCTTCTATTAAACAGTTCAAACAAGAACCCAAAACAAGCACTGGTGATACTACTATCGTATCTCCCCTTTGAAGACTCATCCCTAACAAAAGCATGTTGAGCATCATTCAACTCCATAAAAGTGAAATTCACTCCATTCTCCCTCAAAGTACTTCTAATCAAATCCCTTCCAATTGGTGGAACATGATTATCCAAAGTCCCAAATATCAAGACATTCTCCAAGTTCTTTCTACTCAATTGCTTAGAATTACTTAAAGTATCATCAGCTTCACCTTTACCTAAAGCATGATTATGTATATCAGTTGGGAAAAACCCAACAGTAGCACTAATCCTACCATCATAACCTGCTCTGAATGCCAAATGACCACCAAGACACATCCCAGTGGCACCTACTTTTCCTGAATAAGTTTCCAAACTTTCCAAATAATCAATTGCCAATTTATTATCTTCATCATACGATTCAAGAGGTTTTTCAATCTTGTATAAATTCCCAGCATCAGTACCTTTAACGTCATAATCTAGGGGTTCAGGACCAACAAAATTATGATAGATCGAGGGAGCAATGACGATGTATCCTTCACTTGCTATTTTCTTAGCAAATCTGGAAACTGGTCCAGTAACTTGATAAATTTCTGAATATACTAATACACCTGGGAATTTAGCCTTAGGATAATTAGGAATTTTTGGATGATAGACATAAAGACGTAATGTGGTGTTGTATGATGTTTGAACATCGTGGTAAGATTCTGTGATCAACATGTTCTTTCCTTCTCTTTATTCTCTTAATAGATAGTTTATATACTTCTTTATATACTTCTTTATATAGTTCTTTATATAGTTCTTTATATAGTTCTTTATATAGTTCTTTTATTTAGTTCTTTTATTTAGTTCTTTATTCATTTATTTGTTTTTTGATGGAGAACTGAACTCCATTTTTTATAGGTACTGTGGACAAGGGTTCATAACCATACACACTTATACACTTATTCACTTATATAAGTATATAAGTATATAACCATACTGTCATAGTATAAAGGAATAGTCTACACTCATGAAATAATCATAATCTATTTTTATAGCCTTTTGTATACACCAAATTTCTATAAAAGAATAAAAAGATAAAAACAAGTGAAATATGTGAATGAATGATAAAAAGTATTTCAAAAGATATAAAAATTAGGGGAACAGGGAGAAGAAGAGGGAGAAGAAGAGGGAGAAGGAAAAATGGGAATGAGGGAATGGAAAAGGCATAAAAACAAAAGTCATGTGAAGGGTAGGTGAAGGGTAGGTGAAAGTGGTAGTAAAAGAAGCATACATAACATCAGAACAACGTTAAAAAACCCATCAAAACAACATCATATCAACATCAGATCAACGATATATTTATCATAGTACAATTATCATTCAACCGTCTTAATTCATGAATAGAATGAACATTCAACCGTCTTGATTCATGAATAGAATGAATAAGAGTACCTTCTCATAATCATGAGCCAACTGTAAAACAAATCCTGTATATGATATATGATTTATGATATATGCACTTATCAATATGTATAGGAAACCTTGTAATAATACATCAAAAGTGTGATCTCAAGAGCGTCAAACCAAGAGTATACCAAATAATATACCAATAATATACCAATACTATACCAAGTACTAAATGATATCTGAAACATTAGACCGAGTTATATCTGAAACATTAAACCAAGTTATATCTTAAATATTATACCAAATGATAACTGAAATATCATCTGTAAAAACCATCATCTATTCTGATATATTTAAAACAGGTTATCTAAAACAATCATAACATCAATCAACTCTTTTGTAAATAAAACTCGATTCATCTTTATGTTTCATCTACTTAAGTTCATTCACCTCTTAATCAAAACAACTTAACTCATTATGTTTCACCATTTGAGTTCATCTCTTAACATCTCTTAACATCTCTTCAAATTCAAGTTCAAATTCAAATTCAAGTTCAAGTTCAAGTTCAAGTTCAAGTTCAAGTTCAAGTTCAAGTTCAAGTATTTGATTAAGCATTAACAAATTATGTATTCAGTAATATAGGTATGTGTTTATGAATGAGTTCATGAGTTCAAGGGTTTATCCCTGGATGATACTTCCACTTTCCCACCTCTCTCTAGCTTAATAAATCCACAACTTTTAATGAGTAGAATGACCACGATGATATTTCAACCCATTTAAATTCTTATATCTCTTACCACAAACTTCACATCTATAAGGTTTATCCTGTTCCATTCCATTTCCATCATTTGGATCAACAACACTATAAGTCCCATCTGGATTCAAATGTAATCTTTGATTTTGATGACCATGTAATCTATGATATTTCAACCCATTTTGATTCTTATAAGTCTTATTACATCCAATAACTGGACATGTGAATGGTTTTTCTGATCCTTGAGCAACGTATAAATTACGGGATGGATCATCTATATAACCTTCATCCATTTCTTCATCTAATTCCATCGCACTATCATCCGTTGTTAAATTAACTCCAAATCCAGAAGATGTTGGATGTTGTTGATGTTGAGAATTTTGTGAATGTGGACGTTGTGATGAATGGGGTTGGGATTGATGGACATTATTAAGTTGTTGATTATGAGATTGTTGTTGATGATGTGATTGGGATTGTGAATGGATATTATTATGTTGTTGTTGTTGTTGGTTAAGATTAACTTGATTATTAAAAGTTGGATAATCAAATTGTTGAGAATTTGTGTTATTACTAAACTGCGAACGTAATTGTTGTTGAATGGCTTGTTGTTGTTGATGAGATTGATTATTATGTTGATTATTATGCTGTTGTTGCTGCTGCTGTTGTTGTTGTTGAATGGATAAATGTGCTTGTTGCTGCTGTTGAGTATTTGGGAAAGGATTATTAAAAGCAAACCCATTATTTCTAGCTTGTTGTTGTTGAAGTTGATGTTGCTGATGTTGTTGTTGACCATTATTATTTGAATTGATGAAAACATCTGTTGTAGAAACAGTATCAAAGTTTTGAATTGGTTTTGGTTGATGAGTTGGTGGAGTTGGTGAAATATGAGATTCTTCATAATGTTTTAATAAATCATGCAATGTAGGTAATAATTGACCACAACAACTATAATCTTTACAATAATTAGCTTCAAGATCAGGAAGATAAGACGATTGAGTTGGTGGGGATAAAGAAGTTTGAGTATTATGATTATTGGTATAATTTCCTAGATTATTATGCATCATCACTTCATCTTTAAGCCAACTACCAATAGTTAAAGACCCCCAACTAATACCACCAACACCTTGAGAATGAGCGATGGATTCTCTTCTGAAATTCCGATGGTTTGTAATGTTAATGGAGTTAGTTGCCCCTATTTGATGGAGCAGACTTTGATGCTGACTAACACTTGACCCACCATGATTACTATTATGTTGTTGTTGTTGTTGATGCTGTTGTTGTTGTAGGTTACTATGCTGTTGTTGTTGATGTTGTTGCTGTTGTGATTGAGACTGTGATTGGGACTGAGATGACTGTTGGTGAGGAGCCAAGTTGGACCCGAACACAGATCCTTGCCTCTGATAAGAGATATCTATTGGTTGTGACAGTGACGAGTCTTGTTTAGCATTGGGTATGCTGATAGACGATACCGAGCTGTAGTAATTGCTGTTCATGGGATGTGAGTATGGCTATGGCTATGGCTAATAAATAGAGAACAGATGAGAGTAATCACACAATGTTATATGGAATAGATGAGATATAAATAACTTGCAGTAAGTGAAATATCAGCTCTTTTAGTAATAAACAGAGATGTGATGTGATGATATGATAAACTAACACAAAGAGAAAACAAAACACCAGAAATAGTTGATATTGTCTATTCAGTTAATACTCCTTTTTGTAATGAAACCGACTCCCGTTAACAAGTTCCGCAGCAGTTCAAAAGTGTCCAAAGTGTCCAAATGTCTCTGTATTCAGCTTAATTAAACTGAAATTGATTGTGGTTTTGTTTAAAGTGTAATGAAACTCACAATTTACCCAAATTAGACCGGACTCAAACTGCCCTCGGTTCTCGCCACCATAAAACCATAAAACCCCTGTTCCATACTGTTCCCAGAGGCCGGGTCACCTCATCGGCCATATGCACTGGCCGTATCGGGAATATCTGCCGCACGTGCACTGTACATATCCGAGGACACAGTCACGTGCACATTTCCCTGTATTAATCCGCCGGGCCAATCAGGTGGCGTGGTTCCCCACACAGTTCCGGTGGGTACAGTCATGTGACTACTAGAGAATAAAATACTTCCGAGGTCTATTACATAATCAATATATACAATTACGTAATGATTACATAATAATTTCATTTCTAAATGACACAATTTTTAATTTTACTTCAATTTTATTTGAAAGTTGCTATTAAAAAAGAAGAAGAAGAAGTCAATCTTTTTATTGCTTTTTGATCTTGTTCATATTCTTTCACAGACAATTGAATTGAACAATTAGATTTATCTAAACAATTCACTTTATATTACAGAAAATGGCTCTTTATTACAACTTGGTTTTTGGCTTGCTCGTTATCGAGATGGTACTCTTTGGTATCTTATCACTCCCATTACCTTCCAAAATACGTAAACCTCTAATCACAACAATCTCAAAACCATTCCAATTACAAGAGTTCAACATTGCTCTGAAATGTATCTTGGTGTTCATCCTCATCTTATTCGTTGATTCTGTTAACAGAGTCAGTGCCATTAATGAAGAATTGACCGGGTTTGCTCAGCCAGGTCCAGCAGGTGCTACTCAAAATGCCTTTGTTTCTGATCGTTCAGAAATTCAAGCTAGAAAATTCTATGCTCAAAGAAACTTGTATTTAACTGGGTTCACTTTATTCTTGACTTTGATCGTATCAAGAACTTATAGTTTAGTTGCTGAATTGTTAACTTTGAAAGATGAAGTCAGATCAAATCCAACTGCCCTATCAACAAATCAAGAATATGTTGAATTACAAAAAGAATTGAAGGAAAAAAATGAAACTATTGATATCTTGAAACAACAAGCTGAAAGTTTAAGAAAAGATTATGATGATATCTCTGAGCAAGTTGCATTAAAAGAGAAATCTACTGTTAAAACTAGTGTTAAAACACCTGTTGAAAAGAAGTCTGATTGAACTATATGCTTATAACTTGATGTATTAGATTACTTAAACAGTTGATATATCTACATATAGTACATAATAATAAGACTATATAAATGCATTATTTTAACTTATTTGATCTAATACTCTGTAGTTTCATAAGAACTACTCTTATGTTTAGGAGTGAAGTTAAAATTATCACCAGCTGGACCTAAAAACATTTCAGAGATTTTGATCCAATCTCTATAATCATTACTTCCCAACAATGTTTCCAATTCGTTTCTTCCTTTCCAATTCTGTGGTCTATCATTCAATTTAATTGGATAATGTTCTAAAATACCATATGGAGTATATCTATGGAAAAACGATAAAAACTCACACAAGTATCTTCTAGCAGTTGCAATACCATACTCATCAGTTCCCCAATGTTCTAAAGCGAATTCTGCATATTTCTTGACGATTTCTAATCTTTCTGTAGCTGATTTATCTAAATGTTGTTTTGATTCAATTTCTTCAAAGATCCATGGTTTGATTAATGCACCACGAGCAATCATAACACTATCAATATATGGGTCTTCAATTGCCTTATACCAATCTTCAAAGTTGAAACAATCACCATTCCCGATGAAATTAACTCGTTGTGTATCTTTTCTTTCTTTATCATCTTCTAATTCAACCTCGGTGTCTCTTACGACTTTACCAACTTCACTGATATAACTCCAATCGGCTTCTTTGGTATAACGTTGTTGACGGGATCTACCATGTAGGGTGATAGCAGCACTTTGAGTTTCTTTAATGATTCTCTTAACCAAGTTATGTGCAACTGGATGAGCATCTCTTGTACCCATTCTAATCTTAACAGTTGTTGGGATCTCACCAGAACAATAATTCATTGAATTCAAGATCCTAATTAAACGAGCTGGTTGATCTAACAATGCACTTCCTGAACCTTGTCTATACAATAAATCAATAGGACATCCAGAATTCAAATTAATCTCTGAGATTGATGGACAATATTTAGATAAGGCTTCTGTAGCTTTAGCACCTTGCCAATGTTTAGAAGTTGCGATTTGAACACCAAATCCTGGATATTCAGATGAATGAGCTTTAGGTAAGGCCCATTCGGAATTTGTTCCTTGGATTAATGGTAATGTTAATGCCATTTCCGAGTATGTGATGTCTGCTCCTAAGGAACGCATTAATCTTCTATATGGAAGATTACCAACTGTTGTTAATGGTGATACGATTTTCTTATTGACAAGATCAAGTTTCTTCTTTTCTGAAGCAAAGAATCTGGATTCAACATATTCGTTATATGAATCTTTGACTTTTGTCTTATCTGTTTCTTCTGTTTGTTCTCCCTTTGTTTCAGTGGCAGTTTCAGTGGTGGTTTCAGTGGTGGTTTCTTGGGTCTCAGTTCTAGCATCTTTAGCCTTTTTCATAGCAGCATCCGCTTTCTTATTATCATCCTGAATGGAATCAATGATCCCAACAACTTTATCACTCAAACTAAACACGAATCTCTTCTTAATCAAATCAAACTTCTGATCACCAGTAACATGATTCAATTCAAAATTAACTTGTTTAACCTGTTCCCATTTCTCCACATCTTTAACAAGGGAATTATCCTCTTTGTTTAAATGAGAATGTAAATAACGACATCTGAATCCAGAAGGACAATACCCTAAACTGTTGAAAACAGGACAAACTCCCTCAATGTCTTTTTCCTTCTTGTTTAAATATTCATTCAAATCATGGATATAACGACATTTTTCTGGTCCAAATTTACATTCTTTACCTAACGATGGATCAATCAATGACGCACATAATCTGTTGACTTCATAAGTTTGTCTGATCTCTCTGTTCTTATTCTGTCCTCTTTTTCTTTGTCCCTTTTGTCCATTGGTGTTATGAATCTCTCTAGCATCTCTAGCATCTACTTTAACTGGTGCTTCACTTTCACCTGATCCTTGGGTTTGAGTTTGTGTTTGTGGTTGTGGTTGTGGTTGTGGTTGTTCGTCTCTTGGATCAACAGCTTCGACTAAGTATTCTTTCTTGATATAAGCAATACCTTTCTTTCTAGTATCTTTATCATTATCAATAGTCTCTCTATCTTGTTGATTGCTTTGTGGTTCAGAGGTTGTTTCAACTTTTGGTTTCTTGGTGACTGAGTTCTCGGAGTTGGACTCTTGTGGTCTCTTGGTGGAGTCCACTTGATCAGTCATCTTTATATATCGTTATATATATATAACTATTAGATATTTCTGTATCTTTAAATATGTTTGTTTTAGTTGTGTTTTTGGCGATGAGCTCCGAAAATTTTTTTATGCTTATAACTTTTTGATTGAATTGATAAATAGTTGATAGATTAATTAGTTGTGTTTATATGGTTGATTGGGTGTTGAGTGGAAGGTGATGGTGTCACTGATTACTAGTTCATCCAAAAGAGTACACTGTTCATACTAAAAGGAGAGTGTAATTAAGTGTATATTAGCCCTATAAACACCAGTGCTCCTAACACATATATGCACATATATACACTATAGCCATAAAAAGAAATGAATCTACTAAGTGACATATACACATGTAAACTAGATATTACACACTCTAGTCTATACACCAACACTATATACAGATCTATAGAGAAAGAGAGGGGACACGGAATTTATAGCTTTATCAGAAATAGCCGGCTTCAACTTGCCTATTTGGGAAATCAACATATCTAAAAAGGTCTCGAAAAATTTCAAAATCAAAAGCTCATCGCCTTAATCTTTTTTGATACTGTTCTCCTTGTTTTCTCTGTTTGTTGTTTGTTGCTTTATCTTCTCCTCTTATCGTGCATTTATAAAGTGACAGGTTTTTCTTTGATCTTTATTCCCTTTTATTCTATCCATTCAGACACATACATTCTATTCATATACCTATACCTCATTATACCTTATTCATAGTTAATCATTATTCATAGATAACACTCCAGGATTATGAGAAACCCACAAAACAACCCTTTGGCCATAATCAAGAAATGTCAAGCAGAAAACAGACCAGTATACATTGCTGGACCCATGGTTCGTTATTCCAAACTACCATTCCGTGCCCTAGTAAGAGAATATAACTGTGATATAGTATATTCACCAATGATCCTAGCTAGAGAATTTGTTAGAAATGGTATTGCTAGATTAAGTGACTTCACCACAAATAACTACGATACACCATTGATAGTACAAGTCGGTACGAATAACGTTACTGATTTACTCAGATTTGTTGAGATGATCCATCCATATGTCGATGGGATTGGTATAAATTGTGGATGTCCTATAAAAGAACAGATTAGAGAAGGTATAGGTGCTGCATTGATGAGTGAACCGGATTTAGTATCAACGATGGTTAAAGCTGTTAAAGATAAATATGGGGATTCCATAACGATAGAAACTAAGATTAGAATCCATAAAGATCTTGATGAAACTATTGAATTTGTTAAAAAAGTTGAAAAGGCAGGTGTTGATTTCATAACTGTTCATGGTCGTACTAAAACTACAAGATCTTCACAACCTGCAGATTTCGATGCTATTAAACTAGTCAGGGAGAATGTTAAAGTTCCAGTAGTGGCAAATGGGGATTGTTTCTCATTAAAAGATGCTCATGATATTGCAAATTATACAGGTGTTGTTGGAGTCATGGCAGTTCGTGGGATCTTATCGAATCCTGCGTTATTTGCAGGGTTTGATAAAGCTCCATGGGGATCTATTGAGAAATTCTGGGAATATTCAACAGCATATGGACTTCCTTTTAGATTGATCCAACATCATTTCTCTTGTATGTTGGATAATCAACTTTCAAAGAGTTTATATAAAGAAATGATGGATTGTAAAACTTTGGCTCAATTGATTGATTTCTTTGATGAACATTTTATTTTGAAGAGATCTAATGAAGATGGGTTTGGTAAGGCTGTTGAGGTTCAATATAGACAACCAAGAAGAGTGCATATATAAACATATACAACAGTTAATTGTTTAATGTTAAGGCTATTTATTCATATTATGGTTCATGTAGTCAATTACTTCATAAGTAATGATAAAAGACTCGGTGTTTTTCAATAAAGTGAGTAAATAACACACCAAACCAACATATTCATACTCTCATATACACAATACACTCCAATACACTCCAATACACTTCAATACACCTATTTAAAGTATATAATTCATTAGAAGATAAACCCTATATTTATGAATCCGGGTAACCTCCTTTCAAAACCTTTTACTAAAAAAAAAAAAAAGATCCAAAAAACTTTTCATTTCACTTTCTTCTTTAAACAAACAAACAAATAAATGATTAATCAATTATCATAATCAGTATGTTATACACAATCCATTACCCCTATTACTCCATAATCACATGGAATATATGTCTTATATAACACAGTTTAAGGATGAAAACTTTTATTTTTTTTATATTTGAACCATATTGAACAAGATCTATGGTGAATCGTTATGATTCATTTTTTTGTGATGACCGGTTCGTTATGTCATAGTTACACTGATTTATTGTGTTATATACATATATACTTACATAGACACATGAAGGCATACACATATACATATACATTGGTTTCATGAGTGTATGTCTGTATGTGTTTGTTGTGTGATTATTGGATGGAATGGGATGAGATGTTGAGAGAGACTTACTAACAGTTTTTTTAAAGTGAATTAGTTCATGATTTGTTTATGTATTGTTTAATTGATGTTAAAAGATAATTGATTTGTAGTTTATCTATACTTGTATCTCTAAGACTGTATCATCCGATGTCTATGGGAGTATACTGGATGGATATTAGTGTTTGTTTGTGTGGTAGATATTACTGTTATATATGGCTATATTTATAGGTATTACTAAAATCACAGGGAAAACATGAATATAATACATTGAAATACCCAAAATAATGACGTTAAAATTAATTGTATACAGAATCAAAAGCAATCAACTCAAATTATTCTTTAATTTAAGCATCTTCTTCTTCAACAACAACGGTTTGTAAACCTTTAACGGTAGCAACGTTGACTGGTTCGACATAAGAGTATAATTTTTCAGTAGCATCTTCTTCTTCGTTACGTTTTCTGGAGATTCTAACACGTAATCTGAATGGAACACCTTTGATACCTCTTTTCCAGATTTCTTGGTTTAATTTAGAATCAATTCTAACATCGTTAGTACCTAATTGTAATTTGGCAAATTTTTTGATTTCTTTAACGGCAGTTGGAGCACGTTTTTTGAAAGAAACACCGTGTAACTGTTTATATTGTTAGTATTGTTCTTAAAGAGTGATGTGTAAAGAGTTGTGTTTAATGTTAAATGTGTTTTGTGTGTTTATAGTTTTTAGTTGATTAGGGTCATGGTTTATAGGAATATCATAATTCTGTGGATCATCAATATCTTTGTTTGTTGAGGGTATGCTTCAGTGATTCTTATTATTTATATCTTCATAGGTTCATAGTTTAGTTTGCTTGAGTATTATAACTTGAAGCTTTAATATAACTTTGATGAGTGAGTTTACTTTAATATTCAATTCAGTGATATCCACATTCTTCATTTCTTCAGTTCACTTATTTCCCACTTATTCATATAATAGATCATAGTTCATTCTCTCTTCATTAATTCCTATGACCTGTGTATCCCTATGTCTCAACTTTCAATATTTATTCAACACTCAACTTCCAACTATTCAAACAATAAAACACACAGTCACATTAACATAATAACACATTCAATATTGATATAAATAACGTACTCTTTTGTGTAAGTTGATGGTGTATTCACGGGTGACAACGTCCTTCAAGGCAGATCTGTTACTAGACATCTTTAACTGATATTATAATTAGACTTGAGATGGGGTGAGTAAGTAGTATTTGGCTCCAATGTGTGTTTTTTTTTTCTTCCAAACTTTTTCACCAAAAACAAAGTGCAAATTGCAGATTCGGTATACCATAAAACCTTTGTTTGGCACGGGCTCATAACAGAAATTCAGTGGGAAAGTAGCGAATATTACCGCTTTGGGGAAACAGTAGTGGGAGTTTTTTTGTTTGGTTTCGCGGGTGTGGTGTGTACCAGTAAAGGGTGTAAGGGTGTTTAGGGCTACATATTATTACCCATATACTAGATCACGTGAGAAGATAAGGGCTACCATGATACTGAAAAACACAAGGGCTTCTAATCATTAATAAAAGCTTATATAGACTTTATCATATATTCATTCAAATGTATATAGTTTATATGGTTTCTGTTTCCATAGGTTCAAGAACCATTGATGAATTTCATTATTATCATCACTGTTATTAGAAACATTAGATCTTAGTACAGAATCATCACCTCTAAGTTCAAGTTCAAACGTTGCACATAATGAACATATAATACGACCTGTTATCAATTGTCTCTTGTATAGATCAAACAATGTATCAATTGTAACTGTTTCTGAATGTAGATTGATTTTCTGACGGTCTTCTTCATCCTGAGAAGTTGTTGTTGAATCTCTTCTCTTTGGGTCCAGAACTGGATTGATTGAGTTTAAGATCGTTTCTAAATGGTTTAATATGGTTGATAATTCATCTTTATCAATTTGATCAAATTGGAATGATGCTATATCTGATTCACCTATTATTATATTAATCAAACTATTCAAGAACAACACTCTATTCTTAAACTTCTTTTCTTCTTCTTCACCCTCCCCATCTATATCACTTCCATTCCCAGTTCCACTTAATTCAAGACTCTTTATTAAAGTCTCTGCATTTGTCAAATACGTGAAATACTCCTTCTTCGCAATCAAAGAGCTGGAAAGTCCATAATAGAAACATTTCGTTATCACTGAAGTTATTCCTCTCAGTTGAGTATCAGGATGATGGATATATATGTATCTTATCCCCCATAATTGAGTGAAATACTCTTCATTTATGATCTTTCCTGGTCCATTTGATCGTAATCTAATTATCAATAGTCTCAGGGTATATGGGACTTCATTAGGGAAAGTGTTGTATTGATAAGGTTTTGTGTATATTTGTTCTTGCTCTTTATCTGTTTGTGAGTGTGAGTGTGAAAGGGATTGTGATTGAAGTTTAGGAACGAGTTCATCAAATGTAGTGCTTAATCGTTTGGCTTCACCTTGAGCTATAGTCAATTCATCTGCAAACACCAGACTTGCCAGTCTTATTTCCCATAAAAAGTATAGTTGTGATAAGTCATCTGTGGTGGTTATTTCCAATTGTAATATGATAGATTTAGCTATTTCTGATATTTCGATGAATTCTTTGTATGAAGCTGTTGTTGGTGATAACGATGCTGTTAATTGGGTGATTTGGGTGAGAGATGGTGGAGAATTGGCTGGAATTGTTGTTTGTGAAGTGAGCAGTGGTGTTTGTAGAAACAGTTCTTGCTTCTTCAGTTGTTTGAACATCTTCTTTTTTATATATTTATATAGTAGTTAATTGTTTATATAGTGATTAATTGTTTGTTTATATAGTAATTGTTTCTCGGATTTCATAAAACAAATTAAAACAACAAATAAACAAATAGCCGCTGACAACAAATAAACAACTACCAACCAACAAACTGCTATAAACAAACAACAAACAACTATCAACATCTCAATTAAACAACAAAGAATCAGTTCATTTGTTAACACACTTCTTTCCCCTTTTTTCCCGCTTTTCTTTACTAGTTTTGTTGGCCTTTTAACACTCAATTACAACCACATTAACTATCAACAATACTATCAAATATGAGTGACCACCAACAACGTCCAAATTTACCATCGGTGCTTAACCCTTCTTCTTCTTCATCTCCACAAACAAACCAACAACAGCAGTCACAACCAAATCAACAATCACAGTCCTCGTCTTCAGGTATAAAACTACCACCTATTTCATTCTTGTCTAATCTATCCAGTTTACCTGGTTCTTCTGGTACTCCAGGTCCTGGTGTTGGTACTAGTGGGTCTTCAGGTCCAGGAACTCCAGGTGTCCCAACTGGTGGAATCCCAAGATTATTGAATTCTAATCAAGAACAACAAAATGGTCCTTTATCAGGATCAGGATCAGGATCTGCTCCTTCTTTCCAATCATTATTGAACAGTAATGATTCAAATGATAATCATGCTAGAAGTAATAGTGGTGGTAATATCCCTCTTATTGCTAAATTAAATGAAACATCTCCTGTGAATAGATTAAAAGAACCTTTAATCTTTAGTTCAAAACAATCTTTGTCTAATGTCATTGATAATACTAAACCTAATCAACCACAACCACAACAGTCACAACCATCACAACCATCACAACAGCAACAGCAACAACCATCATCTGCTCCACCTTCCTCATCAAATAAATCAGGACTTGTTATTCCTCAAGTGAAATTAAAAGAAGAAATCACTAAACCTGATATAGAAGAAGAATCAGATGAAGCAATAATTAAATATTATGAAGATAAATATGGAATTAATGAT
Organism: Wickerhamomyces ulmi; assembly: GCA_030569675.1. NCBI lineage: Eukaryota > Fungi > Ascomycota > Saccharomycetes > Phaffomycetales > Wickerhamomycetaceae > Wickerhamomyces > Wickerhamomyces ulmi. Next base: position 276,329 of record JAJMLN010000014.1, read on the forward strand.
TTTACAGATGAAGAGAAACATGATATCTTACAACATGAAAAAAGAGCAAGAATTGAAAAAGCAAAGAATCCAAATTATAAGACTTATTTATGTTATTCAATTATAAAAAGATTAAATACTGTTCCTAAAGAAAAACCAAAACAAAAAGAAGAAGAAGCTCAACAACAACAACAACAACCATCACAGCCAACACAGCACCCACAAGAACCTGAATCAGTGAAAGAACACAAACCCTTTGTTAAAAACTTATTAACAGTAGATAACACTGATGTTTTAACATATGCTTCAAAATTCCCAAGAACTCATATTGGTTCAATTCTTTATTCATCATATCCAACAATTGAAACACATAAACAACTTTCAAATTTCAAACAAAACGATAATTTAATTCCAATTGATCCAACCAAGAAACTTCCATTATTACCTGAATTAACTGAATACATCAATAGTATAATAACTGTTCGTATTCCATCATTTTATATCACTGATATTCAAAACAATGAAAATTTTAAAAATAGAGCTATTTGGGGAACTGATATCTATACTGATGATTCAGATATCTTACTGATTTTAAAACATTGTGGTTGGTTACCTGATCATGATGAAGATACTGTCAAGATAACCCCAGGAAATATCAATAATAAATCAAATGTGGTACAAACTGTTAATAATTTCACTCAATTTGTTAATTTAATCGGTGGGGATGTTCATGTTGATTTATTAATCTTACCTAAACTAAACTCGTATAAAGGGGTTTATAGAAATGGGATTAATACTAGAGATTGGGAAACTCGTCATGATGGTGTCAGTATTGCATTGTATGGCATAAGGTATGGTGAAAAGGGAAGTTCTGTTGATAATGTTAATTTCTCTGGTGTTAAGAAGAGAAAATTGGAACAACTCCAACAAATAAATGATGGTGATGTGAAGGATAAGTTTAAGATCAATAAGAAAGCTTGGGAGAATGCAAAGATTGAGATTGAGAATGAAAAGAATAAAAAGAAGAATGTTGTTACTGTGTGATGTTAAGAATATATTGATTAGTTTATATAAAAGCTCAATTATGTATCAATAAATTGAATGAAATTAGACCATTAACAAACACTGATCACTGACCACTATATACTCGTAATATACGTCCACATGCTTTATATCACTGTTCATTTAAGTATTTTTATGTTTATGTATAAAGTGCTTATATAACGAATTCTATCAAATACATAAACAGTACATACAAAAACAAACATTAGAAACAAATTATACAGATTATAAAAGAACAAAACAACATATTAATCAAAACTCACAAACTCACAAAGAAACACAGTCACATAACAATAGACACATCAACTTCAAAAACACATACATATAGATTATAAGGTATAATCAACCTGGCATATTCATAAATATAAATTAGTGGTAAACATCATGCCAATAACACAACGCACAATAATCCTACTCATAAAACTCTACTTGAAAACATGGATCAACATCATACTTAAAGAACGCCACTGTTATCCATCACATTCATTCGAATTACGGAACTGTTTTGGGATTTCGTGTCCGTGGTCTCGTCATCCTGGTGTGATTTCATGGATTGAGACTTGGATTGATGATGTTATTGGTGTGGAGCCCATTATGGGTCGTAAGAATGGGGTTAGTTTGGTTAATAGGGGTATGAGTAGGGGAGTGGGGAATAGGGTGAACAGGGGGATGGTGAAGAAGGGGAAGGGAAAGGGAAAAGATGGGTTTGAAGAGTTGTGGTTTGTTCAATTATCTATTTTGAATCATCGTGATAAAACAGTTAAAGAACGGTATGTTATTGATTTTAGAGAGTTTTATAAAGTTGTAAAATTGGATTTGGAGATAAGTGATATTGATATTGATGGTGGGTTGGAGTATAAGGATGTTTATGATGAGATACGTGGGAATATCTTTTCATTGTTGAAAAGAATACGGTCGTTGAATAACATAAATGGTGATGGATATGAAGTTGGAGGGAGTGGAGATGGTGGGAATGAAGGTATAAGAAATGAGTTTATAATTACTGTTGAAACTTCAAAAGGAGTGTGTATGGGTGATGATTGGGGGTTGGATGATGATAATGATTATATTGAAACTAAACCACAGATCTTACCTTTAAGGACTATTGATATTGGTCCAATGTTGATATATTCAAGTATTGAGACATATAATAATGAATAATGAATAATGAAAGAATAATGAGAGAATGAGATACTACAACATGACCTACTATATATGTAATAAATATATGAACAGAGCCTTTTTTTGATTATATGCAAGAAACTATTATAAGTAAGAATATTAACTTATTCAACACCAACCCATCTTTTCAAATTCTCATACATAAAGTAATTAATTGAAACAGCAGGACAAACTTTTGCTAAATTTGGAAGTAAACCTTTAAATAAACCCGAATACCCTTCTCTTTGAATTGTTTTAATCATGACATCTTTAAACCCATTATATTTATATGGATGTGCATAAGTTCCTTGAGCTTGTAATCTTGTCCTTAGTAAATTTATTGGATAAACTATAGTTGCACCAACAGTTCCTGAAAATGCACCCATCGGTAGTACAACCAAATTACTTAACGTAACATCATCAACTGAACAATTTTGTCTTTTTGCTTCTTTATTAATATACCATTTCTTTAATGTTGAAAATGTACCTAAATCAATAGCAGCATATGGGAAAATACCAGTAACACCCACAAGAACACCTCTATAAAACAATTTCAGGCCACCTTCTTGAAACATTTGTTTTGCAGTATGTACTAATAAACTAGTCCCATGTAATTCATTATGTAAAGGAGCACATTGAACTCGATATTTTAAAGTATCAATTGGATATACTGCAAATTGTGAAACAACACCACCAATCCCACCAGCAACATATGTGGATAATCTAGATAAATTAGCTGTATCTGAAACACCTTCAATATCTGCAAATAATCTTCTTGTGAATTCAAACGAACCAAACTTCATGGCACTTTCAGGAAAAACCTTAAGACAGTTCAATCCATTACCAACGTAAAAAGCCTTGATCCCACCTTGTCTATATATGGTCTCAATGGCTTTTATTAAAGGGGATTTGATCTTCGTTAAGGGGATCTCACCATGTTGTTTTGCAAGATCGGCCTTCTTGTTCAGGATTATTGAAGAAAGATCAGTTCTGGCTATAAGAAATACTTTTAATCTATCGAATGGTGCTGTGCATGAACGTGATATTACTCCAGAACAACCAGCGAGTCTGTAATGTGGTTAGTATGTTGTATATAAAGTACTGGTGTCATATATCCATATATCCATAGACCATTCACCATATATATTCTTGAACCCATGGAGTCATAGATCCATATATGTATGGGTATATGGGTATATGAATATGTATATGTGTCTATAAGACTGTTAAGAAGGTAACATACATGAAATGCAGATGGAGATTGTCGAGGTCGACATTGGACATGGTGTAATGATGTGATTATGTGTGTGAATATGAGTAAATATGTGTAATGAGGAGTGTTAAAGTGTGTTAAAGACGTGGTGATTTTTGAGTGGATTTTACTGTGATTTAATTTGTTGTTTGTTTTAATTGTTTTGTTTTCGGTGAAATTTTTTTGTCTTTTTTTTTATTACATCAACTAAAATTAATCACGGTTTGATGGAAGTGTCTCTTGTTTATATACTGTTATTAGTGAGTGTTGATAGTGAGTGTGTAGTGGATAGTGTGTGGTTGTAGTGCAAGATTGTGGGTATCTGCAGTATGTTTTATATAGTGAAATACTCAAATATTAGTGGTTAAATTTAATAAGTATATAAAATTGTATAAAGTCGTGTAAATTTACTGCTTTAAGACAGTTTCAGTATTAGCAAAACAGCTCTTCTCATTGGCCGGTTACAAAGACCCTGTTTTCTACTATATAAATTGTATGGGAATCTGTACAAACAGTTAGTTAATAGTGTTATACACTCAAACCACTATCAAATATCTCGAGGAACCACTGAACAAATCGTTCTTTACGTTCTTAATTTATTGTCTGTTTTTATTGTTTAATTGTTTATATTTGTACTGGAAAGGACTTTAGATCTTAATTGCTGTAGGCTCAGTCTGGGCTCAGTCTGGGCTCAGTAAGGCTGAGATTTTAGGCGGGCTAACTCCGCCGGAGTTCGGTTCCCTATCAGTAACCACATAGCAATACATACATATTCACATATAACTATTTATATAGCAACCAATAACCAAATAACCAGCAAATAGCTATGTAGTTCTATAAATATATAGAAATATAAAAAGTTATTGGTTATAAGGTCAATCATATATTCATATCAAAATGTCATTTGGTAAAGAAGCTGCTGAAAGACTTGCTAACAAGACAATCCTTATCACTGGTGCATCTGCTGGTATTGGTGAACAAACAGCCCTTGATTATGCTGAAGCTTCCAATGGTCAGATTCAGTTAGTTTTGACTGCCAGAAGATTGGAAAAACTAGAATCATTGAAACAAAAGCTGGAAGACCAATACAAGAACATTGCAGTCTACATTGCTCAACTTGATGTCTCCAACGTTGATGACATTCATAAATTCTTCAAAGAACTACCTGAACAATACTCCAAAGTTGATATCCTGGTGAACAACGCTGGTAAAGCTCAAGGTATGGACGTCGTTGGTGATATCAAAGAAGAAGATATCCAAACTGTCATTCAAACAAACGTTGTTGGTATGATCAATGTTACCCAACATGTCATCAAAGGAATGAAGGAAAGAAACAGTGGTGATATTGTCCAACTTGGTTCTATCGCCGGAAGAGTCGCTTATGAGAAAGGTGCTCTTTACAACGCTTCAAAATTTGCTTTGAGAGGGTTCACTGATGCCTTGAGAAAAGAATTGATCCATACAAAGATCAGAATCATCGAGATTGCTCCAGGTAATGTTGAGACTGAGTTCTCCAAAGTTAGATTCTTTGGAGATGAAGCAAAAGCTGCCAAAGTTTATGAAGGTACTGAACCTTTGTATGCTAAAGATATCAGTGATTTGATTGTGTTTGCTACTACTAGAAGACAAAACACCGTTATTGCTGATACTTTGATCTTCGCTACTAACCAAGCATCTCCTTTCCACATTCACAGAGATACTGAATAAAACTATAGAGAAAGCCATATAGAAGATAAATGGTTGATACATAGACATTATAAGCATTTTATTGAATACATATAACGATAGATCATTAGTTCGTTAATGTAAGTGGTAGTTTATTGGTATCTTAATCATTAAGTATATGAATATTGATTATCTCTAGCTGTATTTATATCAAATTTATAGCTGAAAGAAAGAGAAAAAAGAGCATAAACCCACTAAACTTGGAATAGACAATATTCTGATATACAGAAGACTCAAACACCCTTCTAAACCCACTATAAATAACAAATCAATGTTTAGTTTATATTGTTTAAGTGTCTTAGTCAGCAATATTTGACATAATTAACGCGTTTAAACATAAACATAAATACAAAACTAATGCAAATACAACAGAAATAACTAGTAAAAAGTGGCTAATTTGGTGCTTTATTCCACTATTCAAGAGCTACACAGAGTAATTGAAACATGTCACTTAAATCACTAAACTCAGGAGACGTTCATCGACTTAATGCTGGTCAAGTCATAACTGATCTTCCCAATGTTCTTAAAGAACTAATCGAGAACTCCATTGATGCTAATTCCACCAAGATCGAAATAAACTTCAATAAATTTGGTTTGAACTCAATAGAACTGATAGATAACGGTGATGGTATAGATCCTTCAGATTTTTCTAACCTGGCAAAGACTCATGCTACTTCAAAACTAGTCCAATTTGAAGACATCACAAAATTGAAAACATTAGGATTCAGAGGTGAAGCACTTGGTTCACTTTGTTCAATCTCTCAATTAACTATAACCACGGCGAACAACCCACCAAAGGGTCATACTCTGACTTTTGACTCTTATGGGAATTTGACAAGTGATAAAGTATGTTCTCGCACTAAAGGCACAACAGTATCAATTGGTAATCTGTTCCATAGTTTACCAGTACGACAAAAGACACTGGTTAAAAACATTAAACGAGAGTTCTCAAAGACGTTATCATTGATCTCAAACTATATCATAATATCACAAGGGATCAAGTTCATCGTTACAAACATTAACAATAACGGTAAGAAATCCGTATTGTTGAATTCTCAAGGTTCAAAATCATTAAGAACAAATCTTCTAGATATATTTGGCTCAAATGCATTATTCGGTCTAGTCGACCTCAAACTCCCACTAACCATCCAAACTTCCAAGATAAACAACACGAATTATGAAATGGTCATCTCTGGACTCATTTCAAAACCATCATTTGGATTCGGAAGATCAATCAACGATAGACAGTTCTGGTACTTGAACAACCGACCAATTAACTTGACTAAGTTCTCAAAATTGATTAATGAAGTATACAAGACTTTCAACCATACACAATTCCCATTCATAGCGTTGAATATCGAGTTGGATCCACAGTTCTTCGATCTGAACGTCACGCCGGATAAAAAGACCATTTTGTTCCATAATGAAGGGGAGATCTTGGAAAGATTGAGAGAAGGGTTGACTGAGTTTTGGGATGCGTTCGATGTGACTATTCCGAAGAATACTATACAGAGGAGTGTTGAATCGTTTACGAAGAAGAGAAAAGTGGTGGAACAGGAGGAGGAAGAAGAGGAGGAAGAAGAGGAGGAAGAAGAGGAGGAAGTTGTGGAAAGACCATCTTTGAGGTCAAGGGGGTATGGGTATAGTCAAATGGGGACTGGGAATGATTTGAAGAGTGTGTCTGAGGCTGTAACTGGTGATCATGGCGATGAAGCAGTCGACAAGGTCTCTGGTGAGAAAGAATATGATGAAGAGGAAGATAAGGGAGAAGAAAACGAAGAACATGATGAAGAGGACGAAGAAGATGTTGAAACAGAACCAAAATTTTCATTCAAATCATCATTAACAAATAACAAATCGAACTTAACTGACATTCGAAAATTATCTTCATTCATGAATGATTCTCCATCAACACCACTACAATCATCAACTCAGGATACATCATCTTCTAATTCCAACTCTAAAAGACAACGTACATTATTGACATCACCACATATTAGATCGGACGATAAGATAGATACAAGTCCTTCAAAAATCACAATGAGGATCGATGATCAAGTGTTTGAATCAACTGGTGTTTTGACTAATGACGGGTTGTCAATTAGTGAGTGTCATTGTGGGACTTCTGATCATGAGCATGATCATGAAGTTCAAAAAGATAAAGTGCTGGATGAAGAAGATGATGAAGAAATGCAAAGTCATGAAGATTATGAAGACGACGAGGTGGAGAATGATATACGGGAAGATGAAGTGATGGAGGAGATTGAAGAAGACGATGAAAACGATTTAGAAGATAGTGACAAGGTCATAGCTATCAAAGAAGAAGAAAAAGAACAAGTTGTTGTTATCGAAGATGATAAACAATTCAAGAAACCAACAACACCATTGAAAATACACCATTTTAGATCCCATAAACATAATAAAGCTAGTATTCTAAACTACTCTACAAAATTGAAGATGCCCTCAGTGTATGCTACACCAAAGAATTACATCAAGACAGGAACAACAGATATTCAAATTGATGATATTACAAGTGATGGATCAGAACAATTATTAACACTAACGGTATCAAAGAGTGATTTTGCCAAAATGGAAATAGTTGGTCAATTTAATCTAGGTTTCATATTAGTGATGAGAGATGATAAAGATTTATTCATAGTTGATCAACATGCATCTGATGAGAAGTATAATTTTGAAAGATTACAACAAATAACAGTCTTCCAAAGTCAAAACTTGATCATTCCTAAAATATTGGAACTCAACATCATGGATGAGATGATTGTGATTGAACATAAAGACATATTCATCACAAATGGGTTCAAATTCGAAATAATGGAAGATGCTAAACCAGGATATAAAATAAAACTAATCGCATTACCAATGTCAAAAAGAACAGTGTTTGATATATTAGATTTCAACGAATTAATCCATTTGATAAAAGAAAACCCAACAAATAAAAACATCAAATGTTCCAAAATAAGATCAATGTTCGCAATGAGAGCTTGTCGGTCTTCAATCATGATAGGAAAACCATTGACTAGGAAAACCATGATTAAAGTTGTTAGAAACTTGGGAGGCTTGGAAAAACCATGGAATTGTCCCCATGGAAGACCAACCATGCGTCATTTGATGGATTTGGAGAAATGGGAGACGTTTGGGGAGGATTATAAAATATAATGGAGGACACTTAGAAGAAAGAGACTATAAACAAATAGATAAAAAGAGAGAGAAAGAGTTAAATAAATGAAATTATGTGTCAAAATGTTATGTTTATATGTATTACGTAATTTTGTTAGTAGTCGTTAAAAAAAGAAAGTATTCATGAATTTTGGTATAGAAAACTCGATTTATATACTAGAAATTAGTCGAGATGAAACGATTGTTTTCGACAGTTTCGTCCGTCTATGCCAAACAGACATTAGCACAGAAGATACGTACTGCAAAACCGAATAAGAATACATTCACTTTATTAGAATCAACAAAGATCTATTTTAATTGGTTATTTACAAAGACTGATACAAACTTGACAAAATATGAAAACTTGATCTTGAAGAACGTCCACCTTTCACCAGAGGTTGATGTCTGGAGTGATACCATTGCTGGGATGCATCAGTTACACTTACATAATTCCAATGCTCATTTGAAAACACCAACAGTGCTCATACATGGACATGCTGCATCCGGGATCTTCTTCCATAGAAACTTCCCACAATTATCAAAACAATTCAGAGATCTATACACAGTGGATTTACCAGAAATAGGTCTTTCACAACCAAAGAAGTTTTCCACTCCAAAACTTGATCCTATAAAAGTTCAATACAATGAAGATTCATTCCAAGTATCACAAGATCGTCATCATAATAAACTACAAACCACCAAAGTCATAGATTATTACATCGATTCCATAGAACAATGGCGTCATGAAAACAACATAGACAAAATCAACCTGATCTCCCATTCTTATGGTGGATACCTTTCATTCCACTACTGTTTGAAATACCCACATCACGTATCAAAACTGGTCCTCGTATCCCCCGTTGGTGTTGAAAAATCAATATACTCAATAAACAACCATTCTTCCACGGGGATCATCTCCCAGGATCCAAGTTCCGAAACATACGATAGGAAGACATTCATCCCGAAGTTCATATCGAGATTTGGATTCGGTATAACGAAAACATTGGGCCCATTGGGGATAAGACTCATCTCGCAGTATTTGAGCATGAGGTATTCCCGGGGTTGTGATGATGATAAGTTGGTGAGGTTATTGATGCATTATACGATTTATTTGTTTCATCAACGGAGTAATTCATATAGGAATTTGAAAGTGTTGCTGAATGAGAAGTTGTTGGCTTTGGATCCGATCCTGGATCATACGAAACAGTGGAAGGAAGTGAATCAGGTGAGTCACGGGAAAGAAGAGAGTGAAGGGACAGGAGGGCAAGAGGGTAAAGGAATAGAGACATTGTTCTTATATGGGAAGTATGATTGGATGAATGTAGAGGCTGGTTTCCATGCTGCAAAGGAGATGGGTGCTAATTTTGATATTGTCGATGGAGCAGGTCATAATGTGTTTTTGGATAATGTTGATGAGTTTGATGAGAAAGTTTTGGAGTTTTTGAAAGAGGAGGATGCTGTGGATTCTCTGAAAAGGGATGTAGAGGTGAAGTTGAAGAGTTACTAGATCGATGGATGATTGCTTGATTGGGGAATTAGAAGTATGTGAAATATCATTCATATAGAATTAAAGTTAGAAATATTATATGTTATACAAGATAATTATGTATATTGGTAGTTAATTACAGGCTTTATTAGCGCTGTACTATTAATATTGCTACTTATAGTGCCTGGATCTAGTATGAATGGGTAAAATGAAATCGATAATCTCTTGTTGCAGATTGACACAAAGTATATTGTCTCATGATGGCGCAATAATTTACTATAACTAGTTGTACTATAAGTTGGAAGTTAGTTTATATCCCATGAAAAGAAGCAGCTGTATATCGACGAATAATTTTGAGGACAATAGCGATGAGCTTGAGCTTTATCAAGAGAGTATTCATAAATGTAGTGGAGTGTAGATCTACATCATCATAATTGCTTAAAAATAAAATCATATATATATAAAATCTGTAATTAGGAAAACATGAAATGAAATAATGAATCAATAAACGGATCAATTAACAGCACGAGAGCATCATGAGTTAATTGATATGATGACAAAATGAATGGATTGATAATAATAGTTATTATAATTAAAAATTAATTTATAATCAACTTCAATGTAATAAATCAATAATGTAATAAAATGGAAATTTAAAAAATGAGTCTTCTATAATGACATCAGGATTATGTATGCCACGACATGAGGGGGGTGATTAAACTTAAAACTAGTCAACTAGCTGTAGTAGTTTAGTTTGGTACTTGCATAGTACCAGCTCTAGAAAAGGAAACATACTTCTCAAATGGATTCTTTCTTTCCAATTCATGTTCTGGGTTATGAGCAATTTGTTTCTTCAAGTATAATCTCTTAAAGAATTTGTAAATTTCACAACCAATCCAGAAAGCAATAGACATGACAAAAGCAACCCACCATTCAACACCAATTGGAGAATGTAAGAACACTTTATCGTTAATAACTGGGATGTAAATAACTGGGAATGTAGAAAGGAAACCACCAACAACAGACCAGAATAAGAATTTAGATTCCCAAACATCTCTAAAGAATTGAGTCCATGGAGTTTCAGTTTCTGGTTTCATAGCAAATAAGGATTTTCTCATATCAACAACTTCCCAAGCTAAAATCAAAGCACACCATGTCATAGTAGCAAATGAAGCTGATCTTGATCTGAAAACATATTTACATGAATCACTGTAATCCTTGTTACAATCAACACCCAATTCACCATTACCATAAACGTAAATGCAAATAATGAAACAAACCAAACAACAAACAGCCATCCAAACACCATAAATGAATAAATCAACAAGCATTTCCCATGAGAAGACAGATTCTTTAGTAGGTTTTGGATCTCTATCCATGATATCATCTTGTTGTTTCAAGGCACTTAAACCAATAGCTGGGAAACAGGAAGTAACGACAATAATCCACAAGACTTCAACAGGAGATAATGGGAAAACAGACAAGTTGTTTGAATCTTTGAAGACTAAACCAATCATCAAGTATAAAGCTTGAGCAACATTTTCAGCCAATAATTGTAACACGAATTTTTGAATGTTATCATTCATACGACGACCTTCTTCAATAGCATTGATAATAGAAGCAAAGTTATCATCACTCAAGACAATATCACTTGCATCCTTAGCAACATCAGAACCAGAAATACCCATAGCAATACCAACATCGGCTTTTTTCAAACTTGGAGAATCGTTAACACCATCACCAGTCATAGCACAGAACTTGTTACGACGATGTAAAGCATCAATCATACGGACTTTAGTCTTTGGAGAACAACGAGCAATGACTAATGGTAAAACAGGTAAGGCATCGATTTGTTCTTCAGTTAAATCATCAAATTGTTGAGCAGTCATAACCATACTTTGAACAACATCTTCAGCATAGTGGTACAAGTTGTGTGGTAAAATACCAACTTCTTGAGCAATAGCTTTGGCGGTACCTGGATGATCACCAGTCAACATATGAACATTAATACCAGCTTTGTGGCATTTCTTAACAGATTGACGGGATTCTAATCTTGGAGGATCATAAATACCAACCAAACCTAAGAAAGTTAATTCAGATTCAACCAAGTCACGGTTTTTGATATCAAAATCTTTTGGAACGGATTTGGAAGCAAAGGCTAAAACTCTTAAACCATCAGAAGATAAAGTATTCATGTTTGATTCAATTGTTTCAATATCGGATTTTTCAAGTGGTTGTAATTTACCATCGGATCCATACCATTGAGTACAAGAAGTTAAAACTCTTTCAACAGCACCTTTAGTGAAGACACGGTTTGATTCATCATCACCTCTAACGGCGTAAACAGCACTCATCTTTTTAACAGATGAGTCAAATGGGAATTCGTTCAAATGGATATAAGCAGGATCTTCATCTTCGGTTAATTTGTTTCTTGGTAAGTTGTTACGATGAGCAAAGACTTGGATAGCAATTTCAGTTGGATCACCATGGGCTTTCCATTCACCTTGGTCATCTTTGAAAACAGTAGCAATGTTGGCTAAAGTAGCAGTTAATAACCATTTTTGGAATAAAGAAGAGGATGGGTCTGGTGTTTGGTATTGATCTTTTTCACTAACCAAGTTATCATTTTGAGCATTTTCAAGAGGAGAGTTGTTTTGGAATTTGACTTCACCAATTGTTGGGTTGAATGGTTCATTTGCATTAATAACTTGATAAGTACCAACTGATGGGATCCAAGCGGATCTAACAATCATTTTACCTTGAGTTAAAGTACCAGTTTTATCGGAACAAATATCATTAATAGAACCTAAAGCTTCCAAAGAATCCAATTTACGAACAATAACATGTCTTTTAACCATAATTTTGGCACCAACAGACATTGTAATTGTCAAAACAACAACCAAAGAAGATGGAATCATAGAAACAGCAACACAAATAGCATAAATGGCAACTTCATTAGAAACTTTGAATTTTTGAGTAGCCATGACAACAATAGCAAAAATAACAGCAACACCAAATAAGAAAATGGCTAATTTAGATAGTTTTCTGTGTAATGGAGTACCAACAGTGGTACCTAAGAAAGAACCAATACCATTTTTAAGAACAACCAAGGACTCCTTGAAGAATGAAGAATCTTCACCGCCTTTTTTCTTTTGGTTTCTTAAAGATTGAGCAATTTCACCAATTTCGGTGTGTAACCCAGTCTTAACGGCAATACCAGTAGCACGACCTTTAGTAACGACAGAAGAGGAGTAAGCCATGTTCAAACGATCACCAACTGGAACAACTTCATTGTAAACAACGGTATGATCTTTAGCAATTGGAAGAGATTCACCAGTCAATAGCGCTTCATCGGTTTCGAAGTTCAAACAATCAATAATTCTTAAATCAGCAGGAATGGTATCACCAACTTTAACATCGACAAGATCACCAGGAACAACGAATTTAGTTGGGATTGTTTGTAATTCACCATTTCTATAAGCTCTAGCGGTAGGAGAAGACAAGGATTTCAAAGAGTTCATTGTTTGGGAGGCCTTGTATTCTTGGTAGGACCCAATACCAACGTTTAATAGGACAACGAAGGCAATGACACCACCGGAAATCCAATCCTTGATACCTAAACAAATAGCCATCGAGATAATCAACACCAAGATCATGGCGTTAAAAGTCTGATGGACAATGATGCTGACCAGGGAGATCTTCTGGTCTTCACCTAGGGTGTTTTCACCATGTTCCTTTAAAAGGCGTTCAGCTTCGGCGGTAGAGAGCCCTTCAAGGACATCAGTCTTGTAGAGCTTCTCCACCTCCTTGATGGAGAGTTTATAGTGCTCTACATGGATCAGATCGTCATCAGAGAGGACGGTGGTGTTGGTAGCAACGGTAGCGGGTTGGTTCAGTTTGTTTTCATCTGTTAGTTCAACACTTGACATAATATAATTTTACTTTAATGGTATGAAATCTATTATGAGAATCTAATGTTGAATCATTAATTATAGCTATAAACTTAGAAAGGGTTTTCAAGTATTAGCCGAGCTGATAAAAAACGGGGGACAAGAGGTCATTTTATACAATTCTATAGATTTCTTGAGACTTCTATAGAAATTGCTTGGTAGTGTGCTTTTTTTGCTGTACTTTGCTGTGTTTTTGTTGGAGATTAAATTATGGGCTTTTGTGTGGTGCGTACCGGAGATGTGGATTAGGTCATCTGCACGTTTCTGCGGCTGCCCACTATTTGTCCATTTTGGGCGAATTCTCGGGAGTTTGACACAAATTCAGTTGATTTCACTGCATAGAAGAAGATTCTCTATGGGGATGGAAACAGGACCCTTTGGAACAGAATGGATGCCACTGAATAAACAACACATGGCAAAACCCGGTGAGTTTTAATGGACCCTATATGGAGTAACACCAGTGGAACACACATCCCAACAAAAGTTCCAAGAGACGTTCTAGGCCCAGAATGGACACAGTTCCAGCGAGATGACCAATCACACATTGGCAATTCGGTAAGGACACGCAGTTTGCTAAGACAACCAGTGGCCTTATCTCTGGCCCCGTGTAATTGTGGTCACGGATGAATAGCCCACGGTAAATCTCAGACTCATCCTCAGTAGATCCTGGTTTTAGTGTGAGAATAATGACACAATGACTGGGAGATGGACAGCTGAACACGCCTAATCAACAGCCACTCACTCACATCTTTGTTCTCCTTGCCAACCACTGACCACGTTGCTCTTCCAATCAGTCTTCTCGTATCGATGACAGCTCGTTATTATCGAGTGTTTCCCCCAGCCCACGTTTTTCGTTTTCTCCGTTCGTTGTGTCTATTCTTGGCTCTGATTACGTGTACGCGTCCTAAAATATACATGTTCTCACACTCACAAGACATGTTAATCAAGACATTTCTTTACATAGTCATGGTTTAATTGTGCCCTAGTTAGTCTCAGCTGGGTCGGCTGGCGCTTAGCAGTGCCGAATATTTTCAAGCAAGTCAGTATACAAGTCATTGCTACATGGCTTATACTTGATCACGAATCATGATATAGCCGTACTGTACTACTGCATAATTGCTCCACTATTTGAAAAGAAGTGGAGGTGATGGAAGAAGAGGTAGACTACAACAATATGGTGGAATTACGACGTGACGTCCTAGTTAGACGGAACAGTCGTAATTTCAATCTCCTATCTGTAAATTCCTTGGCTGTGGACGGGGTTAGTGTGTGATATGCAGCTGTATCTGAGTACAATTGACTAATCTAGTTGCATATCAACTAAATCCATGAGTCTTGTGACCTTGATCCTCATTCAGCATTCCATTTTCAATGGTTATGTGCACCTGTTTTCCGCGCTTGTCTTGCTTTTTTCCGATGAGACCCGAAGCCCTACCCGAGACCACTGATAACGAATTACACACTACACACTTACCAAGAGAAGAAAGAGCCTTGTTTTATGGCTATTTAGTGCCCAGTGTGATCAACATCAATCAAAAGGCTGAACAACTCCATCTTTGAGTAACAGGAGATGAAGAAGGATGTCAATGTGACTGAGGTCCAACCCCAGCTCACAGAGCTCGAACTGAAACTCGATAATCATGATAATCATCTACCTACGAAAAAACTTTACATCGCCATGTCATCGCTGTTAGTCACAACTTTTTTGAACACTCTGGATAACTCAGGAACAGCCATCGCCATATCATACATCGCACGAGACCTGAATGCTTCACAAACGATACAATGGGCAGGAACAGCCTTTGCCATATCTGTCACAGTGTTCACCGTTCTCCTGTCCCGACTTGCTGATATGGTTGGTAGAAAATACGTTCTGATATTCAGTTTGTTATTCATGGGTGTCTTCCAATTAGCTTCTGGGTTTGCCCAGACCGGTCCTCAGTTTTATATCTTTAGAGCTCTAGTTGGGATAGGAAGTGCTGGGTCAAGTTCATTGGCTATTTTGCTCGTCACTGATTTAGTCCCTTTTAAAAAAAGAGCTTCATTCCAAGGTTTATTGGGGATAGGTTTGGGTGGTGGGGATTGTGTGGGTCCGTTGTCTATGGCTGGGTTCATATTGCATACGCAGAAATCTTGGAGAGGGTTTTATTACTTTTGTTTCCCATTAAGTATAATAGCTGCTGCTTTGACTTTCTTTTATGTTCCAAATTCTTCTTCTAATTTGAGTTTGAAAGAGATATATAAACATTCAGATTATCCTGGATTCTTCTTAAGTTCCAGTTTCTTGGTGTTCTTATTACTACCGTTGAATGGTGGTGGTGTTATTTGGTCATGGAGTGATAAGAAGATTATCATATTCTTTGTCGTATCTGCAGTTTCATTACTTGCCTTTTTATTCGTTGAATCTTCTAGATTTACTAAACTACCAACTATCCCACTGAGAATATTCAGATTCTTTGGAGTATCAAACATATTAATCCAATCAGTTCTGTATGGTATAGTGTTCCAAGCATCATTATACTACCTTCCTTACTACTACACCATCGTCAAAGAATATAACATTGTTCAAACTGCATTGATGTCTCTGTGTTACGTCCTCCCCTTGGCTTTGGGCTCGTTAAATGCAGGTAAACTGATATCTCACTTACAAAACTACAACTATGTTCTTATAAGTGGCTACACACTTTGGTTAGTTGGCTGTTGTCTAATCCTTCTTTTCAAAGTTGACTCTCCAGTATACACTAATGTCTTGGTCATTATAGTGATGGGTATTGGTGTTGGATTCACTTTCCAACCTTCAATTGTTGCTATACAAGCACAAGGTCTTAAATCTGATAGATCAGTAGTGGTGACTTCCAGAAATATCTTCAGAGCATTAGGTAATGCGTTCGGTACAGCAATCAGTTCACTAATTTATTCAAATGTGCTCAAGAAGGAATTGAGGAACGCTGAATTCTTGGATGAAGGTACCAAGGATTATATCTTTGAAAACTTGAATAGTAAACTTGATTTAACAACCATCCTTACAGATCCTAAAACTTTATTCGATACCAAGAAGTTATACATGAAATCATTAAGAATGGTGTTCATGATCTGGATCCCTTTAATAGGAAGTTGTCTCCTAATGTCGCTTTTGATAAAAGATAAAGGTCTTAAAAGTATCGATGAGGTTACTGAGAAAGAACCTGAAGAACATTCTCCGTGATAATGGAAGAGAAGAGGTATATAGTATGTTCGTAAGTAATTGTATGGTTTATATAGTTGGTGACTTTTAAGTTTTGAGCTTATAGTTTGCGCTTTATTAGTATGTTCTATTGTAGATTACTCTGGCTGCCTCATTCCACGATGCTCCCATATCATTCATTCAGTCGAAATGAAGTGCTCATGTTCTGAACTCTTTATCAAAGATAACAACTTTTCATATCTTATTCGCGGTATTTTTTTTTTCTTTCTTAACTCATACTACAAACCTAAGATTCTGGACTGATTACAATTAAGGTTGAGAAAGATAGCACTTTGGTGAATTCTTTTCTGACTTTTGAAGTATAAGCGTGCGTCCCCTGTCACACTGACAACGTCTCGTATATATCTAGGATATTATAGGTGTACGGGCATAGTTCATTCACGGTCCCAGGACTTATATATTAACATAGCTGGCTAGATACATTATACTACAAGAACTATGAACAGCTACAAGACATATTTTTCGACAGTGAGTAATTTTTATTAACAATAGTTTAGCAGCCACAGACAGAAATTTGTCCGTTACCGTCAAGATACCGAAATCAGTATCTTTCGTATAAAAGAATGGTAAAGATATTCACACCAGATGAATATAGTACCAAGCACAAATAATTTAAAATATGCAGACCACAATCAGAAATTTGATTAGATCATAAAAGCAACAAGAATTGAAGCAAGGGAGATGAGCCACTTACCACTTAGGCTTGAAGCACCACCTTCAAAGACTGAGGCGATGGATGAGGTAGGAGCAGCACCTGGAGCATTTGGAGCACCAGAAGCACCTGGAGCACCGGTGGAGACTGAAGTCAAAGTGGTTTCAGTAACACCAGCAGCTGGGGCTGGAACGGTACCAGTGACAGCAGAAGGAACGACTGTAGTACCTTCAAGAGTGACAGTACCAGTGGAAACAGCACCATTGGAGTCAGTTGTAGCATAGTATGAAACAACACCGGTAGAAGTGACACCTTCAGCATCAGTGTAAGTAGTAACATGAGCAGATGGAACAGCTGGAACAACGGTGGATGCAACAACGGTACTACCTTGAGCATCGGTGGTCTTGTAGTGGGTAACAACAACGGTTTCGGTGGAACCAGCAGCATCAACTTGGGTAGTAGTGTAAGCTGATGGAACTGTAGCAACGGTGGTAGAAGCAATCACGGTCTTACCTTCAGCATCAGTGGTCTTGTAGTGAGTAACAACAACGGTTTCAGTGGAGTCTTCACCAGCTTGAGTAGTGGTGTAGGCAGCTGGAACATCTTCAGTGACGGTAGTAGAAACAGTAACGAAAGATCCGTGAGCATCGGTGGTAACATCACAAGAGACAACAACAGTTTCAGTGTGACCAGCAGCGTTGGTAACGGTAGTGGTAACAGCACCTGGAACAGTAGCAACAACTGAGGTTTCAGTAGAGACTTTACCTTCAGCATCAGTAGTTGGAGCACAAGAAACAACAACTGTTTCTGTCTTTTGACCAACAACAGTAGTGGTGGTGGTGTAGACAGCAGTAGAAGTGGCAGTTTCAGAGTGGTCTAAAGTGATGGTGGTGGTACCAGTGGCGAAGTCACCGTTGGAGTCAGTGGTAGTATAACAAGAAACAACGATGGTTTCAGTAACAACAGAGTTATCGGTTTCAGTGACAACAATGGTGGAAGTGTATGGAGCTGGAACAGTACCAGCAGCAATAGTAGTAACACCAGTGGAGAAGTCACCGTTAGCATCAGTGGTTGGGTAGAATGAGACAACACCAGTTTCAACGTTACCATTGGCATCAGTGTAAGTAGTGGTGTAAGCAGATGGAACTGAACCGGTAGCAATTGTGGTAGTACCAGTAACAAAGTTACCATTAGCATCGGTGGTTGGGTAGTAAGAAACAATACCAGTTTCAACATTACCGTTAGAGTCAGTGTAAGTGGTGGTGTAGGCAGATGGAACAGTAGCACCGTAAG
>JAJMLN010000015.1:0-249531 GCA_030569675.1 Wickerhamomyces ulmi
CCTGTGGATGTAGTTAGTATCTGTTATGGAATGCTGGATCTGGATAGTAGTTGGAACCTGTGGATGTAGTTAGTATCTGTTGTGGAATGCTGGATCTGGATGGATTAGTTGGAGCCTGTGGATGTAGTTAGTATCTGTTGTGGAATGCTGGATCTGGATATTAGTTGGAACCTGTGGATGTAGTTAGTATCTGTTATGGAATGCTGGATCTGGATAGTAGTTGGAACCTGTGGATGTAGTTAGTATCTGAAAGGACAATGGATATAAGGCATCTGGGGAATCTGGAGAACAGCAATCATAATTTGATAAAGTAGGAGTTGGTGAAACTGGAAAACCCATGGAATTGGATCATAAATTAACTTCTATGTAGAGTCTTGACGAGAGGAAACCAATTCATAACAATCAGTGGTGAATGTAGTTGTAGTTCTGTGCTTGGATAGATCGTAGGAAATGAATCTGGTGGAGGATCAAGGATATTAGACTTCAACATCAATCAGTTTGGATAAACACACAAAAGACACACCAAAAAACACATCAGAAAGGGATGAAAGGTGGAAACTTGACTGGAGACAAAGATGATGTATCTTTAGCATCTGGATTTACAGTAACAAGCGTCGTAAAGCAGCTTAGCAAAGAAATGGACGGACAAAACTGATAAAACAATGTAACTCTGGATAGAAAAATCACAAAAACAGCATATCAACTTGAGATCTGGGGATAATGAACTGGTAGAACAACGGAAAATGGGATAAATGCGTTGGAGATGATGGTGATAGCAGTGTCGGTGATGTTTGAGGTGGGTGAAGTGAGTGAAGTGGTTGGTAACTGTAGTGAAGGATGGTAACCTAAGTAAATTAAAAGAACTAAATGTTTTCTGGGGAATTGTCTTTTTTCATAATTCTGTGGTTTCATGGGTTTGTGGTTTATTAAAAATTTAATTAACTGTTTATCATGTTACACAAAACCTCAATTGGTCATGCGCTTTCACATTGAGGGGAGCAGGTAGCGAATTGGACTTTTGAAGCAGTTTTGATAGGTAGATACCCATGATTTTGTAGGGTTTTGGTTGATTTATAGTAGGTGAGAACTGGTTGTCTAGACAACTAACTTAAAATATACACTCTCTTACAAAGATTTTGAGGTATATAAAGAGACGAATGTGTAGATACAGAGCTATATACAACGACGATCCACTCTAGGAGGATTCGAATCACTTCGTAATGACTTGATTTCATCAGACTTTTAGATCAATTCTCTGACGAAATTCCCTGTTTTTTAGAAGTTTGGACTCTGCTGCAAAACACAAAAAATTGCCCTTATAAAGAAATTGAGTTAGGCGGGTATGAATAAAATTGGCGGTCCATCTTATACCACCTCAGTCATCACCATGTTACACCTCTTCATACAAATAGATAGTTCATTGTCAGATTTGTACGTTTTTTAAAAGGTGATATGCTTGTTGGGTACACCTGTCCAGCTGTTGAATGTTGGTTTTAACGTTGTGAGTATATAGACTTGAACTTTCATCTTATCTTGTTGTTTCGAGTCCTTGGTCCATATTAGACTTGTGAAATTATTCACTGATGGTTAAGTGGGTTCCAAGAGATGCCCTGAGATGTTTAAAGTACAGAGATCAGCCTAGCCTTGGATAACTAACAGCAGTAGCACTCACTGGCTCTTCCATTAGTGTTGAGACTCTTGACATTGTAAATACAGATAAAAGGCCACATCTCTAACATGATTCCTGATAGGAGCATTCTCAAGCAGTTCACAGTAGTCTGTATGAGAAGATGACTTAGTCTCAGGTAATTTCTTATCAAGTTTTGGAAATCTTAAAACCTGTTGAGTGTGTTTAAAATCAACTGAACCCCAATCGTTAACAGGATTGATGGAATCAATGATTGAAGTGGTGAAACCATCTTTTACAGCGGTAGTAGAGCTAGGTTCGAGACTGATAGTGGTGGCTAAAGTGGTAGTTATAGTTGTAGTGGTAGTTGTAGTGCTGGTGGTGGTTATATTTTCAGATAGTGCACTAGTAGCTAAAGCTAGTATTTGAAGTAGATAGTTTATCTTCATGATGGTTACAGAAACTAAAGAAATAAAGTATGGCAATGAGTGAAGAGAGAAGAAGATACATTACGTCTTTATATATCCTACCTAGTCTCCTAGATAGAGCACTTTATGAGATGTTTTTGTGGTTTCTAAAGTCCTCTAATAATGACACATTCCGGCTAAATAAATTGTAAAAACAACTCGCTAAGATGGACTTATGAGTTGATTATCGACCACTCTAAGAACAAATTAGTAAAACTAAGAATCTACATTCATGTTAAATGAAACAATGTTTTATAATCGTATCTTCATATTAAGCTAATTATCAAAATAGCTATATACTAAAATTGAGTAATTTTCAGAGATTATATATCAAATATAATTCAGATTAATCAAACGTCAGCTTTTTCAACATGTTCAATGGAATGTCTCTTTTCCATAACATTAGTGAAAGCAGCAACATTTGGATGACTTGAGTCACCAAACACTTCAGCGACTTCTTCCAAAGTTCTTCCTGAAGTCTCTGGATAGAAGAAGTAAATAACAACACATTCAACAGCTAGGATACAACAGTAAACGATGTAGTATTTCCAATCAATAGCATCCATTGCAATTGGGTTAACATAACCATTAAAGATCCCAACAAACTGCATGGTGATTTGGAAAACATTGATACCTTTAGATCTGTGAGAGTATGGTAAAATTTCAGTGATGTATAAGAATGGTAGACCATTAGCACCAATATTATAAGAAAGATAGTATAAGAAGATCATAGCTAAGACACCTTGACCCAATGATTTTTGTTCAAAGTTACGTTGTTGATTGATAGCAGATAAGGCTGTCCAAGCAATATAACATGCTAACATACCATGAACACAAGTTATGAATAGTGTTCTTCTTCTGAAATAGGAAACAACAGAACAAACAATGACACATATAACAAAGTTATAGATCATTAAGCACATATTGATTTTTAGTTGTTCAGAAGTGTCAGTGATACCGATGGAGTTCAAGACTTTAGCCAAGTAGTAAGAAACTAAACCATTACCAGATAATTGCATGAAACCAGCAGTGAAAATAACCAAGAAGATTCTCTTTCTGAAAGTCTTTCTTGTCCAGAAGTCGGAGTATTTAGAAGTGGCTCCCAAGGTTTTTTCAGATTCAATGGCAGCTTCGATTTCAGATAGTTCAAATCTAATGAACTCAAGATCTTGTGGATGATCAGAGTTACCAACATGGATTTTCTTCAAGACTTTCTCAGCTTCTTCAAATCTACCTTTAGCAACTAAGTATCTTGGAGATTCAGGGATAATAAAATACAAACCAATCTGAACCAATGGGAAGAAAGCTTGCAGTAAACAAGGGATTCTCCAAGACCAGTCACTATCAATAACTCTAGTCAAATAAGTAACAATGGCACATAAAGTAGCACCTAAATACCAACAAATGTTATAGGAGAAAGTACAAGCATCACGATGAGTTGGGTAAGAGATCTCACTTAACAAAGTAGGAGCTGCAACACTAGCAATAGCACCTCCGAAACCCATGATGACTCTTGCGATCAAGAACATAGCAAAAGCACCTTCAACTGAACTGGCAGTTGTAGCACCTTGTAAGACACCACCAATGGCGACAATCAAAGAACCAAATAACATAGATTTAACTCTACCAAACTTATCGTTCAAATAAGCACTGAAGAACATAGCTAACAAAGCACCGAATGTATAACCATTACTAACGGCACCTAACCTCTGACCAGTTGGGTATCCTAAGTACGAAGTCCATGTTTCTAGGGATTGTAAACCGTTAAGTAACGAACCATCAAACCCAGAGTTGGTTGAAGCTAGAGTGACAATGAACACAGAGACGTTCAACAATCTCAAGTGTGGGACTTTATACCATGGTCTTGTTTCTCTGATAAAATCAGTAATGTGGACATCACCACCGTTGTGGAAACCATCAAGTGTTTTACTTGCTTTCAAGTTGTTGATTGAAGAATTGTCTGTTTTAACATTGGCTAGGGATACGTCCTTGTATTCCAAGCTTGGAGGAGTGGAAGACATGGTAGGATAACGTGCTGTAATGTTGAATAGCTAGGAAGCGATATGACAGCGATTGATATGTATGTGGTTTAGAGGGTTGTATACACTGTATGATGTATGTATATGATGTATGATGTATGTGGCCATTAGTGAACTTGAGTACTTTTGCAAGCTATTTATCTTGTTACGCATAAGAACAATCTCATGACCAAAGTCACCCAATCAATGACGGAGTTGGATAGATCATCTGCTTTGGAGAGTGTGTGGAAAGAGAGAGATCAGACTGAAGTGTGTTACCAAATGAGCCCAACGCGTGAGTAATTCTGGTTCAAGGCCAAATGTAGTGACTCAAAGTAAACAACCTGAAATAAACATGCAGGAACCTCCTCTCTTACTCAGCTGCATGAGAGCCAGAGTAGACAAAGTGGAAAGTGGAGAGATGTATACGTTGAGATTATCGGGTAAATAGACTAATTCACTTGGGAATCTTGGATATCTTGGGACCCTGTGGAATCTCGTGCTCTCGGACAGATAGGCTTTTTAGTCTCCTGTGGTGTCCTTTTCTTGTTTTTGTGGTTTGTTCTTGTGGTTTGTGCTGGTCACTGCTAAATAAAGTCTGGGGCTTTTCGGGGGAGTAAATCACTAATCGTATCAGTAGTCACTAATCTGGGGTGCAGCTGCACAATTGTAGCGAGAAATGAGAACGACGTCAGACACAGACACGAGTGATCACTACTTATCAGCTCCAGGACCCTTGCCACAATTCTTAATGTAAACACACCCGAGCTGATACTAGACAGATATGTAGAGAGATAGTAATTGCGATAGTCACTATATAGCCAGTTTATAGCAGTACTTTATGCTCAGTCCTGATAACTAGTAGGATTGTTTACAGGCTGTGATGAATTAGCCGCTCAAATTACAATGTGTAGTACCGTGATCACTCAATATTATTATTTATTCTTTATCGAGCCATGACTTTAATCTTGGGCCAGAGTTTGTGAGAAATCTAGACTGTGCGTGGTCCTGTTTCAGGTCAAATAATTATAGCGGGAGTAACTAGTTGGATTCACATTTCACAGTAAACATACATTGGCTCACAACTTTAGTCTTAACTAATCGGTCGCTGATAATACGCACCAGATAATATAAGTCTAGCTTTTCTAAAGAGCGTCAAACGCAATGAGAAGTCAACAATAGCTGTGATTTGGTCAATAATATATGAGCTATTGTTACGCTATGATGGTAGTCACTGATGATGGTGGTAGAATGTACACTTATAGCTCTATTTCCATTTTCTTCAAAAATTCTAGACTTTATGCCTAATCGATCTTCCAAGCTAATGTACGGGATATCAGAACTAAATACACAGAAAATCAATATAGTGTATAGTTAATGGTGCTATATAATTTAGCAATCCCATTCTGCTGAGGGTAGTCAGTGAGAGACATGGATGCTGGATTGGCTGTTAAGTTCTAGCTGGTTATCGTTTCAATATTTATCTCATAAACCCAAATAATCCAAAAGATATTAGGTTATGCTTTTTCGACAATTCATGGGGTTTTTGTGTCACAAAAGAAGCTTGAAGTGATTGGTACTATGGTAGATAGTTTTGAAAGATACTAGTGATTGAGGTATCACGAATGACTACTGAACGTTAAAAGGCTCAAAGAAGACACAGTTAAGTTAATGCAATTGATATTTGGACTAGAGTGACTCCCAAAGAAGACTCCTGTAAAAGGATGCAAGTATAGACACAAAGCATATAGTTATTGCTTTTAGACCCACAACTAGCTGGTTGGACACTGTTGTAACCTTTTCCAGCGTTGATACCGGTATCTGCTCCTTAGTCTGATCAGGGTATGAGTTTAGCTCGCCAAAATTTCTATTACGCCAATAGAGCAGATGGGTAAAGCAAAGCACATTAAATGCATAAAGAGGGAACCATAAAACTGTACTTCAGGATCCTCCGAATCGTTTTCGAGCTCATAATCCTTAGAGGTTAGATAATAAACTGGGGCCAAGGTAGCTTGTCTTCTATCTGAATCGACCAAACAGCGAATGGCAATATAGAATGAATACAGCACAAATAGACATATTGATGAAAGGAATACGATTCTGCTTAACGTGTGCATCTTTTAGTAACTTTCAGCTTCAATTAGTGATGTGTAAGTGAGGTCTTCGGTTGTTTGTAGCTGGCGGCTAATTTGTGATAGTAAAGTAGGAAGTTCAGTTCTAACTGGAAAACTTATAAATATTTATACAGAATAGCTAATTTAAGCTTTGATGTAATTAGCCGCCCAGATGTTTTATTCTAGCTTCTAGATAAAATGACAGTAGAACACTTCAATGAAGGCAGTGAATACTGTATCACAGGATTTAATCTGTTCTTGATGAATGTAGACAACGTCCGCTAAAACCTGATACGTACTAACACTTCTCTTGTTTATTACCAAAACACATTTGAACTAACCATACCCTTTAAGTTTTCAGTTGATATCTGCCTCAGATAAAGATGACACTGTTATTGAGAGAGCGACTGCTTGTTATCAGCTCAGTAATTAGTATAGAGGATGCGGGTGCCCAAATCAACAACTTCGTCCTGATTTATGGATTCTGGGAAGGATATATTCGGAATTTAGTGCTAGAAATGCCTTCTCCTTGAATAATATTGCGTACCTAATGTGATCAACAACTTCTATTGAACCTTTTCAGGTAGATTTAGCTATGGGTAGTTGTATTTTCTTCTTTTTGACTGAGATCAGGCTTCAAATCAACTGAACGGGGAGGCCGTGGGCCGTAGGCCCTGGATTTTTTTGGTGTCATTACCAGCTAGATTTGGTGTCTCTTAGCTGATAATGACTGCTGGGTCACTTCCCAGCTCTTCATGGCCCTCCTATGGGGCCATGGTTATTTGGTGGGCTCCCTTTATGGCGACTGGCTCTCGGCTCTCTGTCTTAGGGAGCCTCCTTGGGGATCCGGACTTCTTGTCCTTTACCCATCCCTCTAGGTCAACCAGGGCATCATCTTCAGCATTCTTCCGGCTACTTCAATGAATTACCCCAGATTAAACCCTTTCTTCCTTCCTTCTTCTTTCTTCAGATCACTTTTGTTGGCTATTGTGATTATGTAATGTTTATGTCATCATTTGTTTTATGTCAAATTTGCTTATATAATAATTATGTCATCAGTTGATTATGTAACATCTTGCTTACGTCATATGTGATTACATAATCTAATTGGAACAGGGCTCCTATTCCGAATATATGGGGTATCTGGTAACCTCCAAAGATTCGAATCAGAAGCCACTAACCAGTGACCACCAGTTGTTTGGTGTTGCGTGTTGACTTTCACTCTGCCTGGGGGTTGTATATTAGCTATTATCATAGCCTTGTCAGTGTTCTGCTCTTGACACCGTTGTTTGGTGTTGTGTGTTGACTGTGCCTTGACTGTGCCTTGACTGTTGTTTCTGGAGGTTGCATCTTGGCTATGATAGCTCTGTTGACACAGTTGTTTCTTCTTGAGTGTTGACTTTCACTCTGGCTGGCGGTAAGGCTGTGGAACTGTCTTATGATCTGGTAGTAGGAACTGGATGGAGCTGGATGGAACTGGATGGATGCTGTTGAGCTAGTTAGTAGACACTGGATGAATCTGGATGGATGCTGTTGAGTTAGTTAGTAGACACTGGATGAATCTGGATGAATCTGGATGGATGCCGTTGAGTTTGTTAATAGAAACTGGATGAATCTGGATGAATCTGGATGGATGCTGTTGAGTTAGTTAGTAGACACTGGATGAATCTGGATGAATCTGGATGGATGCCGTTGAGTTTGTTAATAGAAACTGGATGAATCTGGATGAATCTGGATGGATGCTGTTGAGTTAGTTAGTAGACACTGGATGGATCTGGATGGATGCTGTTTGAGTTTGTTATTAGACACTGGATGAATCTGGATGAATCTGGATGGATGCTGTTTGAGTTTGTTAGTAGACACTGGATGAATCTGGATGGATGCTGTTTGAGTTTGTTAGTAGACACTGGATGAATCTGGATGAATCTGGATGGATGCCGTTGAGTTTGTTAATAGAAACTGGATGGATGCTGCTAAGGACTAGTGGCTCCTGTTTGATGACGGTAAGACTGTGGGACTGCTTTATCATCTGTTAAAAGCAACTGGATGGATCTTGGTGAAACCTGTTGATGAAGAACTTTCCTGGAACATCTGAGTGTTTGACATGGCTTGGACACTTGTTGCACAAATCTTTGAGAAGGAAGCAGCTGCGTTGATAGGCTCTGAGTAACATGAAAACTTGGATTGGTCTGATAAGCAGCAAAATCATAAATCATGGAAAAGGAATGATAACAAAAGCATCTTGGTTGTGAGTTGGGATTCTGAAAAGCAGCAGTTTCCTTAATGGGAGGACTTTGTAGGACGTTGTATGACTCTGTATGACTCTGTATAACTTCATAGGACTTCACAAGACTTTGTATAGCTTCATAGGAATGTTTGGAACTACAAGTAAAGGAAAAAGATCAAAACTTTTGTATTTCAATTTGTAACTATGACAATTGTTTTTGTGTTACCATGGTTTTGTGATTATTAAAAAACACATGATTAATAGTAGTTACACAAAAACGTATAGAAGACAAGTGGACCATAACCAGTAGAAGTATGATAGAATCTTGGAGAGCTTTTCAAGGTATTCACTGGGCAGAATTGGAAGAATCTCGACTTATAATTAGTGATTATTATTCTTCAAGGTGATAATCAAAAATCAAAAAAATTAAGTAGATAACCAAGAAAATTGAATAAAATACTACAGATATACATGATTATGATCTGTCTAGACTTATATGGAATGATTGAGAGTTTATATAAAGATATCAACACCACTAATGACCTGAGATGATCTTGTGAAACAATCGACACGTAATCGATCACCTCTATTAATAACAAGTCCTGGAGATGTTGTAGCACTCACAAATTTTGAATTCACATAAACTAACCAATGAAGAACTTCTTGTTGATCCGCCCATTGTACGAAAACTTCATCATCTTGAATTGTTGTTTTCTCCACCTTACGTATCGACGTGATGGTCCGTTTCAGATGATTACTCTCGATTAACAGATCACCAATGAAGATCTTGTGGTGCTTTATAGGATATGAGGTTGATTCATTTGGTACAACGATCCAGGACTCATTGATGTCTTCACCACCTTCAGGTCTCCATTCTAGTTTTGCTCCTGATAACACAAAATGCTCACGAGTGGGTAGTCTAGGTAGTTGGAATGAAGTTTCAAGCAGTTTCCACTCTCTGCTGACCTTCAAGGGGATTTCAAAAGTTCCATCTCTAACCCTCGTAACGCTTCTGTATCTTCTTTCAATGTAGTAATTGATTATAAGCTTTATTGATGAGTCTGCTGGTAGTTTTGATTGCGCCTTGAAACTTATTGAAACATTTATGGATCCTGATGTGATATCGTTTTGGAATTGGAATAACTCAATAGTACGTTTCAACTGATCACTATTTGGCAATAACGCAACTTTCAATGAGCTACCACCATTGAATTTCTCATTTTTAGTCACTTCTAAAACTCCTTGCTCCAAAGATGTAGGAACTGCAGTCTGAAGACTACCATTCACCCAATTCTCATCATACACTTGAATTCCCAAGACGTTGTATCCTTCACCTTCACCTTGAGAGAAGTTGGTATAGAAGTTGAAGTCTGAAGTACCAGTATATACTGGAGCTGTTTGAAATGGGATGTATGTTGCGATTGAGCCACCTGGATTAGCATCTTCATCAATCCAAAATTGACGATCCTTAGTTATGAACTCACTCTTAGGGAAGTTCTCATAAGTCCAAGCTGGTGCAAATAATCCAATATTTGAAGAGTAAACTCGAAGGAAGTTTATAGCAACACCTGTTTCAAACCCACCATTCCCAACTTTTGAGCCTCTACCCCAAACATCTATTCCTGTATAAAGTTTCTTCTTCACACCTTGAAGTCCAACATTCAGTATGTTCTTTCTTAAAGTATTCTCATCCCACCAATAATTCGTAAAGAACTGATCTGTGCTTTCAAAATGATCATAGTTGTGTTCATTGACACCATTTTGATAGAATATTCGGTTTCTTTCGGCGATAAATGCATCATACCATACAATCTTAGCGTGTGGGTTGGTCAGATGGATACTAGACCTAAGAGCTTCAACAAACAGGATGATCTCCTGAGCTTTCGTGTTCACGGAGAAGACACTTTCAATATTGATTAGCCATCCATCAAACCCGTAATGATTAGCCAATTCAACTAAAGGTGCCACATACCTGAACTTTGTGTTATCTGAAGGATCACGAACAACAAGTTCATCCAACAGTTTATGCTGGGTGCCTTCAATCAGCACTGTCCCTAGGACAGGGATTCCTTGTCTATGTAGCGCATTGATCCAAGAGACAGGAGGCACCGATACTCTATTGTGTGAGAAGTAAATGAACTGATCAACAAGTGAAGGGAATTGTAAGAAATAGTGTATTCCTGTTGAATGTGGGAAGTATCCTTGTGGATTTTCATCTTCTTCAGGCTGGTAATTGCCCTTATAGTCATGACACACCATCAATTTCAGATCTGTTTTACCATTATTCTGTCTTGTTCTTTGATAATGGTCAAGCTTATCCCTGGCTACCCGAAGAGTGTCAAGTCCATTCAAACTCTTTCTTGTGTTATACCAATGCTCGAGTTCTTGTAAGCTGGAAAACCGTACGCTTAACGTATCTGTTATTGATTCCATTGACAGAGAAGACCTTTTTGTCTTTGACGTGATCGTTCGACTGTGTGCAGCTAATTTGTTATGAGTTTGGGTGTGTTTTATAATTTTACGCTTTGTATCAGCCCCTTCTTCCACTAAATTGCGAGGAATGGCGTGAGAACTAGTATGGTTGAAAGAGGGATTTCGAGTGTAGTTGGACTGGGGCAGTGGTAAGTGGAAGAAGTGCACAGCTGAGCAGTTTACGAGTTCCAGAATTGTAAAAAGATTGAATAATCGATGGTCTTTTTGCCTTTATATTACCAATTTACTTTATAATTCATGTTTGTTTTTCTGTGTTTGGGGTTATACGAAAATTGACACATAAAAATCGTTCAAATCTTTTAAATCTTTAAATTATCTTTTCTTTATTTATTTAGTATACAAAATTTGATGCAAATGCCTTAATATTGTTCAAAATCATTGTAGATCAGAGAATCCAGAAACAATGTTCTTTTGGAAACCACCTTCTTTGGCAAAAATTTCGTAATAACTGTAAATGGTGGTGACAGCCAATAGAATGGAAGTACCAGACCCCAAGGTACCTAAAAGATCACAACCGACGGATAAAGCACCAATGGAGGCACCACCAAAAGCAGCAGCAGTTGGAATGATCTTTTTCAATTCCTTGTAAACAGAGGCTTCACGGTGACCAGCAATAACAAGACCTTGATCTTTGAATTGTCTGGCAACATCTTTAGCAGAGGTACCACTGATTTCGATCCATGTCTTGGAGAAGACAGCACAGATGGACAAGACGAATGAAATGTAAACAACAGTCTTGATTGGGTCCAACAAAGCTTCAGTTAAAGAGAATGGAGGTTGAATGTAGTAAGCAATACCGTTAGTAGCAAACAATTGGTTTGAACCTGGTCTAGCACCCCAAACACCTAATAAACGAACCAATGGGTTGTTTTCAAATCTTTGGAACAACATTTGAGAGATCAAAAAGAAGTTTGAAGTCAAAGCAGATTGTAACATAATTGGAGTGTTTGAAGTGTAAAACAATTTAATTGGGTATAAACCGTATGGACCTCTTTGTCTAGTAGATCTAACAGGAATTTCGTAACGGAAACCTTGTAAGTAGACAACAGCAAAGAAAACCAAGAAAGTAGCCAACAATTGGAACAAGTTTGGTAAGTTTTGTCTGTAGAAAGCTTCAATTAAAGCTCTCTTCTTGTCTTTTCTAATAGCCAAGAAATGGAACAAAGCAACAACAGCACCTTCGAATTCATCACCACGACCATTGTTAACAGTGGTTGGAGCAAAAGCTTTCCAGAAGATTTGTTCACAAATGTTGGTAGCCATGAATAATGAGATACCAGAACCTAAACCGTAACCTTTTTGTAGCAATTCATCCAATAAGATGACAATGATACCAGCAAAGACTAATTGCAAGATTAACAATAAACAAACACCAACACCCAAGTCAGATGGTCTACCATAAATACCAGTTAAAACATAAACAGTAGCTTGACCGATGGAAAGTAAAACGGCCAATAATTTTTGAGCAGTTTGGAAAGCTTCACGGTCGTTTTTGTCTTCCATGTTGACTTCAATGATTTGAGTACCTTGTAATAGTTGGAAGACCATACCAGAAGAGACGATTGGTGAAATACCTAATTCCATCAAAGTACCTCTGTTGGAAGCAAGCATCTGTCTTAACCAGTACAATGGATCTGAAGATTCAGAAGAGACAATACCATATAATGGGATCTCACTCATGACCAAGAAGATCAAAAGTGTGACACCAGTCCACATAAGTTTTTGGTTGAATGGGACTTTTCTCTCTGGAGCGATAACTTCAGGTAGAAAGCTTTGAAAAGGCTTCACGAGATCTAAAACACGGACTATATCAAATTAGTTGTTAGTTAAACGTTGAGCATATAGAAAGAGTGTGCGCCATAGTAGTAGTAGATACAACACAGACACACAATTGGTACATACAGCTACTCATTTTGGCTTAGGGATGGTAGGAATGTGGAAACAATGAGGTTAGTGGAAGTGAAGTGAAGTTAGTGGAAGCAGTGAAATTTAGGTGTGTTACTTTATTTCGCTCATTTCGCTCAAAAACGCGACGTGTTAAAAATTAATGGTCGAGGTATTTTCGGGTAACCCTCAAAATACAGTCACGTGACAGTACTAACACATACATGGTACACTAAAATTACTTAGAAAAGCTCTTCTAAACCCTGTAATGTTATATTATTCTATGTATGCAATGAGAGGAATGGGGGTATATGCCTTATAGTGGAAGTCCTCTTTTCAACCAGACAAATTTCCAGGCGAAAAACAATGCAATTGCACTTAAGACAAAGCTGATGCTAGTAACCCAATAAACAGGGCTCACACATGAACTGCTTAAAGTATCAAGGGCTATGTTACACTGAGCATCATAAACAAAAGCGTATAAGAGACCAAATCCAGTGGCACCCAATGCAGGTGCAACCATGAAAGATCCCCACGTTGATCCAAACAGTTCTGTACCCCATATGGAAAGAACGATAGTTGGGAATAATGTAAAGAAACCACCGTAGGTGAACCCTGATAATGCACTGATTATGAGGAACTTCTCATCATGTGTGAAGATTCCTAATGCTATTAATGATTGTGTGATGAATCCTAGTGTCAGTAGGATAAATAAGAACCATAATCTTGAGATCTTATATTTCAGTAGTAACACATCTGATAATGGTGCTAGTGTTAATCTTGAGACAGTTGAGAAAACGGCATGAGTTGAGACTTGATCCTCAATTGATGAATTTGGACTGATAGCCTTCACTAAAGAACCCATGTTTGTGATGTACATTTCTGAAGGACCAAGACTGGTCAACATTGAGAAAAGTAGAATATAAGCTGATATATCTCTTAAGAACGTCTTGTATTTAGCTTCATGGTTGAAGACCAGATCATTTGCATCATCATCATCGTCATCACTCCTTTCTAATAATGGTGATTGATCAGTGACTTCTGAAGGTTTACTGAAAATGACATTTCTTTCAATACTAACGATACTCGAACTAAACCAGTTGAAAACACCCAAGATAAGATACAACACTGCAAAGAATCTAAATGTCTTGAAAAGATTCAATTCACCAGATTCACGTCTTAAGAACTTGGCTTTCAAGACTTGAGAACCTATTAATGACGACAGCCCATAACAAGTGACAGGTGCACTAACAGTGAACCCTTTACTATCTGGATAAATCTTGGTACAGGTCAACAGAGCAGTGAAGTAAATGGAGGATGTAGCACATCCGATGAATGCAAAAGTCAAAGCTAACCACCAAAATGATAAGTTATTTTGAACTATGATTGATGCAAAAATATACCCCGGGGCAAAGAACACAGAAGCGATAACTGCCAAAACCACAGGCCCATGAGCATCTGCTAGGTATCCCAAGTATGGTAGTGGTAAGTACATACCTAGAGAGGTAGCACTTCCAATGATATTGATTTGAAACTGTGTGTATTTCAAATCATGTTGTAAGACTGGTGTGAATAATGAGAATAGTAGGACAGATGCAGAACAAATGCATGAAATTAGAGATATGATGAATGCGGCTTTCTTAAGCTCTTTAATGGAGTATGGTTTCAAGTATGACCTTATGTGTCTTGTAAGAGCATGCTCTATAGTTGAAAGACCCATTTTGGACTGTATTTCTCTATGTTTCTAGACAGTTTTAGGAGGGTTTTCTCTAATTCATTACTTTTGATTTGTGTGACTCTGATCTTTACAGATTTCGCGAAGACAGCCGATAATTGAATTTTGACTTGGAAAAAAGAAACCAAAAAAAAAAAAAAAAAAAAAAAAACATCTTATCACAAGTTGGCTCCTTTTGAAGTAACCATAGTAACCAAAATATTTACATATATAATTACATACACAAAAAATGGCTATACGTAAAATCCCGTGTAGAATTAAAATAAATAAGCTAATTTTCGTTTTTTTTAGTGTAGTATACAGTTGTCATGTCATAAAAGGTCGTTATAACTTATATCTTACCGATGGCTTTCAAGTACTTGTCAACCTCACCGGAACTTCCTAGCCAGATTCCTGATCTGTCATGGATGGCTTTTGGAGTTAAATCTAGAATACGTTCACCAGAATCAGTAACAGCTTTACCACCAGCTTGTTCCAGTAACATAGCCATTGGGAAACATTCGTATAGGATTCTTAATTTACCAGTCTTGGATTTGTGATCAGCTGGGTATGCGAATAACCCACCGTAAAGTAGGGTTCTGTGGACATCAGCAACCATGGAACCAATGTATCTCGCACTGTATGGTTTACCGTTTTCTTGTGGTTTCTTTAGATCAGCAAAGAATTGTTGAACAGTTTCTGACCAGTAATGGGTGTTACCTTCGTTAACAGAGAAAATTGATCTAAATTCATTGATTTTTAAGTTTGGATGTGTTAAGATGAATTCACCTAATGAGGCATCTAATGTGAAACCGTTGACACCTTGACCAGTAGTCAACATTAAGTTAGCGGAAGCACCATACATGGTGTAACCAGCTGCAACCATTTCATTACCTGATCTCAAGACATCTTTAATTGAACCTTTAGAACCTGGTAATAGTTTGTAAATACCAAAAATAGTACCAACAGAAACACCGGCATCCAAGTTAGAAGAACCATCAATTGGATCACAAACAACAGCGTAGTTACCTGGACCATCAAAAACAATTAAATCTTCTTGTTCTTCGGAGACAAGCACTTTAACGTTTCCTGAACCTTTCATAGCATTGATGAAGATTTCATCACCAATAACATCTAGTTTCTTCTGTTGGTCACCAGTGGAGTTTGAACCACCATCTAAACCGATCAAGTTGATAAGTTCAGCTTTACGGATGTTCTTAGCAATGAATTTAAAAGCAAATTGTAGGGAATTTAACAACAAAGTCAATTCCCCAGTGGCATTTGGAGAAACTTTTTGCTGGGAAGTCAAGATAAATCTTGTTAAAGTAATTAAATCGGTATCAACGTGGTGATCTTCAGAGGCTTTTGACATTTTGCGTTTCTTATATAAGTTAGCCGAATCAAGATACATAACAGAGAGGTAAATTTGAGGACACCAATTGATATTTATACCAAAACACTTGAATTTTTAGGAGACCATCCCGTAGCCTTTCCAAATATATAAAAAAAATCCTCGACCCACGTAAAAACAATGATTTCATTTCTTTTTATTCTTGGGGCCGGACAGACGCTAGGCGGGAAATATGGTAGATACACAGGCAGAGAATACTGGGGATTACTGAAGATTACTAAGATGTAGATGCGGGAATGATGAGTTCTGTGGGGTATCATTGCTGCCTAGCAACCTTTTTAGGGCTGGCTGAAAAAAAGCGAGAATTCAGCGCGCGGAAGGTCATTGTTTATCATTTTCTAATTCTATCATTTGCAGTGATTTTGGCACAAAAATTTGAGGTAATGAGACCAGATCAAAAAGAGGATTAACACTAATTTCGTCGGAGAGTTAAGAGATATCAAGAATGGCATGATCTCTTAAGTTACATCCCATTTAATTGTGCTATTCTAGCAAGGAATTTGTAATCTGAAGGTATTTACCGTGATAACAGTCCCGGGATTTACAGGAAGTGTCGAAGGCATGACCGGGAAAGCCTCGGAACAACTTAATTTTCCACAGGGCGCTCGGTGCTTAAACCCAGTCGGCAGAATAAAACACAGCCGGTAGAATAAACTATAGCCACTATTGTGACTTTGAACAGCATATAATAATCAGTTGGTAGAATTGGGAAAGGATTCCCGAAATAAGGTTCTATTTCATGGATATGTTCTTCCGATAAACTCTTGAAACTGTACGAACTACGAAGCCTTGAGCATTAAGCCTTTCCAAGCAAAAAGGGATAAAAAAGTCGTATCAGTAAACAGAGTAAACAGATGTACCCTAACTAATATTAGCGCTTACACGTGACCCTAGGGAAACAAAAAAAAACCGGGTAACTTGAATTCGAAACCAAACAAAAGTTTACAAAATCTTTTCAACGTTACTGGATTCATAACTAGTTTACAAATAGAACATAAACTGAAAAACGTGGTAAAATGATTGTGTAAAATGTGAGTAACTAAGATACTTCTTTTGTGACTTCTTACTCCAAAGCTCAATATGCTACTATGTTTATTATGATGACAAATAGCTATTTATATAAACCCAGCTCTTCGACTAATCTGTTCGTGAGAAGAAACCTTGACAAATGCTCTGATATACTTGCAATTTATGGCTATTGATCTCTTCAAGTGGAAGTCACTAGACTATAATAAGAATTAAATTACTAACTTCTATTTTTCAGATGATGTTAATCATATTTATATCACAATTTCATTATACAACAGTTCAATTTTAATATTTGATGTAGTCTTTATCATACAATAATCTCACGTTCCACTGATTAACTCTCTCAGGTCTACCCACAATTTCAACATCTCTTCTTTGGGTATCCTCACAAGTCCAGACGTTGAAGGGACCACAAATACTTTACATGTAAAAGAATATTGTTCTTGTAAACCCCAACTAAACTCGGCCTTCTTCTTTCTCTTAACGTCAAGTACCTGCTCCATGTGTTCCCAGATTCCCTTTCCAACTATACACACCACTTTAGGTTTGAATTCATTGACTTTCTTGATCAAGATTGGTGCACTTCTTCTCATCTCTGATCTTGGAATTTCATCAATACTCTTCGTTGGTCTTTCTATAAGCTCAGTGAAACCTATTCTGAAGTCTTTCAGTAGTGAAAAGTCATCGTAACATGTCACTTTTCTATCAACAATACCAGATTCGTATATCAGCTTCCAAAAGTTATTTGAAGGATGTGCATACCGATGTCCTAGTTCTGATGATCTGATACTCGGATTGTAACCAACAAACACCAACCTAAGATCATGCTCAAGAATATCAGGAAGGGGAATCAGATGTTTATACTTCTCATAAGTCTGTATTGATTTGAGTGATTTGGGTTGAGGTTTGGTAATTTGTCTCTTGATGATACTCTTTCTTATATGGCTCGAATTAGTTGTAGTTGAACTATCTTCTTTATACGAAAATTTCTCCTTCAGGTCATCGAAGGGACTCATTTCACCGACAGTATCATAATAGTGCCTATTCAGTAAGATTATCACACACAATAACCAAATAAAGAAGGCCAACTGCTAAAGCAATATAGTCAAGTTTTGCAGTTGTTAGTTCAATATTAGTATTAATGCTGACATAATCTTAATAGTACTATTAATATTGAAAAACCATACAAATATGGCAATTACCTTATTCAGAGATAAATTAAAGAAAGATTTCCGAATTCGGAAGTTTAATTGGACGCGTCAAAAAACGCGAAGATCTCGAAAGAAATGCTTAAAAGTAAAAGAACTTCTTTACAAAAACAAAACAATAACATTTTTTTATAGAAGAAACAGCTATTGTTAGTTGACCCATATCACACTTTTAGCAATGGATGAACTTAATGAAACTGTTGATGCCATTTTTGGTGATCGTGTTCGTCGTTTCCAAGAGTTTTTGGATAATGAAGAGCCTCTATTGACTGATTACAGAGATGCCATTCTACAATTACTATACAAAGGAGAAAAAAGACTAACGGTCTCTATTGATGATGTTAGAGAGTTCGATAAAACCATGTGGTCAGGTCTTCTTAATGAACCATCTGAGTTTTTACCAGCTTTTGAAAGAGCTTTGAGAGATAACATTATCAGTGTTTATGATGCCAACAATCCAGTCTATAAACCAATCACTGACCAAGATATATTTCACATCTCATTCAGAGGTGCTTTCGGTCATCATAACGTTTCTCCAAGAACTATTAAGGCTACCCACTTATCCAAGATGGTTTCAGTTGAAGGTATTGTTACCAGAGCTTCTTTGGTTCGTCCAAAAGTTATTAGATCTGTTCATTATAGTGAGAAAACTGGAAGATTCCATTCAAGAGATTTTGCTGATCAAACCACATCTTTCAATCCAATCAGTACTCCTCCTGTTTATCCAACAGAAGATCAAGATGGTAATAAATTAACAACCGAATATGGTTACTCCACTTATAAGGATTATCAAAGTATTACAGTGCAAGAAATGCCAGAAAGAGCACCAGCTGGTCAATTACCAAGAGCTTTAGAGATCGTGTTTAACGATGATTTGGTTGATACAGTGAAACCAGGTGATCGTGTGCAAATTGTTGGTGTTTACAGATCTCTAGGTGGTGGTGGTAATTCTACTTCTTCATTTAGAACTGTTGTTTTAGCCAACTCCGTCTATCCATTACACGCAAGATCCACTGGTGTTAGTAGTAAAGAAAACATCACAGATTCAGATATCAGAAACATTAATAAGATTTCCAAGAGAAGAGATGTGTTTGAATTGATGTCTCAATCTTTGGCTCCTTCAATTTATGGTCATGAATATATCAAAAAGGCTATCTTATTAATGTTGTTAGGTGGTGTTGAAAAGAACTTGGATAATGGCTCACATTTAAGAGGTGATATTAACATTTTAATGGTTGGTGATCCATCTACTGCTAAATCCCAAATGTTAAGATTTGTCTTGAACACAGCTGCTTTAGCAATTGCTACTACAGGTAGAGGTTCTTCAGGTGTCGGTTTGACAGCTGCTGTTACACATGATAAAGAAACTGGTGAAAGAAGATTAGAAGCAGGTGCGATGGTTTTAGCTGATCGTGGTATTGTTTGTATTGATGAATTCGATAAGATGTCTGATATTGATAGAGTTGCCATTCACGAAGTTATGGAACAACAAACTGTTACTATTGCCAAAGCTGGTATCCATACTTCCTTGAATGCTCGTTGTTCTGTTATTGCAGCAGCAAATCCAGTCTATGGTCAATATGATGTTCATAAAGACCCTCATCAAAATATTGCTTTACCAGATTCTTTGTTATCTCGTTTCGATATGTTGTTTATTGTTACTGATGATGTTAACACTAACAGAGATCGTTCAATTTCTGAACATATGTTGAGAACTCATAGATATATTCCAGCTGGTTATGCAGAAGGTGAACCAATTAGAGAAAGATCAGGATTATCTTTAGCTATTGGTAATGAAAAACTAGATTCCGAAGGTGATCCAGAAGAAGAAGAACAACCAGTTTATCAAAAATTGGATCCATTATTACACTCAGGTGCTATTGCTGCCTTAAACCATGGAAGAGTAACAAGAACTTCCAAAGATAAGATCTTATCAATCCCATTCATCAGAAAGTATATCCAATATGCTAAAAGTCGTGTTGAACCGGTTTTAACAGACAATGCATCTGCTCATATTGTTGACGTTTATTCCAAGTTGAGAAATTTCCAATCAGTTGCTAAAAACACATCACCAATTACAGCACGTACATTAGAAACATTGATTCGTATTGCAACTGCTCATGCCAAAGTTAGATTAAGTAAAACTGTTGATTTGAAAGATACTGCTGTTGCTGAAGAGATGTTGAAATTCTCTTTATTCAAAGAAGTTGTTGAAAAAGAACCAAGAAAGAAATCTAAGAAAGAAGCAACTTCTGATTCTGAAGATGATGAATCTGATTACGAATCGGATGAAAGTCATCAAACAGCTAGCACAGCTAGATCTAGTAGAAGATCACAACAAAGAGCAACAGCTTCACCAAGAAGAAGAGTGCCAATGGCTAGATCCAGTCCTCCTCCAGTCTCATCTCAACATGATCCTGAAGATTATGAACCAATGGAAGAAACTCAAGAAGAAACTCAAGATACACAAGATTTGAACATTGAAAGTCTGAATATCGAAGAAACAGAAGAACCAACCGAGTCTGCTGAGCAACAACAAGAAGAACCACAATCATCTCCACAACAGCAACAACAATCATCACCACTAAGGCCACTCAAACCAGCTGAACAGAACGCTTCAATTTCAAGAGATCGTTATAAGAAACTTTCAAAAATCATTGCTGATCTTGTTATTTCTTCTGAACTTTTCCAAGATGAGAATGGTTGTCCAAAAGATCAATTATTTGAAGAAATTAACAAAAAATTGGCTAATGATCATCAAGAGGAACAATTCACAAAAGAAGAGTTCGAAGCTGGTATTAGAAACCTTGATGCTGATGGTCATGTCATGATAACTGATGGTAGAGTTTACAGTATCTAAGTAATGAATAGTTATATCATGTTACTGTGATTTGCTTCTTAATGTTTGAGTTTTGTTTTAATGTTTGCTTGTTTTGAGTTGTTAAGTTGTTATGTCTTTATGTTTTTGGTTTACTGCAGGGTTGTATTACTATATAATAAGTCAATAATACGTTATTTGTCTACATATTTGAACTTTGTTCAGTAATATTGACGACCTTATATATACAGTATCAGCATAGAGCTGAGGTAGGTCACTTCTCGTAGACTTGAAATAATAAATACATCCATCATCTTCTATCTTGTCTTTCCTCCGATACTTTTAATCAACACAACATCACCATCTTCTAAGATATAATCTTTACCATGTTTTTCTGGTTTAACTGAGTTTACGTCACCATGTTTGATCAATTCATCATATTTCCAGACATTAACATTGATGAAGTTCTTTTGTAAATCAGTATGGATTAAAGCAGCACCCTCTGGAGCAGTTGAGTATTTTTTGACATTCCACTCTCTTGCTTCCAAAGGACCACAAGTGTAAAAACTGATAAGGTTCAACTCATCTTTCATTGTGAAAACCATCTCATTGATGACTTCTGATGGTGTGATTGTTTCTTCATCTTCCAAGATAAAGTTATCATGTTCATGTTCTGCACTGAACATGATGAGTTTCTCATTTGGTGAGTTTTCAGCTAACCATTGTTTCACACTGTCCAAGTATTTGTTTTTTCCACTGAGGTAATCTTCTCTAGAGACATTCAATAGATATAACGTTGGTTTAGCAGTCAAGAACTTGTGTTTGTTGATGACATCAACTTCAAATTCAGTCCAGTTAGTGTTGTTCAACAATCTTCCATTCTCAGTCATCAAATCATGGAGCTTTGTCAAAGTAGCGATCTCTTCTTCCACTTGTTTACGAGCATGACCACCAGCACCACCTTTCAACAATTTCTTCAATTTCTCAACTGCGTTCTCCACAGTTTCCATGTCCTTCAATAGAAGCTCATCAGAAACAATTTCTAAATCTCTAACAGGATCTATAGTGGTCTCAACATGAGTGATTTCTTCATTATCAAAACCTCTAACCACCTGGAAAATCCCATCAACGTTTCTTATATCATTTAGGAACTGGTTTCCTAGCCCTTCACCTTTAGAGGCATTCCGCACTAATCCTGCTATATCAACGATTTTCAAATAAGAAGGTATGATTTTCTCACTACCGTATATTTCACGTAACTTGGCTAGTTTAGGACTAGGAACTTTATAAAGAGACTCCTCGGGGTTTATAGTAGCAAATGGGTAGTTATTAGGGTTCCCCAGCTCAGACTTGGTAATGGCTTGAAAGAATGATGTTTTACCAACGTTGGCCAATCCCACTATACCAACTGATAGTTTACTACTGGAACGACCTAGAAGAGTATTTGTTTTGGACTTCTCATTTGAGGAAGGTTTCTTGGCCAACCGTATTAGACATTGGTGGAACTGTCTCTTCTGTACTAAAGAAGGCAACTTCATTGCGAGAGACTAATAAACGGTTATTCTTGAAGTGTTTATGTCTTTTAGACAGATTTCTCGATATTTTTTTTTTTTTTTTTACGATTTCACATTTTTTGAGATGAGCTACAAAAAGCTTTAATACTTCAAAGAATTCTAAGATTTATGAGTGTTTATTCAGTTTCTAAGCGTCACGTAGAGAGTTGTAATGTTCTCCCAAGGCGTAACTGTGTTTGTAGAAGACCAACTTCAACTCGTCGTTTTTACCATCCTCGTTGATCTTCAAAGTGGATCTTCCGCTCATCATCACTGAGATTGGGGAGTCAAACTCTTTAGAAAGTGCCAATATCTCAAGATCGGATCCCCAAGCTGCAGTGTTCTCGATCTTTGCAATGTACTCATCCAAGTTCTTCAAAGTCATGGTTTCTTCATCAAACATGTAAGGAATGAAAGTATCTGGATCTTTCTTGATATGATTTGCAGCAAGACTTCTTAATTCTTGGATGGTCTTCTTGATACCACGACGGTATTCTAGTTGATCAGCAATAGAGGCAAATAGACAGTTACCATCTGGTTTAATGTCGAACTCAACTACTCCAGCAGCACCACACAAGGCTTTTATCGTTTCTTGTTCCATTTCTTTGTAGTTTGGTTGTAGATCAGCCTCAGCTTCAGCTTCTTTTCTTTGTTCTTCGATCAAGGCTGCTCTCTTTGCTAGTCTTTCTTTTTGACGGTTACGTTTTGGACCTTTCGTCTGCTGCTGCTGCTGTTGCTCTTGTTGTTGTATCTTTGGTTTTTGAGCTGCTTCTTCTTCCTTCTTTTCTAGTTCAAGTTGTGCAAGTAAAGCAGCTGGTGAGAACTCGTCTTCTTCTTCCTCATCATCTTCCTCGTCATTACCCACTGTTTCACCATTTTCTCTTGCTTTGAATTCCTGTTTACATAAAGTTAGTAGTCTTTCCACTGGGAGTAGAAGTCAAAGTATACTCACTTTCAACTCTGTCTCATGTCTTTGTTTTAAAGCTTGTTCTAACTCAGCACATTTTCTCAAGACTTCCTTCTTCTTGGACTTTGTAGCTTGTTTCTTTAGACCTGTGACGTTAGCGATCAAATCTCTGTTTTCCTTTCTATGTCTGGCAAGCAATTGCTCTTCTGTCTCAACTACTGGTTCACTCATGGTTACTATGACTGGTATCGTTGAGTATTGTAAGCTTGAACACCTTCAATTCAAAGTTTTTTTTCTGTACTTTTGTTTTTGTAATGATCCGTTTAATTTAGGCTAAATTAAAACCATACTAAAAAAACATTTTCACTAAATAAAGGACAATGGGAACCACGACTCAACTAATCATTGAACCACATTAAAGTCTACTAATGGTGAGCTAAAAAATAGTGGTTTCCTACATCACCGGGTTTAGTAAAAGGTTTTAGGAAAACAAAAAAAAAAAATAAACGACCTTGGACAGGATCGAACTGTCGATCTTGTGATTAACAGTCACACGCCTTAACCAGCTTGGCCACAAAGTCATTTATACCACTAAAAATCTGAAGCCATATTGGAGCGTGCAATACGCGAAATTACCGAAGAGGGAAATCAGCAAAATTTTCAGTGTATAAAATAGCTCGCGTGGCGTAATGGCAACGCGTCTGACTTCTAATCAGAAGATTCTGGGTTCGACCCCCAGCGTGAGTGCTTTATTTTTTTGCAACTTTTATATACTTTTTGCTGGTCTACTGAACACAAAGAGCCTCTTTCTTTTTGTATATTGATTCGTTGAAGCTCTCACAGTCCAGATATTGGTCTTAGAACAAGTTTTAATACTAATGAATTATCTCATTTCCACCAATCTTTGAACGAAAGGTGTTAGTGTTCTGAGTAAAGATGGCCAACATGAATGGACCGATGAGTTTATGACTTCATGTGGGTGTGTTGTAATACCACTATGACATGTCTCTGATCATAGAATAGACTATAGAGTTCGACAAACTGGTGGCTTAGTGCTAGTAACATCTCCTGACAATCTGATGCTACATATCTTCATGTAACATACTTAGATATTGTCTATCATAATTAGCTTAGAAGTGTCTACAAATTCATTGTTAACAAAGTCTATGAACAAAGTGTTATAAATAAAATAACTATATAATAATAGGAGAGCAAAAAACAAAACAGAACAAACAGAAGGAGGAAAAAGTCCTTATAATATGGAAATGAAAAAAAGTAAGAATTGGGGTCGTAACGGCATGAACATTTTAGTTTAGTTTGATGATAAATTAATCTGATTGATTAACTTATTCGAATAATTGAATAGCACCAAATGATTGTTCAATACCGTAATCACCTGGATGTTTCCAGTAATCGTTGTAAGTAGATAAGATAGTAGCTTTGTTATCTAGAGCATCCAAAATAGCAGCAATGGCAATAGCTTGGTTTTCAGGACTTGGAATGTTACCACCATTTTGAATACCAGCACTTGGGTAACCAGTTTCAGTGACTAAGATTTCTTTATCACCACAGATACCTTGAACGATTTCATATTGACCTTTAACGAAAGAACCAGCGGTTTTAGCGGAAGAATAAGAATCAAAGTATGGATGTGGGTTGATACCAACGAAGTCAATAGCAGATTCGGTACATAATTCTGGATGTTTTTCAAAGATAACAGGTGGTTCAGAAGTTGTAACTTGACCAGAGTAACCAGCAGCTTGTAATTTGGATTTAACGGAAGAAATCTTTGAGATCAAATCAGAAGCAGAAGCAAAACCAGAGATAATAGCTTCGTTACCAATGGTGATGAAATCGAAAACATCCCAGCTGTTTTCATTAGCCCATGAGATGATATCAGAAACAGATCCATCAATAGAGTCAACCCCACTTGAGCTGATCCAGAAACCTTGGTTAACTTTTAAG
Organism: Wickerhamomyces ulmi; assembly: GCA_030569675.1. NCBI lineage: Eukaryota > Fungi > Ascomycota > Saccharomycetes > Phaffomycetales > Wickerhamomycetaceae > Wickerhamomyces > Wickerhamomyces ulmi. Next base: position 25,436 of record JAJMLN010000015.1, read on the forward strand.
CCTAATTTGACAGAAGCACCTAAAACGTTTGGAATGGAGTTACAGTCAGTACCATAAATACGGACCTTGTTGATACCAGTTGATTTGATAAGGGATAAATCAGAGTAAACGACATCATAGTCTTTACAAGAGTTGTCATCGTTGTATGGAGAGTAGACAATGGCAGTTGGAACAGCTTTGGAAGAACCAGCAGAAGTAGAAGTAGTGGTTGGAGAAGAAGTGGATGAAGTTGAAGTGGCTTTAGTTGAACCAGTAGCAATTTCAGAAGCAATGGTAGTTGGAGCTTGGAATTCAACTGGTTTTGAGTTGGCTGGAGCTTGAGTGGTTTCAGAAGTAGTAGTAGCATCATTGTTAGCTTGAGTAGTAGAGTCATTGTTAGCTTGAGTGGTGGCATCATTGTTGGCTTGAGTGGTAGCATCATTGTTAGCTTGAGTAGTAGCTTGGTTATTATCTTGAGTGTTACCTTGGTTGTTATCTTGAGCAGCAGCTGGAGTAGGAGAGTTGGTAGTAGCTTGAGCTTCAGAAGTAGCTTGTGGAGCAGAATCAGCTGGAGCAGCAGTTGATGGAGTTAAAGTTGTGGTAACTGGAGAGGCAGCAGCTGGGGTTTCGGCAGCTGGAGCTTCAGTAGCTGGAGTAGCTTCGGCAGCTGGAGCAGTATCTTGAGTGGTGGCAGCTTTGTTAACAAAGCTGGTGAAAGTGGTAGGTTCAGCAAAAGTAGCATCAGTTAAAGTGAAGGTATAACTAACACCATCACTAACCAAGATTTGGACAGTTGGTGCAGTGTGAGTGTTTGTGATGGTGGTGTATGTATCAGTTGAAGTGACGGCTTCCGCAGTGTGGACTCTGGTGACAACGATTGGAGCTGAAAGAGCGAATTGTGACAAGCACATAAAGAAGAATAAAGATAAGTAGTTCATTTTTAAAAGAGTGGAAGTTCGAGGGATCTATTGAAAGTGAAAATTGAATAAAGGAATGACTTAGAATGAATAAAAGAGTGTGAGTGATCCAACGATAAGAAACTTGTTTGTGTTAAAAGAATGAATGTAGATAGAGAAACTTCTAAGTAAGGCAAAATCTATTCTTCAACATGATGGGATCATACCGTCTTTATATACAGAACTTTGATTCAAGTCGTACATTGTTGAAAAGGCTGGATCAAGTGAATGTATATCGCTGGTTCTCCAAACTGGTGATTTGCGTACATGATTCAATCGATGATCTTAGTTACCGAAACTAAGCAGAAGCATTAATTAAGGACACTTTCAGATCACTTTGAGGTTCCGGCTTTCATTTCAGTAGGAAAGGCTGGCTGGTTCTGCAAAAAACTGCAAAATTCGCGAAACTCATTAGCTCAAAACGGGTTGAAACTAGCTGTTTTCAGTTGTGGAAAAAGCTGGTACCTACTTTACTTGGAGTAACGTGGTTACATCATTGAGTAAATAGTTCCTACTACGTAGTAATCTTTGATTTCAACAGCTTCTGTACATGTTCTAGACGTCTTTGTTTTCATGTCGAATTTGAGAAGCTGATCTATACAAAATGGCTTATGTCAGCATTTATTCTTAGAGAACCAATTTCATGTCGAAAATCAGGACCCTTCAAACCAGCGTTGATTATATAAGATGTGCCTAGTTGTAAGACTACCTTCTTGTCCATTACCAACGTCTCAGACTGTCTACTCAGTACTCAACTCATCATCAGCGCGACAATAGATCAACAATAGATTAACACTCAACCAGCACTAAATCTGATCAGACACCAAAATCATCTTCGATGAGATATCCGCGCATTCACCCGCATGAAGATGCATAGAGATCATAAATCAACCAGCCAACAAAATAGCTTTTTGCCTATTCCCGCTATTACCTCGAGCTATGCTTAATTAAAAAGTTGGTTATAGCTAGGTCTAGATCTAGATCTAGTGAGGTACCCCAAAGACCAAGATTGAAGAAGAGGTAGGTACATGATTAATTAATTAAGCACAGTTTCAGTTGGATCATTGTTTTACGAAAAATTTGTAGGTAGAACTATACATGTTGCATGAAGCACACCTATACGGAGACGCAATCTTGATCTTTAACTAAGATACAGCTAGGCTGTGCAAATAGCCGGAGAATGACTTTACCGCGTTACTATTGCTATATGTTCAATTCCAACTACTATTTCTTAGATCTATATAGAGTTACTTCACCTTTACTTACTATATGATTTAGGAGTTGTACCGCTGGTGGCATACAAGAAATACCATAATTTGTTCTCGTTCAGACATTTAGTTCTTAGGTTGTTGACCTGAATACCAGTCTGAACTAGGGGCCATTATATATTGGTTTGATAAAGATTGGACTTGAGTTTTACTTGGCTGACTGACCAATGCTTCATACCTATGAAACAAGTGTAGCCACTGCTTTGATCCTCCGACATCTTCGTAGTTCGTATTATAGTACCCATGTGTTTTTGAGCCCGCTAAAACTCGATTTCGTCTTCATAGCTTTTGAACTATGACCCATTAATCTGTTACTACTTCTAATTTATGGCTTTCGGTAACTATCTAGTAGTACTTTCGATCAAAATCAACTGAACGGGGAGGTCGTGGGCCGTAGGCCCTGGAAATTTTTTTGTCATTACCAGATAAAACCAAGGTAATAGCTGGTAATGACTGCTGGTATACTTACCAGCCCTTCATGGCCCTTCTATGGGGCCATGGTTATTTGGTGGGCTCCCTTTCTGGCGACTGGCTCTCGGCTCTCTGTCTTAGGGAGCCTCCTTGGGGATCCGGACTTCTTGTCCTTTACCCATCCCTCTAGGTCAACCAGGGCATCATCTTCAGCCTTCTTCCAGCTACTTCGATGAATTACCCCGGATCAACCCTTTCTTCCTTCTTTTTTCCTTCTTCTTTCTTCTTTCTTCAGATCACTGTTATTGTCTATTGTGATTATCTAATGTTTATGTCATCATTTGTTTTATGTCATTATTTGTTTATGTAATCATCTGCTTATGTCATCTGTTGATTACATCATCGTCATCGGATTATGTAATCTGTATAAGACCAGGGCTCATACCCACCCCCAGTATGGGATATCTTCTACCTTCTCTTCAATAGCCCAACTAGGGAGGGATGTGGGTCCATGGTGATTTGTGTGGGCTCCCTTTTTGGCGACTGGCTCTCGGCTCTGTGTCTTAGGGAGCCTCCTGGGAGCCTTCTAGGGCTTTCCCACCCAAATGGCCCGTTTCACGATCCCAGGGCCGGTTTCTTTTAGGAATCGTAGCTTGATCTGGAGTACCTGTAACTGTATCTGTTGCATCGATAGTTTGGTGGAACGCTGGTCATTCGACCGTTTAGTGAAACACGAGTCACTAATAAGCTTGAAGTCTTAAAGCTTGGACAATTGTGGATTGTGGATGGTGGAGCAAAGTGACTGAACTGGTGTTTTGACTAGACTGGTGTTTTGACTGGTGTTTTGACTGGAAACTGGAAACTGGAAATTGGAGAGTGATGCTTATCTGTTTAGTTAGTTAGTAGATATTCACGAGGATTGATCAATTAGAAATAATAGAATGGTATCAATGGAACTCATCGGAAGATAAAATGAAGAAGGTGAACTGGTATTGGATCTGGATGGATTAGCTGGAGCCTGTGGATGTAGTTAGTATCTGTTGTGGAATGCTGGATCTGGATGGATTAGTTGGAGCCTGTGGATGTAGTTAGTATCTGTTATGGAATGCTGGATCTGGATGATATTAGTTGGAGCCTGTGGATGTAGTTAGTATCTGTTTTGGAATGTTGGAGCTGGAAGGATACCTGTGGATGTAGTTAGTATATGTTCTGGACTGTTGAAACTGGGCGGATAGTAGTTTTGACTGAGCTGGGGTTTTAACTGGAAGATGACACGTTTCTGTTTAGTTAGATAGTAATATTCGTATCTCTTGAATTTGGACGGTGGATGAAAAACAACTTTTCTATGGGGTCTTGATGAGAGCAAACCATTTCATAACAGTTGATGGTGAATGTGCTTGTAGTTCTGTGCTTGGATACATTGTAGGAGATGAATCTGGTGGAGGATCAAGGATTATAGACTTCAAGATCAATCAGGTTGGATAAACACACAACAAAACACCAAAAAGAAACCAGAAAAGGATGGAAATTGGAAGCTTGACTGGAGACAAAGATGATGTATCGTTAGCATCTGGATGGACAGTAGTAAGCATCATTGAACCAGCTTAATGAAGAAATGGATTGACAAAACTGATAAAAGAATGTAACTCTGGATTGGAAAATCACAAAAACAGCATATCAACTTGAGATCTGAGGATAGTGAACCGGTAAAACAACGGAAAATGGGATAACTGTGTTGGCAATGATGGTGAGAGCAGTGTCAGTGATGTTTGAGGTGAGTGAAGTGAGTATAGTGGTTGGTAACTGTAGTGAAAGATGGGGTAACCTAGGTAAATTAAAAGAACTAAAAGTTTTCTGGGGAACTGTCTTTTTTTATATTTCTGTGGTTTCATGAGTTTGTGGTTTATTCAAAATTTATAGATTAATTAACTGTTTATCAAGTTACACAAAACCTCAATTGGTCATGCGGCTTCACATTGAGGGGAACAGCAAGCGGAATAGAGTTTTGAAGCATTTTTGATGGGTAGATACCCATGATTTTGTAGAGTTTTTGATCGATTTATAGTAGGTGAAAACTGGTTGTCTAGACAACTAACTTGCAATATACACTCTCTTACAAACATTTTGAAGTATATAAAGAGACAAATGTGTAGCTACAGAGCTATATACCAAGACTAGCCATTCTAGGAGGACATTAACCTATTCGCAATGCCTTCATTCAATCGTTTGTAAAATCCAGAATTTGTCAGATTCACTATGGATTTCGGGCAGATTTTGTATAAGCTTAACACCAAATTATCAAAGCCATCATGATTAATTACACACACTAGACTAGACTACCATGTGAACTACTTCACAATGAAGAGGACAGACAGCATGTAGCTCAAATTGGGAGAGTGAGCCTTTCTTACGTTCTTTGAGCTTCAGTCATCGTACACTCCTCTGCCTGTATTTCTGTGACACATATCAACTCTCTTTCGAGAAGCTTACACAGGGTCTAACAAAGTCAACAAAATTGCATAGCACATCTACTATATATCTAATTTCTTGGAGACGGACAACCACTTGTCAGTTGATTAGTTTCTGATCTTAGAACGGGTTATACTAAACACTTTAAACATAGATATCTACATCTCTAGTTACTGAAGGCAATTAAAAATTTTATTAGAAAAAGCAAATTAAACTGTCAATCATGAAAGAAGAAAAAGGTGTAAAAGTAAAAAGGACAAAGCAAACAAAGAATCATCTACTTGATTTTTAGTTTTTAGTGTGTGTTTGAGATGGATAAGTTGGGTAATCAGCAGTGTTTGGTGGAGGACCTTCAGGTCTTTGGAAACTAGCTGGTGGGGGACCGTCTGGTCTTTGATAAGTGTTTTGGTTATAGTCAGGTGGAGAGTTGTAGTTATATTGTCCTTCTGGTTTATAGTTGTAATCATAGTTTTGTTGTTGAGCATTTGGGTTGAACGGTGGAACTTGTCCTTGGTTATTAGGGTTATAACCATACATAGTCCAACCTGTGTAACGTAAAGGCGCTTGACCTTGCTGTCTTCTTCTGATGTTTCTTCTTCTTGATAGGGCACAGAAGATTAGTAGGAAGGCAAGAACTGGACCAAGAACGCAGAACACAATCCACCATGGTCTGTTGTATGATGATGATCTATAGTAACCTCCATTGTTATAAAAGATTGCTCTCTTCAGAAGTTGTGTAGTGGACTCAGATGCAGAAGATGTAATTGGAGCCATTATGATATATGTGTATATGTAGAAGAACTCTTGTGGTTAAGAATTGTATCAATATGCCAATTTATGTCAATAAGTGTGTTAATTGATTGTTTGGTTGTTTGGTTGTTTCAATTTTATTGTGTGATTTTTTTTAGTGTGCTTATTCTTTACTCTTTATATGCAAAATATTAATGGAAGCTGTCAAATTGTTAAGGGTCACTCCCGCAAAAAGCAAATGAAATAATGAAATAGAGGCTTAGTCCCTTTGAGGGGCGAAGGGCTGAGGCCGTCCAGGGCTAAGAATTACTGAATAAGTGTGTAAAGTGTAAACTGTAGAAGGCTGAGGATGGGCTGAGGGTCTGGTTTCGTGACCCAGCCCAGGCCCGGGATTCCGTACATTACCCGTAGCTCTTGGTAACTGTAATTAGCCCTAACAATACTAGTAGTGTTCTTACCAGTGACAGGCCTGGTATGTTAAACTCCCAAAAAAAACGGTCAGAACTCGTCCTTGTTAGCTCAGTTGGTAGAGCGTTCGGCTTTTACAGTCAAGCAAAGGGAATATCATTTCTTAGCGGAAGTTAACCGAAATGTCGGGGGTTCGAGCCCCCCATGAGGAGTTCTACTTCTTTTTTTTGCAATTTTTTTATAGTAGATGTACCTGTCTGCACCCTCTGTCTCTTCATAATATAGATGGTCTCATAGTTAGTGTTGACTTACTGGTGATCTCAGTAAGCTACAAGTAGACAAAGATTTAGCTATTTCAGAATATGTAATCATTTTAATATTAAACATTATAGATCGAGGGCTAAAACTGGTTCTTAGACTATGTTCACAGCACTTGTAATTGGACGACCAGCATTATCGACAATTTTGATCTCTTTCTTTTCATTTTCATCAACTATTTCAGAAGATTGAGAGTCATTATTCAAAGGTGTTTGAGCAACTAATCTCTTGTTCTTGTAATAAGCAAATGGATTGTCTATCCAGTCTAAAATTCTAGAGAATCTACTATTTGATTTCTTTCCATCATTAGCATATTCAACAGCATTTTGGTCATCACCTAGGTAATAATTCTTTTGGAACAAAGCAGCGAATAAGGAGAAGACTGTGAATGCTAAAGCAGCAGCAAATAAGTAATAGATCACATGATTGTAAGCTAGGGCAGCACCTTGTCTAATATCACTATCTAGAGGATATTGTTGAATAAGGGAATAATCAGCATACATTCCCAAGACTTCTTCATCAGTCACACTTGAAGGTAAGTAAGTTCTTAGAGCAGTTGGTAATCTGTTTTCCCAAATAGCACCACCAATGGCACCACCAATAGCGTAACCAATAGTAGACCATTGTAATAATAAAGCAATAACTAACGCAACATCTTGATGAGGAACAGAAGCTTGTGAAGCGACTTGAGAACCGATGTTTGAAGCTGCACCACCCATACCTAATAATATTTGAATCCAAACCAAAGCACTTGTGTTAGCGTTTTCATAACGAGCCCATAAAGCAACAATCATGGCGATTACTTGGATGATCAAACCGGCAACTTGTAAGAATTTAGTACGATGTGTAAATCTTTGAATGAGACCAACAATGACACCAAAGAAACAAATACTCAAAGTTAGAGCATTGTTGAAATAAGTCCAATCTCTGTAAGACCAATCCTTAATGACACCAACATAAGATGATAAGTATAATAGGTATAACATTGAACCACATAAGTAACAGAAATCAACAGTGACAGCAGTAAGGAAAGTTCTATTTGTAAGAACTCTCTTTGGGACGGATGGATATGGAGCCAACCAAACTTCATAACATGTGTAAAAGATCAAAAATAGAGAACCAACGACAAACATTGCAATTAAAGATGGATTCTTGTAACCACCTTTAGCAGAAGAATACAATGAGAATGGTAATAATAACAAAGCCCAACCGAAACACATCAAGATCAAACCGAATAAATCACTTTCAACAACATATCTCCAGAATAATCTACCATAATCTTTGATAGTCTTTTTAGGTTCTGGATGTTCAGGTTGTTCATCAGGAAACACAGTTTGAGCATAATGTTCCAAATAAATCATACAAGAGATACAAGGAATTATAACACCAGGTAGTAAGATTGCAAACATACCATACCCCCATCTCCAACTAACAGTGATGAAATGTTCAGTGATATAACCAGCGATCCAAACTGTGATTAAGTACGGAGATGCAGAGAAACCAAACACCAACCCACGATATTTCAATGGAACAGTATCAGCAAATGCAATTGTGTTAATCAAGTCAATGTTTGAACTACCAATTGTAACAAAAACACTACCAATGACGTATGCGGAGATAGTTGAAGAAGAAGCACAAATGATATAACCCATGGTATATAGTGCCAAAACAAGAATATAACAAAGTGGTCTTGAAGTGACATCAGCGATTTTAGCAATGATAGGTTGAGACACGGATGACATGATTGATGTAGCTATAGAAAGTGTTGATAACATTGAATGATGGCCAAAACTTGAAGTAGCGTATGGTTGATAACTTGAAGTTGTTGATCCATCCAAAGCAGTGACGAATTGAGTAATGATTATACATCCAACGAATAACAATCTGATATAATAACCTTTTTTAGTTTCATCCATTACTCTTTTCAATTTTTCCATTCTTCTAACACCACGAGACACATATTTTGGTTCTATGATCTTTTCATGAAGATGTTGTTGTTGTTGATGATGGTTGTTGGTTTGACTATGAACCTCATCACTTGTAGCATCTTTGTTAAGTTCATCACTAATGATATCCTTCTCACCTGACATCCTTCTGTATAGTGATTCAATGGACTGGCTCTAAACTAGTTTTGAAGTAGTTGCAATACTGTATTTTGAAGACGGAGATTGTTCAGATAAACGGGCATGTATGATCTTTTATAAGTAATCTGAAAGATCAGTAGACCAGTCAGTTCACAGTAGGTACAAAAGAAAAAATTAAGCATATCATTGGGGGCTTGGGACTTGGGAATAGTGATTCAATTAAGCTTGAATCACCCGTGCATGAATCGTACAAGTCTCGGCATATGAAACTATAACTGTATCATGCACTTCAAAGTCCTATTAACTAAGCTTTATTAAGAGTTTTATAGAGCAAATGGGTAGTTTTGCCTATTTACAGGTTAATTTTTTTTCTTGTTAACAAACGCACAAATCTGTATGAAAAGTCGGGTGCATGAAAAGTTGATCTTGGTCGAGCTCATGAGGAGTGAGGACGGGCTGATAAATGGACCAATGTGACAAATTACGTACAGGTTATTCATAATTACCTTTAACCTTTGTACTGTGATGAGGCCCAACAGTATACACAGCTACGACCTTGTCTAACAAGCTAGTTATAGAATGCTGTGATGATTGAGTCATACGCAATAACATTTGATTCGACCATATTTGATGCCTCTCCCCTTTCAATCCCATATATAACTTAGCTCTTGACTCTTGGCTGCTGTAGCGGTCTTTGCTTGTCGTGATCTGTACAAGCTTTATTGAGCCCATTGAAAACGTCTGTTTGCAACATGCATATTAGCTTGTTACACAGATTTCAGCCAATCCCACTAGTGATCAGTCAAGTTACGGCTAAATTGATTTGAACTCCGGATACACTTCGCTAGTGGCACATACCTTCTTTGTATCATGATCTGTTATATAGCACATCAATGAAGGTTACTTACAGATCCTGTTTATGTAGTCGATTTAAGCTATAATTATGTATACTAGTACTCTATGTAGTACAAGTCATGATACCCTCAAAAGCCATGAAGCAGCCGTTGACCTCTGAAAAGATAAATCAGCCAACGTTTGGTGGTACGGTTCTCCAAGACACTGAGTATAAGTGAGTACTGAGCACTCACCACTTAGGAAATGGGTCCTAGGTGTACCTTACTGTGTGTTTGTATGAACAAAGACGAAGATCACATCTCATCGCTGGTCAAAGGCTTTTGGCGGTGTTATGTGGTCTTAGCGGGCTTCGGCGGGTTTAAACGGGCCCCGATTTCCGCTGGGTTTATGTTGGGTGCATATTATTCTGTTTTGGGTAAGTTTCCTTATTGGGACACTCCAGAACGCTACCCGCTTCCTAGTCACGTGACTGGAGCTCTTCCCAACAGGTTGTTTGACGTCGTTATTAGTAGTTTCTACTAGTTTTCAGTCTATTTTCTCGAGAATTGAGCAGATATTAGTGAACTACATTAACCAATGAACACTCCCATCGGCTTTCCACCGCTATCAGCCGCGGCTACGACATAGTTAACAGGCGATAACGTCCAGCATTTGCTATTCCCGTCGGCAAAAAAACGCTATTTTTTAGTGATTTTGGGAAAATTTAGCTGCAAACGAAAAATCAAAGAAAAAAAAACAAAAAAAATGCGAAATTTAACGCCAAAATCGCTAATTCTTCATTTGTTTTGCTCTGTCCAGCTCAAATCTCACATCAAAAAGGTCAAAGTACCACTCCAAACAGCTCTCTCCGCTCTCTAAAGTCCTGGAACCGGATATCTCACCAAGGGATCTCGAAACCCTGCTTTTATTCTCGTTGCTCCTGCTCAAAATTTGCGTTGGTTTTAAGAGTCACACGAACGATTACTACCGAACAATAGAGCTCGCCCGACCATAAGAATTCACTACAAAAACTTCTAGAATACTACTTTCCTTCTGCTATTTCACCTCTGCTTGTTACTTTACCACCTTGTACAAGTCCGAAACACTCTTATCAGTCACTGCATTCATAAAGATAAAAAGGATTACTGAAATACCCCAGTCTCATACACAAACAATAGAATCATCCCACCTTTTACCGAACACAAACTCATACAAAACAATTAAACTAAAATAAAAGTCTTTTAAAGTCAGATGCATAAACTCCATCACACACTATCCAACACGTCTTCCCATACAACCCATTCCATCCAATCTTCCACCAGTACCACTCATACTCATTTACTTCCGTCTCATGATAGAATAAAATCCAAGAGAACCACTGAAGAAAACTTGGATTTGGAAACACAGGGCCGTGAAGTCACAAGATTATGCAATCAATACTTGAAGGAGAACAACCATATTGGTCTTGCGCTTATTGCTCGACAGAAAGGTATACCCCCGTCTTTACGTCATAAAGTGTGGCCTGTATTATTAAAATACCATCCATATGTTATCGCCCCTTATATTAACGCTACTGTTGAGAATGAATCAGATATTGAAATAGATGAAACAAGAATCCATGGTGATATCTTGAAATACTTCAGAATAAGGAAACCTGAAAAATCCAATGGAAATAATAGTCATGGGAATTCACCTACAAGTAAAGATATAGAAGTTTCACCAATGGAAGATGAAATAATAAGGATTTTACAAGCTTCAATCATCAAATTCTTTAGTAAATGGGGTGGAATTGTGAAATATAACTCGGGATTCACTTGGATTGCACTTAATTTAGCTGAATGGTTTCCTCCAATAGTTAATTCAAACTATGTGCTCATTGGTAAAAACCATGCTAATAAAACTGATCCTTCCAACAAACATTTGACTCAAATCATTGATGAGGATAGTTCTCTTTTCAACTTGGATGATTCAACATCAACAACATCTGAAGATTCATCATCCACATCATCCACTACAAATAACATGACGTTTTCAGAAGTTTATGAACGTTTAGTATTAGTTTTATTACATTCAAAACAAAATGGTGATAAATCAGAATCAAGAAGAGGATCATTAAAGGAACCAGATCAACCTACAAATTTACTAACTCCATCAAATCAATTGAATAAAAGTGAAATTTTGTTCAAGTCTGGTAAATCAGAACATCATATAAGTATGTTTTTAAACATCTTATCAAAAGTTTTACCAGAATTATACAAATCTTTAAGTGAAGATGAAGTGTTAAACAGTAATAAGAACAATCAATGGTTAACTTGGTGTTTGAAATTTTGTGGTGCTAAAGTATTGAATAAATTTGATAGAGGTAGAGTATGGGATTTATTATTAGGTTTTAGATTATCTTATAAAGATTTTGTCAAAGAATATGAATCAAGTCCAAAAGTTTTAAAGGCATTCAAGAAGTTTTATTCTGAAACAGCATCAACAACTGGAACAGGAACTGGAACAGGAACTGGAAGAGAAGAAGAAGTAAATGAAGATTTCCCACATATATTTGATACTGATCCATTTTGGTTCAAACCATCAGATGATCCGAATGTTTTAAAATGGTCTCAATGTGATTATCAATATCAATTAATTTTCATATTTATTTCTATTTTACATAAGAATGAATCTGATCTATTAGAATATGATCAATTTGAAATCATTGAGTTTTTGAACAAGATGAATTATAGAAAGACAACTGATGAACTCACGAAATTTGATTGGTTGGAAAATGATTATGTGCAGAAAGTCATTCTTGAAGCTGGTGAATTATGGAGAAATTGGGTATGGAATGAGATTAGAGATGAAATCACAGATTAGCTGATCCATCAACCATATATCTATCTGTCGTATTTATATAAAGATTAGAGTTAATGAATGTTTATGAAAAGATAAATGATTTTAAAAGTATTGTTAGAGTTCTTTGAGCAGAATCTCTACTACTTTTACATCAGAAAAACTTTTTTTTTTCTTTATTGAAAACACCTATGTAGAGATTAAACAGATCTATAAAAACCAAAATGAACATATAAATTAACCCCAACTCTCACTCAATATTGTTATTATCAACGAAGTGGATATTGAGGGACAACTCAGCTGTACTATAAACATTATATATAAAAGTCAACGAAATCATGAAACAATTTATATCTCATCTTCATCAACTGTTACTTCCTTAACATCACCTTTCTTACCAGCTTCTTCTGTAACAGGTTCACGTATTTTATTAACTTTATTATCCTTCTTATTATTCTTGATTTTATTCTCCAACACCTGTTCAAATTGCTTTTTCTCAGTATCAACGTCATTATCACCATTACTTTCATCATCTTCATAAACATCTGTTTGTTCGGCATTAGCTTGAGTTTGAGTAGGTGTGACTGTTTGCAGGATCGTAGCTAATGTTTGACCGTCTTCATCAACTCCGTATAATGTCTTGACAACAATACTTGTTTGTTGTTTAGCCAGTTGTTTCTTTTGTTGTTTTTTGATTTTGGCTTCTGCTTCAGCCTCTTCTAATAATTGTTGTTCTTTAAATTCAACACCACCTTCTTCTTCACCATCTAATTCATTCTTATTACTTTCTAAATTATCAAATAATTCTTTATCATTATTGATAGTGTTATCATTAATTGAACTTGCTGATTCTGAATCATCTTTAACGATTTGATCAGAAGCAAGATCATATTTCCCTTCTAATTGATCTTCTTTTTCTTCATCCTCACCAGTTTCACTATTTTGTTGTTCTGTATTTGTTTCTTCTTTCAAAGTTGTGAATTTTTTAAACTTCTTCTTCTTACGTTTTTGACTACCATCAATATCATTGAAATCGTTGAAGATAACTTCATGTTTAGAATGACCAAATGCAACAGGACCAGTTCTTAATTGTGCCAAAACATTTTGTTCAAACACTTTATTCTTTTCATTGTTGAAAGTAACAACAAATCCATCATCATCAAGGTTTTCAGAACCGTCTTCATATTCATCTTCATCAACTTCTGCTAAATATTCATCAACTTCATCCCAATGAGCTTGACCCAAATGTAAGCTTGATAAATCATTATTCTTGAAAACATCAAATTTCTCTTGTTCCCATTTTTCACTAACATCTTCAAATGCCAATTTCCAAGCTCTATCAAACACAACTTTATTTTTCAAATGTTCTTTACGTTTGATTTCTTCATTAGCTAACCATTCCATATGTTTCAAATCATCAGTGGAAGGTTCATAAATATGCCATAAGACATAATGAGGTAATCCAACAACTTGGAATCCCATAGTTTTACATAATTTACCAAAAGCTTCAGTTTCGGCATGCTTTTTGAAAGAGAACGCAGGAAACATTGCACCTCTTCTAAAAACATGAGCTTTTGCTAAAATTGAAACACCACCAATACCATCCAATTCAATTTCAACTTCTGGATCACCATATGGATCTCTTAAGTAAGCTAAATGTGGTCTCCAAGTAGCATATTCTGGGTACCCTTCCACAATGACGGCATCTTCATCTAAACGTTCAGCTAATTCAATACCACCTTCACTTTCTTGCCAAGAGTTCAAATCATAAGCTTGTTCATAACCTAACCAATCAGGTAGAGGTCTCCAGATATTTGGCACGATAACGTCTTTATCATGATGCATTAAATCTTCCAAGACAGTTGAAGGACAAGTTTCAACATCGATATCTCTCCAATAAACCCAAGAATGATCAGGTTTTAAGGCAATTGATAATAACCAATTTCTAGCAATGGCCATCTTCTTACGTCTTGGACCTTGTGCTGCAAAACCATGTCTATCACTAAAACTTTGACCAACAATTTGACCGAAATCTTTTTCAAATATTTCAATTCTACCAAATCTCTTGGATTTATCTGGATTTTGTTGAAATTCATTAAGAAGGATATCTAAATCTTCTAATGTTGAATCTGAAGTATCTGAAATCAAGAAAGATAAATCAATCAAGTTATGAGGATATGTCAAGTTATTCAAATGACTGAAAAACATTGGTAAATGAGCAGAAGCATCTCTTAAAGGAACCAAGAATAAGATTCTTTCATTATTCTGCCATCCATTTGCACTTGATGCGAAATCTGCCAAATCATAAAACTCAACATTTAAATCGTTCAACTCAGCAACACTGGCTTCATGGAATGGATTAGGAAAATCAGGATAATAAAATGATTGGGTTAAAGGAGATGTATAGATCTGATAGAAATATATCAACAAGATGATTGGAGTGACATTATAAACGGTTTGTATCAGAACTTTAGCAAAAATGGAAAAGTATCGTATGAAATCGAATTCTTGGTCTATTTGGAATATGTTATACTCAGTAGATTGTTTTTTAGAGTTTGGTTTGAACGTACTAGAATATAGTTCTTGTTCCTCGATCTCTCTATGATCTTCTTGAAACTTGTCCACGTTTCTTTGGCGCGACATTGTCCATTAAGTTTGAGATTTTTTTGTAATTTGGGGGAAGTGTTTGAGTTATAGGATATGGAAATGGTGAATATGGATCGAGGATGTGTCTAATAGGCTGTTTTGAGTGGGTTGTTTGACGACTTTCTGGTGAATTTTAAGTGTCTGATACAGAAATTTTCCCTGGCGTTTTTTTTTTTTTTTTTAATTGGAATCGCGACTTTTTCTAAAATCCACGAAAATTCACGTTTTTGGAAATTTCCGAGATTTGTACAGTTGACGGATTATGTAATCAGATATAGAGTGGATAGTCACGTGATATTTGGTTATGAAGCACTTGTTTTCAAGGACCGCGAAAATGCTTGCGATATGAAAAAGGAACAACTCAATGGAAAAGCTCTCTATTTGCCCTAGTACGCTCGTTATTCATTAGACTTTGAAATGTCATTGGTGCGTTGGCTAGTCCGAAGGGCATTACTTTAAAGTAAAAGTGACCTGTATACATACATCGCTCAGCTTTTCCATTTTGGTAAGAATGATGTGCTATAGATATTGGTGATGTATACCTTTGTTGAGATTAACATGGTTTATTGGGGGTGAGCCACTGAAATAAGGGCTCCATCCAGTTCTCTCATTTTTAATACTACTCAATAAACAAATAAGATTGATTCCTTTCATCATAAGGTCTTCATTAATTAAGTTTAAGAAGTCTTGATGATTGGAGTCGATATACAATTTTACAATACTCAGAAATATCCTACATGATGGAGTTTGTAGTCCTCATTATAATGAATAATCTTAAATTAATTATTAACTATTTGGCTGTTTCAAGATGTATCATGCATTGGTTCTTTGCTCGTCCCTTTTTGCTTTATACTCTTTTAATTTAGTTTCATATTCATCTTTTTCAAGTGTCGAGTCCCATCTTAATGGATATGCAGGATGTGATTCTGGGAAGAAAGTCTGACCTTTTGAATGATAGAGATTTTCTCTAAAAGTACCACCAGGAACAGTATACTCTTTATGAAACAATCCTCTTTTTTGTAATTCAGGTATTAACAACTCTACAATATCATCTAAAGATCCAGGAAATACAGGAACTCCAAAGTTGAACCCATCAACATCATGATTATCAACCCAATCTTCCAAAATATCAGCAATTTCTTCAGGTGTTCCAACCAATGAGCCGATTTTTGAACCATTTTCTGATATTTGTCTCTTGGTTTGAGCTTTCCCATCTTTTTTAGCCATCATTGTAGCCATTGAACGACCTCCATTTATACTTTGACTATTCACTTCAACTGGTTCATCTAGTTCAAACTTATCAACATCTATTCCAGAGTATCCACCAAATGTAACCCATGCAGCTTCTGGATCAACGTATTTCTTGAGATCTTCTAACTTAGCCAATGCTTCACCATGAGTTCTCCCAAGAACTGGTGTTGCTGTGATAATGAATTTAATTGAATATGGATCTCTATTGAACTTCTCTTTGGCAATACGACGAACTTCCTTAATGGTAGGTGCTACTTTAGACTTATCACCTGAGTTTAGAAAGATACTTTCAGCATTTTCAGCTGCAAACAATTTACCCTTTTCACTAGTACCAGCTTGGAAAATAACAGGGAATCTTTGTGGTGTAGGTTCATTAATAGCAGGACCTTGGATATTGAAATGATTACCTTTGAAATCAATTGGTCTGATATGATCAGGATTAGCAAAGATCCCTTTACTCTTGTTGTATTCCAAAGCATCATCTCTCCAACTAGTCAATAATAGATCATATACCGAATCAACATATTCTTGAGATCTTTCATATCTTTCATCATGAGGTGGTAGTTCAGCACCATTCAACAATTGAGGTCCAATATCAGATAAGTAACTTGAAACTATATTCCAACCTACTCTACCACCAGTCAATTGATCCAATGAAGCCAATCGTCTTGCAAAATGATATGGATGTTCACTCACTGTACTGAAAGTTATACCAAAACCTAGAGATTTCGTAACACTAGCCATGGCTGATATAGCGGCTTCTGGAGAGATACGTGGAGCAAAGACACCTTTAGAAGCAGCAGGTTTCCATGATCCTTGATATGTGTTGAAGTAAACAAGATGGTCGGCAATGAAAATACCATGAAGTTTCCCCTTTTCTGCAGTTTGAGCTAGTCTAACCCAGTAATCCAAAGTGTTTGCAGTTCTTGAATGGTCCTCTGGGTTTCTCCATTCTCCAAAGGTCAATGAAGGAGTCCCATTTGTGAGTGTGTTGATGATCAATTGCTTCTTCTGCTTCTTGTTATCCACAGTCATTGTACTTCAATTGAGCCCAAGTTATGTCTTGTTCCTGATTGTTTGTGCCAACTTCTGAGTTGGTGATACAAAACAAGAACATAAATAGGCATTATGGCCTCAAGCACACATCTGCTGATCTGATTTCTTTCGACTGGCTACTGACTACGCAATTAGTTATACTTAGCGCTACACTGTTTGTGAGAGCGTGGAGCATTGTGCTTTCCGAAGCTGCAGAGACAAGTGAACCGCTCCTACAAGCTTTCCCGTTTAGTAAAACTGTGGTTGTTATGACATAATCATCAGACCGCTGAATCAACACTCTCTTCAACAGATCTTCTTTGAACTCACGGCTGATGATTGACTGGTGGGCCATTGGGCTCTACCTGCTGCCAAGTGTCTCTCGAGTATTTACACACTTCACACTTCGAGGCTCGGCTCATGTTTAACTCAATGAGACTAATACCAACTTACCAAGTCCCCCAGACTTCCTCCGAACCCATGGTTCCTTGCTAAGCTTTTAACGGTTCACCAAGAACTGGAGAGGTTCTTGAGCTCATTGTAACAATACTGAGATATCTCCACCCACATCAACATCGAATACTTGGCTCATATATTCTCTTCTGTTCCCCTGCTTCAAGTACCCATACACGATTAACTAGATATTTATTCGGCTGGGGTTATAAGTCAATACTCAAAGTACCCACAACTTCGTACCAAGTTGATACACCTCTGTGGAAGACCAAAACCCTTAGTAACGTCCTGCAGCAAACCCAGTCAAACCGAGTCAAATGAGCGGTGTGAAATGTGAATCTCAAATCTGATATCAATCTTCAGCAGCTTGAATCGCCAAATCTGGTAACCATCTCGGCACATCTGTCAAACAAATTGACACCATGAATAATGAAGCATAAGTGTCTAATGCCACCAATTCTAGCCTATCTGTACTATCTGATCCACATATCTCTTCAATCCACAATGATGCAAGTCGTGTTGATCTTTAGTCTAGCCGTTACTCCTGTTCTAATTCCCAACAATATATGGGGCGGAACTTGAAGGTATAAATATCAATACCAAGTAGCTAGATGTTCTTGCGCTTATTTTGATGTTTCAACTGATTTATATAGTAGTCTCCCAATATTCCTATGTCTACCTCCGCTAGAAAGGATAAACGTGATACTGACTCACAAAGTGATGATGTGGTATATGAGATTAATTCAGAACCATCCCCATCCCCATCATCATCGAAGGGAAACTTCATTACAAATAGCAGACTCTTCAAGAGTTGTAAAGAGTTAGTGATCTGGTATCCTACAAACTATGACCAAGCTGAAAGAAAGCTTTTATTCAAACTGGACGTTGTTATTCTTACATATGCATGTCTTGGATTCTTTATCAAATCCATCGATGCTTCTAATGTCAAATATGCATATGTCTCAGGTCTAAAAGAAGACTTGAATCTATACGGTAATGAACTTAACTGGATAAACTGGATTTATCAAATCGGTTATGTTGTTGGTCAAATCCCTGGTTTATTACTTCTTTCAAGACCAAAGTTCTCAAGATATCTCTTCCCTACATTAGAGATCTTTTATGGTGTGTTGACTTTTGCACAAAGTAGAGTTAGTCATGTTCACCAACTTTATGCCATTAGGTTCCTTGTTGGATTCATGGAAGCACCAACATATGCAGGAACACATTATGTCTTGGGAAAATGGTATGGAAGTAAACCATATAGAGGAAATGCTGCTGAACTGTTCAAAAGAGCTGGTTGTTGGTTTGCTACTTCAAACATAGCAAACTTCTTCACAGGTC
This sequence comes from Wickerhamomyces ulmi, assembly GCA_030569675.1. Classification (NCBI taxonomy): domain Eukaryota; kingdom Fungi; phylum Ascomycota; class Saccharomycetes; order Phaffomycetales; family Wickerhamomycetaceae; genus Wickerhamomyces; species Wickerhamomyces ulmi. Next base: position 44,477 of record JAJMLN010000015.1, read on the forward strand.
ATCTACAAGCTGCAGCTTATACTAATCTTTCAGGTGTTGGTGGATTCAAAGGTTGGCAATGGTTGTTCTTGATTGATGGGATCATCACTATACCTATTGCCTTGTTAGGTTTTGTCATTTGGCCAGGTATCCCTGAAGTTGGTAAACCATGGTACTTAACTGATGAACAATTCGAACTTGTGGGTAAAAGATCTGAGAGATATGGTGTTGAAAAAGCAGAAAAGTTGACTTGGAAATCTTTCAAAGAAACATTATCTTCTTGGAAATGGTACTTGTTCTGTTTCAACTATACTATTATGTGTACTTGTTGGTATCCAATCACATATTTCTCATTATGGTTGAAAGCTCGAGGTACTTATTCTGTTGCTGAAGTCAATCGTTATTCAACAATTTGTGATGTTGTTGGTTTATTTGCTACTATCTTAGGTTCTATTACTGCTTCAGTTTATCCTGCTTGGGTGATTTATAGTATTGGTGCTTCTGGTCCATTGATATGTTCCATTATCATGAGTATATACCATGTTCCTGATCGGTTGGTCTTCTTCGCGTTCTACATCTCTTATTTCATCAATCCAACAACAGTTATCTTATATTCTATGGTCAATGTTGTGTTACGAGAGAAGAATGAAATGAAAGCTATTGTTCTGGGCAGTATGATGACATTTGCTCAATTGATTCCTGTGTCGATTTCCTTTGGTGTGTTTCCTACTGCAGATAAGAGCCATCCAGAAAGAGCAGCTCCTCAGTGGAATATTGGATGGAGATTGACATCAGTTGGGGCAGCTGTAATGATCATTTCTTTCCGTTTGATTATATATCTCCATGAAAGAGAAAAGAGATTGGGAATTGCTTATAAAAATCCAGATGGTGCTGTTTCTGATGCTGAGTCGACTGAGCTGTCTGAGGTTGGAAGTGATATTGAAGCACAAAGGACTGGGACGACCAAAGATAACTTCAAAGAAACTGTTCGTGAAGTTTGATCACTAGTGCTTAGTAGATAGTTATATATATACGATATTATATTATCATGTTGTTCCATGTTCTTCTGTTCATTGTACATCAGGTGTTCAGTCCTGTAAGTTGGGGTCTCTCTGATAGTTAGTGCCATAATCACCGTTCATATACAGTGCTGTACGAGATCTCTATTATATAGTCAAGAACAGTAGTTATGTAAATATCAGTGATGAATTCATGGGCTCCGAACCAGATAAGCATTTTACTTGAATCTACATAAATTTCAAAAAGCTCAGAATCTTGAAGATATCAGCTAGAGGAACCAAAGGTGCTCATTATATAAGCATTGAGTACTGTTTCTGGTCATAATGTCATCTTGATGAGCTCAATACATTATCGATTTACTTAGAGTTGTTCCCAGATATCATATATGCATTGTACATGAGAGACACATGCATGTTGAACATGCGATGTTTACAAACCATGAATCAGCTTTTCATTTGTTGGAGTAATTGCCTTGAAAGTTTTACTCATTTTCATCAAGGATCAACCGGTTATGGTACACTTGTCTTCTATACGCCTTTGTGTAACTACTGATACTAGTAATAGTTCTATAGAGAACTATCTAATAATCACAAAACCTGCATGCCAGTGACACAAAAACACACCAATTTTGTATGAGAAGTTTTCCAATTAGAACTCAACCTGCAAGTGTACTACAACAAATTAGCCACCAGTTACAAACAACTGAAAACTTCACTAACACATCACTAGTTGAAGCAGAAGATTACTGGAGAATGCACAAGCTAAGCAGATCAATCAAACTTTCAGCAGTATATCTAGCATTTTCAGCCATGATCGTTCCTCAGATCTTGTGTTTGTTAGATCCAGATATATTGAAAGTTCTCTGGAAGTTACTTTGTCTCCTAATCTCTAAGGAGTACACACTAGATGGTGAAACAGCTACAGCTGCATTTATACGTTTCACGGGTTATGAATTCCTTGCCGTCATTATACCATGGACAATCATTGTTTTAACCGAGCTCATTGTTGGTGTGATAGAGGTAGTTCATTTTTTTGCCTTAAAAAGAGCTACAGATGCTACATCTGAAAAAGGTTACAATAAAGTCTAATTAGTTGGTTGCTGGTCAAATTACAGGAACTATATACATTGGGTGTACACAGAACCCTTTCTTATTCCAAGAGTGATTTACAAATAATCTATCATTCATTGAGTCTTCTAGTCCAAATAACAATCATACATTAGCTTATCCAAGTATTCTTTGAGCCATCTAGTATTGTGTAGTCATTTATCGTACCTCATTCAAGACAGCCGACCACTGTAATGATCACTAGATCTATAAGTTCCAATCTTTCAAACACTTTTCCCCTTCTTTAGCTCTGCAATCTTATCATCAAATTGTTCCAAAGTATATTCTTTAGTCCATCTTAAAGGATAAGCTGGATGTGTCTCTGGAACAAAACTTTGACCTTCTTTACGGTAAAGATTTTCCCTATACGTACCACCATCAACAGCATATTCTTTTTGAGCCAATCCTCTCTTTTGTAGTTCTGGTATAACCAAATCCACTAAATCTTCAAATGTTTCAGGCCATGTTGCATATGTGAAATTAAACCCATCAACATCTGATGCATCAACCCAACGTTCAATCTCATCAACCACAGTAGTTGGAGAACCAACAAAGATACATGTAGTAGAACCACCTAATGAGATCTTTTCAGAGATAGTCTTCTTAGTGTACTTCTTTCCCGGATTATACTTAGTCAAGTTCTCAATATAAGTCTTCATACCATTATTCTCAACATGTTCTAATTCTTGATCATCATCCCATTGACTTAAGTCAATCCCAGTCCATCCACCAAATAACACTTGAGCACCATCCAAATCGGCGTATTTCTTAATCTCTTCGAATTTAGCTTGGGCTTCTTCATCAGTAGGTGCAGTTATAACAGTAGCTGAACATATAAACTTCACATCATAACGATCACGACCATAGCTCTCAACAAGATCTCTGAAACTTTTGATCTTCTCACCAAGAACTTCAGGTGTCAATCCACTGATATAAACAGCTTCAGCATGTTGTGCGGCAAATTGTCTACCTTTTGTAGATGTCCCAGCTTGCACGATAACAGGTAATCTTTGTTTTGTAGGTTCTGTAATAGCAGGTCCTGCAACATCGAAATGTTCACCTTTGAAATTGATCTCTCTGATACGATCAGGATCAGCAAATATTCCCTTTTCTTTATCCAACACAACAGCATCATCTCTCCATGAACTCAACAACAATTCATAAACCACATTCAGATATTCCTCAGTCATAGTATAACGCTCATCATGTTCAGGCAATGGCTTCCCATTCAATAATTGTCTTCCTGTGGATGCTAAGAACGAGGACACGACATTCCATCCAATTCTTCCTTTAGTTAAATGATCCAATGTTGCCAACCGTCTAGCTAGATGATATGGATGTTCACTAATCGTACTAAAAGTCACAGCAAACCCAACGTTCTTAGTAACAGCAGCCATTGTTGCAATTGAAGCCGCTGGTTCATTTTTAGGAGCTTGAATACCAACTTTGAAGGTCTCTTTTGAATGAGGACCTTTATAAGCATCGAATGTGGCTAAGGAATCAGCAACAAAGATTGAATTGACCTTACCGCGTTCTGCAAGCTTAGCAAGATGGATCCAGTAATCGATGTCTTTATACGTTGTTGATCTATCTCTAGGGTGTCTCCATTGTCCTGGCCAGTGTAATCCACTTGAATTGTTCTCGAAGAAGTTTATCGTCAAGAGCTTCTTCTTCGGCTTATCAAGCTTTTGTTTCTTTCTTTGATCTGTCATTTATACTGTTATAACGCCAATTGTAGGTGACAATGAGTAATGATTGAGTTGTTTAGACATGCTCGAAGTGGTGAAGATTCAATTATCGTTTCATTCTTTGGAGAGTGTAGATCAGTCTGTGATCATGTCATAGTCTTTATTAAGCGACTTTTAGTTAAAGAAACGCCATACTTGCTCGATTCGGATATACTGTCGGATGGGTTCTTACTTCTTACTTGATCTTACATATTTGTATAATGAAGTGAAAAACAGCTTGCAGTATGGTTTTAGTCTTATCTCAAAACAAGAAACATTAGCTTGAAGAAGCTCAGTACAGACTTTGGGAATTTTATATTCTAACTGAGTGTGAAAAGACCTTTATTTTAAGCCTACTATTACTATTACTATCTTTCAATGGTTGATAATTCTGCAAGATCAGTTGACCCTTCAGGAGCCGGTACAAATACCCCTGAGATAACAATATCAATAGAATCAAATAGAAATATACCAAATCTTACTCAGAAAACTCCAAAGCACTCCGAAGACATGTCTGAATCAAGCAAGCATACTGAATACCCTCAAAAGAAAGAAGCCAGAAACGATAAACACACAAAAAAATCACAAACTTATGCATCTGCTGCAGCTGCAGCTACTGCAGACACTCCATCTTTTAATTATCCATCATATCATAAATTAGTTCGAACAATCGATAAAAGGATAAAACAAGTATACAAAACTGCTAAAGGTTATGCTTCTGAAGATCTTATCAACACTTATGTTGAGTATCTAGAGGAAGCCAAGATCCTAAGAGATTCCTTACATCAGGAACCATTGAAATATTCCATTGTTAACATATCAAATCCTCAAATGTCTTCACCTTCCAATTCTAACTCTTCTATCTACCCAAATAAAATTAGCTATCACGATCTTCTCCCAATTGTCCAAGACAAACTTCAAGAATATATTCAAACTCAAGAAGCCAACTCAATAACCGTGTCTGACCCAACAAAACAGAAGACTACCAAATCTATTATTCATGCTCTCAAACATACCGAGATAATCCCAAAAGATCACCACTTTATAGTCATCTTTGATATGTCACTCGTCACATTCCAACACAATACTCCAATATCATCTATTGAAGAAACCGCAACAGCACTGAAAACCTACACTAAATATCAAGATGATTGGTTCAGCAAGACATCCTTTCGTTCAAATGACATTGAATTCAAATTAGAACGAATCACAGATTCAGTTAATTTGAATAACCTATTACTCATTTCCTTTGAATTCAATCGAGAAAGCTTTCCCATCATTAATGCAGACTGGTTCCTAACTAATTTCTTTGGAAATACCTGTGTCAACAACATGCAGGTTATCCAATGCGATAAACCTCAAGAACTAACCAACAGCCAAGGTCTATGGTGTAGACTAAGTATGTTGATTGAAAACAATACTGGTAAATTACCTCCTAGATTTGCTACTGGTGTTTATTGTATCATCTTGAATTAAGTAACATCACTGTTTCATATGCGCTAAATGATCTGGTCATATTACTATAACTTTATTAAGAAATAACAGACGTCTGTATAGTATTAAGTTTTCACATATAATTAATCAATACACGTCTATATTAATCATGAATTATAAAACTTTTTATTTGAATTATCAGTGTTTAGTTTTAAGACTATAATCTTCCTTCTTTCTTCAACTCTTCTGTAATAGTGGCCAATCTAGATTCTCTTTTCTTATACAATTCTTCTAATTGAGTCTCAAACTCTTCTTTGGTCAATTTATCTTGCCATCTTAATTGATAAAATGGATGATCTTCAGGTAGATAAGTCTGACCTTTAATACCATAAGCGTTTTCTCTGAAAGTACCACCTGGAACATCATATTCTTTATGGAACAATCCTCTCTTTTGTAATTCAGGGATCAACAAATCAACAATATCTTCAAAAGTACCTGGCCAAACAGCATAAGCAAAATTGAACCCATCAAGTCCTGTCTTTGCAACAAGATCTTCAATCTTATCTGCAACTTCTTCAGGTGTACCGATGAAATCTCTGGTTCTTGGACCACCAATGGCTGTATCTTCAGCCAAGGTTCTTCTAGTGACTTTGAAATCTGGATTGTTCTTAGTTAAGTTATCCACTAATGATCTCATACCGTTTGATTTAACGTATTTCAACTCTTCATCCCATCCGTATTCACTTAAATCAATACCAGTCCATCCTGCAAACAATGCTTGAGCACCTTCAAGATCAACATATTTCAAGGATTCTTGAAATTTAGCTTCAGCTTCTTCATGAGTCTTACCCAAGAATGGAGTGATTTGAGTCAAGAATCTTAAATGACTTGGATCTCTTTTAAATTTCTCAACTGCAATATACTTGATATCATCAATTGCCTTTTTTGTCTGTGCAAAATCTCTACCACCAACAAAGATGACTTCTGCATTTTCCGCAGCAAATAACTTCCCCTTTGATGAAGTACCAGCCTGAATGATTAAAGGGAATCCTTGTGGAGTAGGTTCATTAATGTTTGGACCAGGAACATTGAAATATTTACCAACATGATTAATCTCTCTAACGAGTTCTGGGTCAGCAAACAAACCTCTTTCCACATCATGAATAACAGCATCATCTCTCCATGAAGACAATAACAACTTATAAACAACTTGGACATATTCTTCAGTTTTGACATAACGTTCATCATGTTCTGGCAATGGCTCACCGTTTAATAGTTGTCTTGCAGTACTATTCAAATAACTGGAAACTATATTCCAACCAACTCTTCCTTTAGTCAAATGATCAAAAGTGGCTAATCTTCTAGCAAAATGATATGGATGTTCAGAAATGGTACTGAAAGTCAACCCAAATGATAAACTCTTGGTTACCAAAGCCATTGCAGTCACAACAGCCGAAGGTTCATTCTTAGGAGCGTTCAAACCAGAACCAACAGCAGGTTTGAAATTAGCAGGTCCTTTATAGTCATCATAGATTGTCATGGCATCACCAATGAAGACTGATTGGATCTTCCCACGCTCAGCTACTTTGGCAAGATGGGTCCAGTATTCAAGATCTTTATAAGTCGAGGATCTATCTTTTGGGTTTTTCCATCCCCCAGGAAATTGGTGTCCACTTGCTGCATTCTCAAAGAAGTTGAGGATCAATTCCTTCTTTGGACTCAATTTCTGTTGTTTCTTTAAAGGTGGTTCACTCATTGCAGTTTGTGTTGTATCAAGTGTTTGTTGACTAGTGGATCATAGGGAAAAGCTTCGAAACAAAAGAATCAAACCATATTTATTTCACAGTACGAGAGAGCTCCAAGGAAGGAAATAGCAGGATTGTGGCATATTCACAATTATGCACTGTGCTGATTATGTAAGTTTACGCGCTTTCTTCTTTTAAAAAAAAAAAAAGTGCCATCGCCTGGAATCGAACCTGGGTTTGCTCGGCCACAACGAACTGTACTAACCACTATACTACGATGGCTTACTTGATACGGGACACACCATAGTGATCTCCGCCAGCTGTGTTTTTTTGACACAAACCGAACTGTTCTGAACGAATGTATAAATAGCAGTCGTCTGGCAGCAAAATGGTTGTAGAAGAAGGGAACAGCGCTGCAATTAGCAACTACTGTTTTGTGTGGCGGCTAGTTATTGAAGAGAGTATTCTTGATCCGCTGTTCATGTGAGTAACTTTAACAATAAACATTGATGGTTATGACACAGACACAGCGGTTAACTAACAATGGACCATGTGCATTGCAGTTGGGTTATCTGTACAAAAGACGAGTTAATCAAACACATCAAAATGACTTTGAATAGCGTTAATAGCGCAGTTAGTTTCACCAATTCCTCTGTTTCCTTCTTCTTCTTTGCCGCCGCGTTCGTGGTGGTTTCCTTCTTCGCATCGTTGTTCATCGTGCCTTTGTTGGCATTGTCTTTCTTCTTTTCAGGATTTGTTGTGTTGTTCAATGGTCTCAGCTACTCCAGTTTCAAACTAGCTTCTTCAAATTATAACAGAACGGTATTGTTCCTCAACAGATTGTTACGCAAGTTGGCAGACAACATTCCTCCATCAGTGGGGTTCGCAGAGGTTCAGGCTTCCAAAGTCCCAGTGATTCCTTCTGTTGGTATCAGATCCTCTGTTCAAAAAGCTCGCAAATACGTTAATAATCTGGTGAGTAAAGGAGAACCACTTCCAAAAGATCCTGCCAGTTTCGATGTCGATATCAAACAGCTCCCAGCTGAACCAATTGTGATCTATGATGAAGACCCAGATCAACCACCAGATCAATCACCAGAACAACCACCAGAACAGGAACCAGAACAACAACATAATGAAGATCCCCAGCAACAACTGGATCATCACACTAATACAACAGCACCAGAACACAACGGTCCAATCACCACTGAATAAACAACAACTTCTTTCTCTATTTAAATCTCTGTTTAGTTTTAATGGCATATTGAATATTCGCGAAAATTAGTTAAACTGTGTTTTGTAAACGCCCAAATTCTCAAATATTTATCAACACGTCTTCTATAAAAAAAAACACCATCAACAAACACTCAACACAACTAAACACAACTCGGTTACTTATAAAAATGAGAGTGCCTTTCCTTCTGTCACTTCTTCCGCTTGCTACTTTCTCAATTGCCTCTCCTGTACAGGAAGGTGTCATCATCTCAGGTAAAGACGAATTACCATTCTCATCCAACACACCTGTCCTTTTCAACGACTCTACAGATGAACTTTCCATAAAATTCAAACTTGATACTCCTAAACAACCAGACCAGATATTCATCAAACTATCAGATTCCAATGGTATCGAAACCTCTTTCAAACCAATCACAAGATTAACCAATGGTGCTTTTGTAAGCAAATTAACAATCCCATACTCTAGATTACCAAAATTATTCACAAGTGAACAAGAACTAAATATAAACTTAATCATTGCTGATTTTGATGAATCTTTTACCAAAATCAACACTCAAATTGGATCAATTCACTTATCTGATTCTTTGATTGCTCAATCAAATTACAAAAAACCAATCAAGTTTGAACATAAACCTGAAATCCACCATATCTTCAACCAACCTCCTAAAACCGTCAATCCAGTAATTGCGTTGTTTTTCTCAGGTTTATCAATTGCTTTATTATTCGCTTTAGTTATCGTTTGGGTTTCATTGGGTGTTGTTGATTTTAAAAACTTTCCAGGTTTCAATGTATCTCATTTAAGTTTGATTGGATTGATTTTTGCTTATGAAGTTGTTTTCTTCCAATACTATTTAGGTTCTTCAATTTTTCAAACCATTTTTAAATCATTGGTTTTATTAGCCCCAACTGTTTGGTTTGGTTCTAATGTCTTGAACTACGTTGGTGGTTTAAGATTGGCTGGTAAACGTTGATCTGTATTATTTTTAGTTTGATCTCAGTATCTACAATTAAATATATTATAAGTGAAAGAAAGAAGAAGTATAAAAATAATGTACAATTGATATTAATCATAAAAGCAGACAGTTACATCTGTTTTCTTTTTATCTATCTAAAATAAATCACCATCCAGATCCTCTTCCAGAGCTGCTAACAATTCAGCTTCATCATCTTGTTCATCTTCTTTATTAGTATCAATTCTATTGACACTTGGTGGATATCTCATAGCTTTCACACAATCATTGTGTAATGAGTTGACAAAATTTATACGTTGGTTGAATTGTTCTTGTGGTTGATTTGTAGAATAAGCATTCAATATCTCGTTACTTTCAACATAACCTTGTTGATGATTAATCTTAGCATCAGTAACACCATCTCTAATAGCTTTGGAAACAATGTATTCAGCAGCTGATTCATTTTCCAAATGTAATTTTATACAAATATCTTTTAATGATATCTTGGTATATGATAAAGAAATAATTCTAATACCAGTCTTTATAACATTAGATCTTAATCTTGAAACTAATGTATAGTTATCATCTTTAATCAATTGATCACGATATTTAGTAGTAACTTCGTTAAAAATCTTCAAATCACCAAATTTAACAGCTCTTGTGATTTCTTGATATGGATATAAAACTTTTTCAAATCCTGGTTTCTTAAAGAAAGATAATTCAGGAATATCACCAGTTAATAGTTCAATCAATACACTCAATTTATATGCAACTTGCAAAAACCCAATAGCGTTTTGTGTTTGTGGGGCTTTTCTTATAGCTGTGATCACAGATTCATGAGCATCAGAATAATTCAATTGAATAGAGTTGATCTTGGCTAGATAAAAGAAATATCTAGCTTCAATTGAAGTTGAAACGTTTTTAGGAAATTCAATTTTTTCTATGAAATTTGAAGCTTGTGAGTAATCATGTAATAAGATGTAGTTTCTTAACATGATGGTTATTAAAACACCCGATGATTCATTATCATGTTTCAAAGTTGAAGTTCTTAAAGCTAATAATAATTCAGGTCTAATTGATGCCAAATCGTTTAATAGTTCTTTAGTTCTAGCAATATAGAACCAAATTTTGGCATTTATCAAATCTAGAGAACGTCTGTTGTATGATTTGATGAGTTTTAGGATATATTTGGTGTTAAGTTCGTCTAATTTGGTCAATTCTTGTGAATCTAATAGATATAATTGAACTAACCAATGAATGACAAAATTGATTTCTGGTAACACTTCTCCTCTGTTTTCTGCTTCAGTAGAAGTAGTAGTAGCTTCAGCATTCAAGTATCCAAGAAGATAGGTCTTGTAGTCACCATCAAGGTACTTGTTGACCAATTCTGCTAAGACTGAACTGTTCAATTGCTTTCTAATTGAAACCAGATCCCTAAGAGTTTTGAAGATATAACGTTGATCAAAGGTTTTCACTGTCTTAGAAACCAGTTGGAATGCATTCTCAATTTTAGAAACCACCAGTTGGTTGACTTCTTCTGGTGTTGGTTCGTTGTCGGTAACAATCTGTTCCTCGGTAGTCATCTTGTGCTCTTGTCCAACAGTGTTGTTGTTTCTGAGTGTTTGTTGTTGTTTAAATTGGTGGCAATTTAATGTTTGTTGATTTTCTGAACTTTCCGGGTAATTTCTGAAAATCTACAGAGTTTAGTGTTCGCGAATTCTTTTAATTAAACAGACTATTCACTACTAAAAGATACCCATTTAGACAGACAGTTAGAGAGATTATATATTCATTAAGCGATCGATTGATTACATTAATTGTTCTCATATATAAAAGAATGTTGTATTAATTAGGAAATGGGCACACTCCCATTGGTGAAAAAATATTGGAAAACATGAATGAAAGTATTAGGGGAAATCATATGTAGATATATAAAACAGAAGAAGTAACTTTATTTAACAATCAATCTCTTGAAAGTTATCTATTCAGAATCTTCATTAGACTTTTCTGAGCTGGCTTTGGTTCTACTCTTTTTGTTGAAGATACCACGAACAAATTCATAGATACGATCTTCGTGCTTGGTGTAAACCATTTCACCATCAGCAATTTCTTCATTGTGAGCTTGTTCATCAGTTAATGGAGCATCTCTCAAGAATAGAGCAAAGAAGATTAATAAGGAACAGAAACATAGAGCAATAACAGTCTCTAATCTTTGAATGTATCTATAAGCATCAACAACAGCATCTCTTTCTGGAGTGTTCCATTTGTAAGCAGCAGCAAATCCATATGGATCACCATAAGCTTCAATAGCTAAAGTAGTGTTACCCAAGTTCTTTTCAATCTTATCTGGTAATAATTGAGTCCAGACAGCACCAGAAACGGCAGTACCAACAGCAGTACCAATTCTGTATAGAACATAACATAAAGCGGTAACAGTAGCCATATTTTCATGGGAAGTAACAGATTGAACAGAAACAGCAACTGGGTAGGTAAACATAGTGGTACCAATACCCCAAACAACCATAGCACCAATGATACCATTCTTGGAACCTTCACCACCTCTGTAGTGGTATAACAAACCAGTAGCAACCAACCATAGAGCAGTACCAATAATGATGAATACTTTTAGTTTTCTAAAGTAAACAATGATAAGAGCAAAGAAAGGACTCCAAACAACACTAACGAATGAAGCTAATGAAGAAATTCTGGTAGCAGAAGCAGTAGATTGATTAACAGCAACAACTAAGACGGTGTATAAGTAATCATAAGCCATGTAATAAACGAAATCGAATAAGAAGGAAATGGCTAAAGCGGCCCAAACACCACGATCTTTCAATAATTTGAAAGGAGCCATTGGGTATCTTGCGAATTTGGATTCATAAACACCAAACACTGGAAGTAAAACAACACCAATGACTAATGGAGCAATGATTTCACCTTGTTTCCATTTTGATTGTAAACCACCAGCTAAGGTTAATGGAACTAACAAACAACCAATACAAACGGTTAAGATAACAACACCCAAAAGATCAACTCTTGCGAATAATTCAGCAAAACTGTTGAAGATATCTTTACCACTGCTGTATTTGAAGAAACCTTTTTGTTTCTTAATTTCTTTCCATTCTTCAGTTTTACTAGCCAAGTATCTCATGTGTAACATACAACCGACAAATGGAATAGCAGATAATGGGAAGATGAAAGCCCACATACCAATACCCCAAGACCAGTTTTTCAATGGACCAACAGCAGAGGTAACATTACCAGAGATCCAAGTGTTAACAATGTATGGTAAAGTTGGAACGAATTGGAAAAACAATCTCCATCTCAAAGAAGAGAAATCAGACAAGATTAACAAAACAATCAACAAAACACCAACATAACCCAAGTTATAGAACACAGCACCTGCACAATAACGTTGGATATCATAAGCTTGAGATTGGATAATAGTACCAACGACATAAAAGACAATAGCAGTGATCAATAACTGTAGACGACCAAAGACATCGGACAATCTAGCATAGACGACTTGAGAAGCAGCACCAATAACAGCGTTGATAACACCAATGGTGGAAATCAATGAATGTTGACCATATGAAGAAGCAGCATAACCAGTGTAGACATAACGGACGTTAGCATCTAAACCATACCCGTAACCTATTATAAGAGCAGAGAATAGCAATACACCAGTCAAAACATAACTTGATTTATATTGTTCAGCCAAGATTTCAGCTTTTCTAACCATGATGAATTTTGTTCTTGCATAGTCATCAGCATGAACAATCCCATCATCGGTGAACTCTCTCTTTGTGGTTGGGTTTGAACTGTTCAATGATTCATGGTCAAAGTTGGAATTAGACTGCACTGGGGCATCTTTTTCTTCTGTGTAGTTCTTCTCAGCAGCAGCAGACATCGTTTGCACAGTACAGAGGAGTTCTGAATTGAATGATTGTAGAGATTAAAAAGATTTCAAAGGGAATTCTTGTCTTTAAATGTCAATTTTTTTTCTTTTCCTCTCAAGAAGATCTTGAAGTTTAGTCCTGCACAGTGTTGTGTGTAATGTGTATGAAGTCTGAGTCCATCGCTGTTATTCTTAATTTCTGTCTCTGCCTTTTTGCACTTGCTCGTACAGCAAATTTCTTTTTCAGTTTTAATCTTTTTCATCAACTGTAGACTTGTTGCGGGTCTAGAAACAGGGCTGGAGACTACAAAGCAATATTCTTTCACTCGCTAACAAACACTCAAAGTTGCTAAAACCACGAGAACAACTCTAGGAGATCACTATTAAGCCATATACATCGCAAACTACCCACTTTACCTTCTTCTCTTTCCATCAATATCTTCAATAAGGTGTTATTTAAGAACACCCTAATGGCACCTTAGTCTACAAATTCTCCATTTTTAGACTCATCATGGAAATTTATAACACCGCTTAGTTCCGACCGATCAGATAAAATAGATTACACTTTATAAAAAAAACACCCTTAAATCAGTGTATGTACTATGTACATCAGTCAGCATCCAGAAGGTCACTGGTCTTTATGTGAGTATACACTATGAAATAATATCATGAAATAACCAATAATCATTGGGTTTATGAGTAAAATTTCATAATAATCGCCTGTTCTCTTCCCCATACTCTTTTCTTTTGGAGTCAAAAGTTCTTACAGCTCCCTTACCTTCAAGGTATACAATGGGGATATCATCATGAGTTCCCATAATGAATTACTTAATAACCATGCTCATGCTGAAATTATCAAGTATACCCGTAGTAATGCGCTATTTAGAATCATAAGCCGCTTTATGAGCTAAGTACAAAGTAGTCAATATTGACGGAGTTCCATACTGCACGATGTGGCTAATACAACTCTATAAGTCCATTAATCTCATAGGGCTTTGAAACACGACGACGTACTACCTCTTGGCTTTAAGTTGCAGCCATATTATGATATAGTTGCAATATTCTTCCGCTAATAAACTCTTAATTATGCGTATGTCATATTTAGTAATATTGTAATCATATCAATCTTATATTGCGGACATTACAGTGCTGCTTTATTACTGATTCATGCTGAGTGTTTAAAGTTGTTGTTACAGTAACATCAGCTTAACTCTCCTGTACCCATCTAGACCCACAGGTCATGATCCTATCAATAGAATGTTGAAGAACAGGGATATCGTAATTTGTGACAGGTATCTACGTGAATTAAGTAATATCATAAAGTTTTGCTAATTGATCAATGACCACTTTTGAAAAATTGGGTGTATTTCAACGAACCTAAAGGTGACGAGATGGAATATACTGTAAGTATCTGTATACACTTAGTTACCATAAGAAAACTGTGAAACACAGCACACCGGGTATTATAGAACAGATTCCCTAAAATGGCTTGGAAATTGAATTATAATATGTGGGTTATATGAAGATCGGCCTTATAATTTATTCATTCATCGAAAATTGACGAGACTATGATGCATAGCATTGTGCAGAGAATAGCCTTATTCAAACCTTTGTATTAAGCTTAACTATAGCAGCTTAACAGTTAACGGCCTAAGGAGCTGTAACTTTGACACTATATGATCACAATCTACAACCATACAATACAGTACGTCTGATCAAGACTTCAAAGAAAAAGTAAGTCGATGGCTTTTGGTTCTTCGAACTGGATTATAAGCCCCATTTTTTCAAGTCTTCTGATCAAAAAGATATGCACCCGTTCCTCGAGTTTTCAGTAAAAGTGGGCACAAGGAACGGAGACATGTCAACAGTGGTGGAGCATGACATATTTCCACGGTATTAGTATCAGTTCTCTATTATATCTCCCTCTATCTACTATGATCAATAAGACTTACAGTAAAGACTATTTTATTTTTGGAAGCAGTGCAGGGTCCTGCTAGACTTCTTGTTTTCATTTATCCATCTTAAAAGAAACAACAACATCGAATAATGGTGCACTGAGACACTAAAGTTTAATGTGTAATTATGAGTTGATACTTTCTGAATTGAATGAACGGTGTTTTGAGCGGGGTTTAAAGCGGTGTTTTACGCCGGAAACTTCAAGGACTTGTTATTGGCCCGGGGAAAGAAAGGCCTTCGACTAAGCCTTCAAGGGCTTATGCCTTATACTTATGAAATCCAAAACAGACAGTTTCTTATTGACGGTCTTTTAGAAGAATCACAAGTTGCAGCACTTTGCGGATAACACCTCTGTTCTTCAACTATTACCCTATACAGAATGCATCGTAGAATTTTCAGTTTACGACAAATTAAGCATAAAGTACATGGTTTCTCTGTGTCGGGACACACTATTCGGCAATTAGTTTAGGACAGAGACTAGTCTAGATCTATTTTTAATTTACCCGTGCATACCAGAATGATAGAATGTAGTTGTACGTAACGTACTTGGTTATCATTGTAAGATTGTAACGCAGAGATCGCTACTAGTAGTTATACAATACAACGGTTAGTTTGCAGAATATTTGTTTGTGCTAACAACTTGGACTGATTTGCAAGCTGTATATAAGCAATTTTGAGACCACGAATAATTCGCGAAACTGTTTCCTAATTCGGTTAATTAGTTGACTACCTGATTTATTGAATAAGTTGTTCTGGGATTAATTTGTATCGTTTTAACTTCTGAAAGTATAAGATGTTAGACTTTTATATGTATTATTCAAGTAAATCGTTTCTCTAGCCAATTAGGAACTACTAATTAATTTTAATTTAATTAATTTCGAATTTTGGGAATACTAATTTCTAAAATTAATTTACAAAAGCTTACATCGTCATTTTTAATTCAGACAAAATTTCGAATTTTCAAATTGTACCAAACTGACTGAATAACTAGCCTACTATGTAGTCAACCACCAAAGATATCTATATATACTATAAAATAGCAAGAAAGTAGATTTTTTTCTTGTTTTTTTGTAATTTTTTTTTTCTTGTATCTAATTTATTACTAAATAACCTTATATAGGAAGATATGCATGTCTCGAACTTAAACATCAACAATATTACTCCGCGTAGTATAGCTGCTAAACAATTTACCTTCTAGACGTTATAGATCAGTCAATTGAAGTGTGACCCGCCATAATTAGAGACACATAATGATAAAAGCTACAACTTCTAATGATATTGTGGTCTTGGTCTCGTAGACTTATACTGTATTTCAGTTTCTGTTTTAACTATTTATTCAACGATATAAAGTTCTTCAAATCAACAATCAGATAGATACGTTAGACAACAGAGATGGAAACACCGGCTTAAATACGCTTCTGCAGGTTACTAAGTTGTTTAATAGTTTGAGAATATTGGCCCCTGCTTCATTGAAGAGCTACTGGTTCAACAGGTTTAGGTGAAGAAAACTGGATTGGTAACTCGTACCTGCAACACTAAACGACACAAAAACACCTGATTTAAACAACAGAAATAGAGAAGTTACAACACAAAGAGATATACATACAAATACCTTGAGGATAACTACAATCAAACTAACTATAAACATTCTCTAAATATTTATTTTTTTCTCAATAAGTCATTGTTTTGTTTTTGTGGAATCATATAAAATGCTTTTCTGCTAAGTAATGAATATTTCAAGTAGACATCAAACGTCGTTAAAGTGTAATAAAAGCTAAACTAAACCCAAAAAAATCTAGATTTGTAAAGTTCAGATTATATTTATTTAGCTTCAGCGGCCAATTTTTCAGCTTTAGCAACAACATCTTCGATACCACCAACCATATAGAAAGCATTTTCTGGTAAGTGATCGTATTTACCATCCAAGATTTCTCTGAAAGAAACAATGGTATCTTTTAATCTAACCAATCTACCTGGGATACCAGTGAAAACTTCAGCGACAGCGAATGGTTGAGACAAGAAACGTTGGATTTTTCTGGCTCTTTCAACGGTCAATTTATCTTGTTCAGATAATTCATCCATACCTAAAATAGCAATGATATCTTGTAAGGATTTGTAAGCTTGTAAAGTTTGTTGAACTTGAGTGGCAACAGTGTAATGTTCTTCACCAACAACAGCAGCATCTAACAATCTTGATTTAGAATCTAATGGATCGACAGCTGGGTAGATACCTAATTCTGAAATACTACGGGACAAAACGGTAGTAGCATCCAAATGGGCGAAAGTGGTGGCTGGGGCAGGATCAGTCAAATCATCAGCTGGGACATAAACGGCTTGGACAGAAGTAACGGAACCTTTTTGGGTGGTGGTAATACGTTCTTGTAACAAACCCATATCAGTAGCTAAAGTTGGTTGATAACCGACAGCAGATGGAATACGACCTAATAAGGCAGAAACTTCGGAACCAGCTTGGGTGAATCTGAAAATGTTATCAACGAATAACAAGACATCTTGACCTTCTTCATCTCTGAAGTATTCAGCAATGGTCAAACCGGTTAAAGCAACACGGGCTCTAGCACCTGGTGGTTCGTTCATTTGACCGAAAACCAAGGCCACCTTAGAATCACCTTCCAAGTTGATAACACCGGTTTCTTTCATTTCACGGTATAAATCATTACCTTCTCTGGTTCTTTCACCAACACCGGTGAAAACGGAGAAACCACCATGGGCTTTAGCAATGTTGTTAATCAATTCTTGGATGAAAACGGTTTTACCGACACCGGCACCACCGAATAAACCAATTTTACCACCTCTGGCGTATGGGGCTAATAAATCGACAACTTTGATACCAGTTTCTAAAACTTCAGCAGCAGTAGATTGTTGAGCGAATGATGGTGGATCAGCGTGAATTGGGTTTCTTTGTTTAGAGTTGATTGGACCACGTTCATCAATTGGTTCACCAATAACGTTAATGATACGACCCAAGGTTTCACGACCGACTGGGACAGTGATTGGAGAACCAGTGTCAATGACGGTTTCACCTCTGACTAAACCTTCAGTACCATCCATAGCAATGGTTCTGACGGTGTTTTCACCCAAATGTTGAGCGACTTCTAGAACTAGACGACCAGATTCGTGGTTTTTAATTTCTAGAGCGTTCAAGATGGCTGGTAAGTTGTCACCTTCGAATTGAACATCGACGATAGCACCAATGACGGCTCTGTTTGATGATTGTTAGTATACATGTTCTAATTATAAGATCAAAAGGGGGATGGACAATTTGTTTTTATGGGTAAGGCGTTGTAGAAAAAAAAGTGTTCTCGAGAAAACTTCGACACCCAAAAAAAGGTTCGAAGTTCCAAAAAAAAGTGGGAGACGAAAAACACCAACAACAAAGAAAGGAAAAGACAGTGAAAAGCCAGTAAGTTGTAGTCATTGTAGTTGCATCGTGGAGCATCCAGTTGATTGGATGTATCATATTTGTTTCCCAATTGGAAGTGTGATAAGTATAAGGGGGTGTGGGTGGGTTGTTGTTGTTTACTTGCCCCTTGATCTCGAAGTGAGCTGGCAAAAAAAACATCCAAAAAACACCCATAAATTCCATCAATTGAGCGATTAACAAGCTGGAGACTTGATCCATGGCATGCTCAATGTCAATTGGCTAGGATGCTTCAGAATTGAAGTCGTTTAATTGAGTGGATTTGCATCCGAAACCCATAAATTGAATTATCCATCCCTGAAATGTAAATACGTACCTAACTTTACCAGTAGCAACTGGGGCAGTAGCCAGACCTCTGTTGAAGACCAATTGGCTCTTAGCAGCTTTGAAAGCAGCTTTGGAAGTAGCGTTGTATAATCTTGGTAAGACCATTTTTGCAGTGGACAAAAAGAACTTAGCTTGAGTATGTTGAAAAGGGAACAAGTTGGAAGTTTTTTTGGGTTTTTTTTTTCAAAAGGAGCGAAATCTTCGAAGTGTCCAATAAAAATCAAAAACGCGTTTCATTGGTCGAAATCTCCTGAGGGCCGGGTAACACCGGCTGCCGGAAAAAGGTAGCAGTTGCTTATGTAATATATAAACTACTACTACTATTTAATTTATATGCAAATATGTAGACATGTGTATTGTGTTGGCTATTAGATAAGTGGGTAAACTATTTCTTACCTAGTTCACTGGCACGTTGAGCAGCCTTTTGAACACCTTTGATCACACCGTGTTTGACACCGTGTGCTTCCATTTCCACAAGACCGGCAATGGTAGTTCCTGCTGGGGTACAGATTTTGTTTTTCAATTCACCAGGATGAGTTCCTGATAGTTCTGCAAGTTTAGCGGTACCTTCAAGGACTTTGATTGCACATTCTTTACTTTGTTGATATGGGATACCTAAACTGACACCACTTTCGATTAAACCTTCTAGTATTAATAACACAAATGCTGGAGCTGAACCAACAAGGGCAGTGGCTGCATCCATGTTACTTTCTGGTAATTCAACGACTTTACCAATTGGAGACACAAGATCTAGGATCAATTGACGTTCGTCAGGGGTGATAGCACTAGAGTTGGAAACAACAGCGGTACCGTATTGATATTTGGCTGGAGTGTTTGTCATAACTTTACTGACTTTACTTGAAAAAGCAGTGAATCGTTCAATGGTCCAACCTGCAACTAATGAGATTAGTAGTTTACCTTCCAGAGAACCACCTTTAGCGCTGGAAGTCAATGCCTTTTGAGTGATGTAAGGTTTAGTTCCAATGACAACAACTTCTGAGGATTTAACAGCTTCAGCATTGGATTCTTCACCATAACTGGTTTCAAAGATGATGTTACCAGTTTTACCTCCATATAGTTCTTTCAGTTTAAGAGCAGAGGCTTCAGAGTTGACACAAGCGATAATCTTCTTTGGTGCTGTTTCCTCGGTAATAGAAGCAAAGTAAGCAGACAACAATGCTTGTCCGATAGTTCCTGCACCTAGCACGGCCAGTGTGTAGCTTTCTCCCTTGCGGTAACCCATTTATTGATTATTATAACTAATTACTAATTCAATCTGTTTCAGTAACCAAAGTAATCAATTTGTAGTTTGTTTATCTTTTGAAGATATCGAAAATGGGTCATTTTAAGGGAAAAACCATTAAAATAATACCAAATAAGGAAATTACTACATTGGGTGTAAATTGGCAAACTGGCCCCACCAATTTCTGGACCTCATGCATTTAATACTCTTTCCATTTCAATTCAATTGCGATATGTCGATAAACTCCATTTGCGAAGGTTGTTACCAACACTTGTTCAACTGTTTTTTCTTACTATTACTACTACTTCCTTCTGCTATTTGTTAATTCAATACTTTGCTATTACGCTGCTGATTGTGCTTTAGTTTGCTGTATTCTATTCTAGGTTAATTTCCGGTATTGGTGCTTCTCTTAACACCCTTTTCGTGGTCTTTTCAAGCTTGACTCAGCATATTATACATCAATCAAATATCATAGTCCGGCCGGTTGTTATAAACTAATTAATAACGATTAAATTCCAAAATTTAATTATGGAAATCACAGAAGCTCCTACTATATTCCCATCTGAGGAACAATTCAGAAATCCAATAGCATATCTTTCATCTCCAGAGATTGCTGAACTTGGTAAGAAATATGGGATGGTTAAGTTAATTCCTCCATCAAGTTTCAAACCTCCATTATCTATAAATCGGAGTAAGTTCAGGTTTGTTCCTAGAATCCAGAAATTGAGAGAGTTGAACTTACAGAACAGATGTCGATTATTCTTCTTTAAACAATTATTGAATTATAACAAGATGAATGGACTTGCTCAACCTAAAACACCCTATGAAGTGTTTTCTGATGGTAGTAGACTCTATTACTATGATTTGTTCATCAATATTGTTAAATTATTACAACCTCCTGGATCTGATGGAAAGAAACTTCCGAATATTTCCACATCTGCTTTGAATGATAAACGTCAATTATGGGAAGATCTTTCAAAAACGCTTAAAATCCCAATACGGTCATTGGTTTCAGTTTATCAATCCACTCTTGTGAGATATTTCAACTTCCTAAGTGATAAATCAGAATTCGCAACGAATCTAATTGAAGAGAAATACCCAAGTTCGTTGTTATTTGAAGATTCATCGGATTCAGATACTGATAATGAAGAGGAAGAGGAGGAAGAAGAAGAAGATGAAGAAGGTTGCTTGATATGTAAGAAGAACGAACGTCCTGAAGAGACACTACTTTGTGATTCTTGTGATAAGCCATATCATATATATTGTATTTCCCCACCATTATCAAAGATTCCTAAAAACAGTTGGTATTGTGATAATTGTATGATAGGTAATGGTCATTATGGATTCAAAGATTCTACATTTGAATATTCATTAGATGATTTCAAAGACCTTTCAGATGATTTTGATAAACAATTTTTCAAAGGGAAATCCAAACCTAATGTTAAAGAAATGGAGAAAATATTCTGGAAACTTGTTGATGATGATGAATATGACGTGAAGATAAATTATGGTGCTGATATTCATCATCAAAGAAAAGGTGAAGTTTCAGGATTTCCAAATAGAGATTATTATACTCCCAAGACACAACTCTCAAAATCTGAATATAAGAAATATGTGGATCATCCAATGAACTTGAATAACTTACCATTTGATGAGAATTCATTGTTGAAGTTTTTGAATGTTGATATTTCAGGCATGACTATCCCATGGATATATATCGGGAACACATTCAGTACATTTTGTTGGCATGTTGAAGATCAATATACCCTAAGTGCCAATTATCAACATTATGGAGCAACTAAGAAATGGTATTCAATTCCATCATCATCAGCTGAGAAATTTGAAGAATATATGAAAAATCTTGCACCTGATTTATTTGCTAAACAACCTGATATCCTACATCAATTAATCACACTTGTTTCACCATTTGAATTACAATCTGGTGGAGATATCCAATGTTTCACTGCTAATCAACAACCTGGTGAATATGTTATTACGTATCCTAGAGTATACCATGCTGGGTTCAACTGTGGATATAATTTCAATGAAGCTGTTAATTTCACAATGACTGATTGGTTAGATTTTGGGGTCCAAGCAACAAAGAATTATAAGAAAGGGATCAATAAATCTTCTGTGTTTGATATTTGGGAGTTAATGATTAGTATCTTGACTAGTTTTAATGATGGAGAACAAGACGATGTTGATAATCTAAGACTTGTTTCGAAAGCTTTGGAGTTTTTGAAACCACAACTTAATGATGCTTATTCTTTAAGAGAAACAATTGAACAGATCATGGATAGAAAAGCACAGAGTTATAAGAAGAAATCAAGAGATGAGGTGGTTTATGATAAAGAGACAAAAGAATTGGAAGAAGATGGGTTCTCATGTTCTAAATGTAAAGGATTCTGCACGTTTTCATACGTGAAACATTATAGTCCTATTAACGCTCAGTCAACAACTTCAAGATCACATGCAGACTATCTCCCTTCACCAGATGTATCACCAGTGAACAATGACGATGATGGTTCAAGAAAGTCTAAGAGATTGAGACTACAAAAAGACAATGAGAGTTATAAGATTGAAATATTGTGTCCTGAAGATTACTTGAAAGTCACAGCCAATGCTAGAGACGAGTATTTCTCATTGAGAGACCTGGACGAGGTGAAAGACTTGATTCAGAGTGTTGATAACAAGATCTCTTTGCTGAGTAATCAGAAGTGATTTTGGCTATTTTTAATCAATTTAGTTAAATTTAATGAAATGTTTATGAGATTTATTTAAATTTTGTAAGTACTTTTTTTTTTCTTCATTAAAATATGAAAATAAACAAATTCACTATAAATTAAAAAGATTAACGCTTTAAACACCAAATCAACACTTTTATAAACTCAATAAAATCAGTCTAAAAATGGTGTGGATATCCTCAAACACAGTCAATTATCTTCGTTCTTCTGCACTTTTCACATTGGCATTTTATATCGTGAAAGACCCAGCTTCCGTCACCGAACAGCCATTCATCATCGTCTTGGGACAAGCAATGAACATGGTAAGTAATGATCCCACCTTCTCCCACTAGTCCCTTTTCTTGATACGATATACTAACACTCATTGCTGATAGAAACACGGTTCTTTAAACACACTGCCTAACAATAACAACTTCATATCGTTTGTCTTTGCACTATTAGGCCTGGTTGATCTCTTACCACTTTTATACAATGTGGGCACGTATTACGAGACAATCCCATTGATAAGGTTATTTGTGGCGATCATAGTGAATGGGATTGCCATTTTTAAGACTGGTTCGTTGTTAAGTATAGATCTTGTTTTTGCTTATGGATTATTCGAAATGTGGATTAATTTTTGGATACATAATGTTATTAAACAAGAACAAGCTGAAAGAGTTGAAAAATTGAAGAGATATATTCAAGAGAATGCTATATAAAGTTATGATATATGAGAATATATATATGAGAATATGTTTTATAAGGTAAAGATTTGAGGGCTATTTATTAAGTTTTTATGTTTATTCTGTTGAACTAAATAACTTTTTAAACCAACTTGTATGTAGATCTTTACTTATCTGTTTATACAACTCCATCTCATCCCAACAATTTCTATTGAACTCACATCCATTCATATTGACTAAGAAATCACGACCTGTTTGGTTATAAAAAAATCTATCATCATTTTCAAAATCAGGACATGCACCTTCTGGTAAACTACTTATTAATCTTGTTGGTACGAAACCTATTCTTGATCTAACCCAACCGTATTGATTATAATAGTATTCCAATGCGTTTTTTTCACCATTTGTCCATTTTTCATAGTTTTGTGCATAAACTACTGGATCAAATAACACATCAAATAATGCAGTTGACCATTGTGTCTTTTTAATAAAGAATGAATTTAAATTGAACCCACCACAATCTTGTGCCAAGATCAAATTCACTGGTTCTGCATAATTGGTGAATGGGATGGATACTTTTAAATTTTTAGGATTAAAATATGATAAATCTCTTGATGAAGTTTCGTTAAAGTTTTCAAAAATCAATTGTTCAAGTGAATAATCTGGTTCCATGATTAATGTCTTTAGATCAAGATACCAAAACCAATCACCGTTATTATACTCTTGGAAAACATCTTTGATTATATCCATTTTTTGCCAACCTTCTCTATGTTCATTAGAGTATTTTTTAAATTTAGTTAAATCTTTAATAACTAAATCATAATTATGTAGTTTTGCATAATGTCTTTTATTTAAGATTGAAGATCTTTCAATTGACCATTCATTTGGTCCTTTCCATCTATTAACACCACCTTCAGCATTTGCACCTAATATTATCACGATTTTATTCTTATCTTTATTAAAGAATTCAAAGTTTTCTTCTTCAAACCCATCAATATCATAATCATCATAGATAACAGGGTCTTCATCCACATAAGTTTTTCTAGCACTTGGAGGTAACCCACCGAGTCTCTTATTCTTCTGGAACCCTAGGTTTCCAGTCCCACCACGAGCTATACCAAAACCTTGACTTGATTTCCCATCACTTAGATCAAACATGTAGTCGGTACTATCTTGATGGAAGTATTTAAAGATGATGAAAAAGGACAGTATGATCCCTGCCAGAGTCCACGCTTTGGTCCTACTGAGTAGACCCTTGATCTTCCTGATAGTCAGCTGGTAGGACATGCTTTCAATATAGCTAATATATAACCTGGTCTATAATCCACTTCCCACTTTCTTTAAACAAATTTGTTTTGGCTGTTAAACAAAAATTGGCTATTTCATCAAAGAATTCGCGGAAATTTTATTTAAAAAATGTGAGACACGTTAAAAACAGAAGTTTCGCGAATTTGTTCTTTATATTTAATATTAAAGAATAGAACATTAACAAAATGATAAAATGATAAAATGATTGAAGGTTTGATCCGAGATTATGAACTATCAACTGTACTTCAGACAAGTCAATTATTAATGTCTCATTGATATGAAGACAAAGAGTCTTCGTGAATATTGATTATTTGTCAGATAATTAGTCAGTTATGAGCTATTATATTATCAATTATGACAAATAAACGAACATAACAATTGATTTAATCAAACCCCGAGTATACTAGATATGCTTGT
This sequence comes from Wickerhamomyces ulmi, assembly GCA_030569675.1. NCBI lineage: Eukaryota > Fungi > Ascomycota > Saccharomycetes > Phaffomycetales > Wickerhamomycetaceae > Wickerhamomyces > Wickerhamomyces ulmi. The sequence continues at coordinate 69,668 of JAJMLN010000015.1, forward strand.
CTTTGTTTAATATAGCACTGATTTATATTGTCTAATTTGCTCACTTTTTATGCAGCCGGTTTTTCTCATACAGGGTACACAGCTTATAAATCTATCAACAATAGCTTAGAAATACACATTAATGTCGTATAGCATTAATCGTCCATGGAAAGGTAAAGAGACAGATGTTTGATGACTTTGTATCGTTTAGTTTCATGAATTTGACTTATATTTGATTTACCGACATTAACGAACTCTCCATACATCACTCAATTACAATTACTAATTCATCATTCCTTAGTTGAAGTCCGTCATACATCATAGTACTAACGTTGACTAAACTATACGAACCAGATCGTGTATTTATAGACACGAATATCCATATGAATTAAATCAATCATCATTTAATATGTTCACTATAAGCTATACAAATCATTATATCTACCCTCAAATCACAAGACTTGTTTAAAAATGACTTCTACTTCTCAAAAAGTTTACTTCATAACTGGTGCTAATCGTGGTATTGGTTTCGAGTTCGTTAGACAATTATCAGAAGATCCAGCTAACACTGTTATTGCTACTACTAGAGATATCAAAAAGTCAAATAAGCTAGTCAACTTGGTCAAAGAACATCCAAATGTTAAATTAATCACTTTAGATATTGCTAAAAAAGACTCCATACATTCCGTTCCTGGCCAATTGAAAGATATTGGTATCACAATAATCGATACTTTCATCCAAAATGCTGGATTGTACAATCAAGAAATCTACAAACCTGTTATTAATGTTGATTATGCAACATATGTGCATTTTTACAAAGTCAATACTTTAGGTCCTATTGAATTATTCAAAGTTCTAAAACCTTTCTTGGATAGATCATCTATCAAACAAGTTGTTTTCGTCTCTAGTGTTGCTGGTTCAATTGGTGAGTTTCTTCCAATTTCCACTTCAGCTTATGGACACTCCAAAGCAGCTCTGAACCACTCAGTAAGAGGTTTAGCTTTTGAATTGGATGCAGAAGGATATACAATTCTAGCAATCCATCCTGGTGTTGTTCTCACTGAAAATGCTTCTGAAACAAGTGAGTCTGTTGGTATACAATACCCTGAGTTCAAAGATTATATTGAACAGTATAGCATGTCTCCAGAAGATAGTGCTAAAGCCCAACTCAAAACTTTGGAGAATTTGGTTTCTGGTGAAGGAAATGACAAGTTCTTAAACTATGATGGTACTGAAATCCCATGGTAGTTACTGAATATATCTTATATATACTTATATAGTGATTCTATTAGTCTATTATCCCAAGCCGTACCAGTTATTTTAGTGCATACGAGCTCGTATGTTTGTTATAGTAGATTCATTGAGTATACCTCACTAGCTACATTAAAAACCGATTTAGAGGTTCACTGAATGGTAGGTGTACCAATTAATGAATGCCCCATTCAACTATCCAGGAGGTCTTCACACGTGAGATTCACCACACTTAACTCTCCAACGGCTTGGTTGACTTTTATCAATCTCATATAACTCTGAAGTTCCTGCACCATGTTCAACATGACATAATTATCAACAGTATTAACTCCGGTATAACCATTGTAAAAGAGTGAGTTCGTGTTGTTTAATGTAGAGTTAACTCATCGCACATCTACACTGTCTTTATATGTGGATTCTTCTGGTATAAACTTGGCTTAACCCAGCTATTTCCGCAAATGGCTTATAAATACACTAACCACAACTGAATCCATGTATGAAGAGATACTCAATATTAGTGAAAGGCATCTTTGTATTGCTATCATTAATGTAGCTTCGTTGTTGCTCTGAACCCTTTCGGGACCCTGAAATACAGGTTACTCCATGAATTATTAATCCATCACTTTGGTTGAAGCCTACCTGCATACGAATCTAGTCTATATATATATATATAAAGAAGAGAGTGATCCCATGATTTGAGACTACCTTCCATTATACTATTCTTAAAACAACACAAGAATATCATAAACAACTATATTAGCTACTAACAATGACTACTCAAAAAGTTTACTTCATTACAGGTGCCAACCGTGGCCTTGGCCTCGAACTTGTCAAGCAATTATCAGAAGTGCCATCAAACACTATTGTCGCTACTACCAGAGATGTTGAGAAGTCAAATGAGTTAGTCAAGTTGTCAAAAGAACACCCAAATGTTAAGATCATAACTTTGGATATTGCTAAAAAAGATTCCATTCATTCTGTTCCACATCAATTGGAAAATGCAGACATCAATTCAATTGACACATTCATTCAAAATGCTGGTATATACAGAGAGGAATGTTATCATCCTATCATCACGATTGATTATGAGACATATGAGAGATATTACAAGATCAATGCCTTAGGTCCTATTGAGCTCTTCAAAGTCTTGAAACCATTCTTGGACAAGTCTTCTACAAAACAAGTTGTCTTCATTACTAGCATTGCTGGTTCAATTGGTGGGATCGCTTCATTTTCTACATCTTCTTATGGACAGTCTAAAGCTGCTTTGAACCACTCTGTAAGATCTTTGGCGTTTGAACTGAAACATGAAGGATACACCGTGTTAGCCATTCATCCTGGTGTTGTCTTAACAGATAATGTCGTTGAGACAAGTAAGTTTCTTGGTGAACGGTATGATTATCCTGAGCTTAAAAAGTTTGTTGAAGAATCTAGCATTTCTCCAGATGAAAGCGTTAGAACTCAGCTGAAGACTTTAAAGAAGTTGGTTTCTGGTGAGGGAAATGACAAATTCTTGAACTATGATGGTACAGAAATCCCATGGTAAGTACTAGTGAATACGACTTGGTATACATGTTTGTATAATGACTGTAGTTTTAATCATAAGCTAGTCATCTCAAGCTTTGTAAGTAGTGCTTACGAAAACTCGTATTTTTGATACTATAGACAGTTAAGTCTTACCATATAGGAACTATATTTTCCCACTTAAACCTGAATCGATTGAGGTGGGTGGTAATACGACATAGTACCTGTACAATTCAGTGAACCTGGCTTAGAGCATATTTCCCTTTAAGGATGACACATAACTTTCCTTTCATTATGATAGCACTGGGGATGTGTTCACTCTGTCGATTCTAACTTCATTCCAGAAATACAGAAAACAGATCAGAGTTTCTCTATTATGATATCATATCTTAGTATCTGAGTTAGTTTAAAAGATGAGCTTGTATTGTCGTTAATTGTATTGATTTATATCACAGTTAGTACAGTTAGTATAGCCAAAATCTCTGGGGATGCATAACGAGCATGGCTACTCAAAAGTAATTCTGAACAACTATATGTGGATCTATCGGCAATTCAATCTTGAAAGACAATTGAAGCGTATTCATACCCGTTAAGAGGTCTTAATTTGTCAGGTTCAGCACAGCTATACGCTACCAGCTTGATATATTTATAATACTAGACTGTATAACCCGATGAACTCCTGTACTTCCGGTAAAGGCGACTATTGAAACAATCAATCTGACAAATCCTGGCAGAACCATCTCCGTTATTACCCATGTAAAATATGTAAAAGAGTGAGCTTCTAACTGTTTAAAGTTGGACAAACACCCGACAAGCACCCTATTGCAGATCCATATTGTCTTAATACGTGAATATCTTGGAATAAGCTTACTTTAACTCAGTTATTTCCGCACTGAGCTTATAAATCCAGTCACCACAACTGAAACTATCATGCAATAATAGTTGGAGATTAGTGAAAGGGCTCGTACTACATGCTAGGATAGTGTCTCAGAACCCTTACGGACCCTAGGGAAATAACAGCTAATTATTAATGGGATCGTTAGCTTTCTTTCTGATCAGAATACGAACCTGTGGTCTATATAAAGACCAGTGATCCCATGCTTTGAAACAACATTCTTCTATACATTCATTATACTGTTTTAAATCAAAAACAACACAGAACATATTAACAACTACTCAATCTACTTACAATGTCCTCTCAAAAAGTTTACTTAGTCACTGGTGCTAACCGTGGTATCGGTTTTGAAATTGTCAAACAATTATCAGAAATTCCTTCCAACACTGTTGTTGCTTCAACTAGAGATGTTGCCAACTCAACAGAACTAGTCAACTTATCCAAAGAACACTCAAACGTTAAGATCATCACTTTAGATATTGGCGAGAAAGACTCCATCCACTCTGTTCCAGGTCAATTGAAAGAAGCTGGTATCAAATCAATCGACACCTTAATTCAAAATGCTGGTTTATACAGAAACGAAAGTTACAAACCTATCATCACTGTTGACTATGAGATATATGAAAAATATTTCAAGGTCAATGCTTTAGGTCCAGTTGAATTATTCAAAGTTTTGAAACCATTCTTGGATGAATCATCAACAAAGCAAGTTGTTTTTGTTTCCAGTATTGCTGGTTCAGTTGGTGGTATCGTTCCATTCTCCACATCTTCTTATGGTCAATCCAAAGCTGCCTTGAATCATTCAGTGAGAACATTGGCTTTTGAATTGAAATCTGAAAAATACACCGTTTTGGCAATCCACCCTGGTGTGGTCTTGACTGAAAATGCTATTGAGACAAGTAAATTTGTTGGTGATCAATACCCTGATCTTAAAGAGTTCGTTGATAAGTCTAGTATTACCCCAACTGAAAGTGTCAAAGCTCAAATCAAGACTTTGGAGAAATTGGTCTCTGGTGAAGGAAATGACAAATTTTTGAACTATGATGGTACTGAAATCCCATGGTAATTAGTGCAAGTGGCCTATGTTGGTGATAAATGAAGATTATTTTGACCATAAACAGTTAGTTTGGGCTGTGTACACGAGCCTGTCATTATTCAGTCACATAAATTGGATCATGTGTTAGTCAGACTCTTTAGTGTGGAGTTTCTGTATGTACATGCCATAATATATATTAGATTTGCCAAGAAGAGATCATTTGAGCTGTATCAGCTGTATTTGTAAGTTAATCAGAAAGAACTCTACTGTATGTTTATTCTGGATAAGCTGTTCAATAAGAACTCTACTGTATGCTTACACGGAACAGGTTTAGTGCTGGCATCAAATCACCTTCAAGCTATTTCCTCTACCGAGATCAACTAACTCATGGTGTTCAGCTTTCAGCACCACTATCACTGCTCAATTGAGGAACATAAGCCGTTCGATATAGTACCATATAAGCTGTTTCCACTACTTCCGCTCTATTTCCACTACTTCCACTAAATGCGTTGATGTGATGTACACAAAAAACCAATCAACATAAAGAAAAACCTTCACTTCCGTTATAGCCTACGTGTAATGGTACATACCCCTATCTGTAGAGTGAATGAGGCTCTTTAATTTCATCACAAATGCTTGCTGTCACGGCATATATTGTGGTTTGTTGGAATTTGATCTAACAGGCGCTTATAAATACACCTGTCATGTTGAATCTTAATGTGGACGAAATATCCAAAAACAGACATACAAAGGTGTTTGTCTTATTGTTTAGTAGCCCAATTTGTTTGCATTGCTGCCAGCTATAGGGTACTAAAGAAGCATGAGTTAGTAATTGTATGGTTCAATAATTGAATATCATTGGTGACAGACCCATACTGGTTTGTGTATATATAAAGTGAACCAGTACCATGAATGGAAACAATCTTTTCCTTATTCTCACTATATAACTACCTTTCAATCAAAGATAGACACAGCTATTAACTAAACTTCTTTCAAATATGACCGCTCAAAAAGTTTATCTTGTTACCGGTGCAAACCGTGGTATTGGTTTTGAATTTGTTAAACAATTGGCAGAAGTACCATCTAACACTATTGTTGCTACTACAAGAGATGTTGACAAGTCAACTGAGTTAGTCAAGTTGGAAAAAGAACATGAAAATGTTAAGATCATCACTTTGGATCTTGCTAAGAAAGATTCTATTCATTCAGTTGCCACAAAACTGAAAGAAATTGGCGTCAAATCAATTGATTCTTTCATCCAAAATGCTGGTGTTTACAAAGAAGAGATCTATCATCCAACTGTTGATATTGACTACTCAGTCTATGAGGAGTTCTACAAGGTTAATGCTCTTGGTCCTATTGAGCTATTCAAGGTTTTAAAACCGTTGTTAGATGCATCATCTACCAAACAAGTTGTTTTTGTTACTAGTATTGTTGGTTCAGTTGGCGGATTTCTTCCAATTTCCACCTCTGCCTATGGTCAGTCCAAAGCTGCTTTGAATCATTCAGTGAGAACTTTAGCCTTTGAGTTAAAGTCAGAAGGATACACCGTTTTAGCAATCAATCCAGGCCTTGTTTTAACTGAACATACCAAACAAACAAGTGCTTTTGTTAGTAAGAAGAACCCTGAGTTCGTCGAGTTTGCTAAGAACAATAGTATTACTCCAACTGAAAGTGTCAAAGCTCAAATTGAAACTTTGGAAAAGTTGACTGCTGGTGAGGGAAATGACAAGTTTATCAGCCAAGATGGTACTGAACTTCCATGGTAGTCTCTCAGGAGCAGCTAGATAGCTAAAGATTCTAGTGAATTAAGTCCAATACATATAAACAACTGATATTTTGTAGTACACACTCTTGAATCAGAGTCAAATATTGTCAAAAACGTTAATTGAAACAGCCTATCAATATGCTTCCACAAAGTCCTTGTAGGCTATATACGCGCTTGATATTCTCACTCTGGTTCCACACTCCACATATTAGAGGCACATAATACATTAAAACAGAGTATGGCTCTATATGGCGCTAATGTACTGTCACCCCAAACCTCGAATTTGAACACTATTAGTTTCTGCTAATTGTTCATATTGGGAATCGGCTCGGAAAAATACCATGACGCCTTGCAGACTTCCTTCGGAAAATCTTCTCGTTTGAGACACGTTAACAGACAACTAACAAATTAAGAATTAACCCTAAAAAAATAAACTAAGCCTAAAGCCACTAAATATCTTTGTAGATGAGGGCTTTACACTGTGGCAGGCTCTTCCATAACGGTATAGCTCAAGTTAGACTACCATATATCAGTATCTCATCACGAACCAACAGGCTAAAAGTTGATACGGCCACTTTCACTTTGTGTGGCCGTGACACATTAATTAAAGCCATATAGGATAAATGAATTAACTTAGATGCTGCTGCCTGTGCTGCATGAGAGGGAAAAAAAATGTTGAACAGCACAAGCAGACCCTAGTTCTAGCTATTTCCGATCTTTCAGGTCCACAGTTCCTTGATATATATTTACAAAGTCAGTGACACATACTGTCTCAGATATATATAAGGTGCTGGCTGTCCTATATTTTCTTGTTGTCGACATCAGCTCACATACATCAATCTTAGTAGATCCCATCAGTGTTTTCTAGAGTGATTATGGGTTTAATCAAAGAAGGGACAACTGTCCACAGATTATACAGAGCCACGTATACACAGGCCGTCCTCATTGGTCTTCTGTCATTCACACAACCAGGTATATGGTCTGCTGTTGCTGGTCTAGGTGCAGGTGGTTTAGCTACGGTGGGAACAAACAATACTGCTAACTCTATCTTATTTGGTATCATGTTTGTTCTTTCACCATTATATGCCATTTTGATTAATAAAGTTGGTATTAAACCTATAGTGACGGTTGGTACTATTGGGTATGTCATCTGGTCTGCTGGTTTATATCAGAATTCTAAAGATGGTACACAATGGTTAATCATCTTTGGGGCTGCTACTTGTGGTGTTTCTGCAGCTGCTTTCTGGACAGCTGAAGGTGCCATTGCGGTGTTATATCCAACTGATAATCAACGTGGGTTGTTTGTTGGTACGTGGCAACTATTAAACAAGGTTGGTGGTCTGATTAGTGGTAGTGTTGTTCTTGCTTTGAACATTAATAACAGTAAAGCTGGTTCAGTCTCCTTAAATACCTATCTTGCTCTGATTGCCATTCAATGTCTAGGGTTCCCACTATCATTTTTGTTATCACCACCAGAGAAGTTGATCAGAAAAGATGGAAGAAGATTAAAGAGTAATATCACTCAAGAAACTTGGAAACAGAGATTTGTGAGCTTATTTAGAGTGTTGAAAAAGAAAGAAGTTGTGCTGTTAATTCCATTAATGATTTCAAACGTTTGGTTCCAAACATGGCAATCAAACTATGTTACACATAGATTCACTGTCCGTGTTCGTGCCTTGAACTCATTATTAACTGCTTTGATTTGTGCAGCCGTTGACGTTTTGGCAGGTTTATTCTTAGATTTGAAAATTAGAAAGTCTGTGAAAGTGAAAGCCTCTTGGACTTTCATGGCTTTGTTCAATGTTGCTTTCTTCATCTATGCACTCGTTATCCAGGCTGAGTTTGATAGAAACCCTGAATCTGGTATTGACTGGACTGGTAATCCAAGATATGCTAAAGCCTTTATTCCAATGCAAATCTTCAAGATCCCAGGTGAATTAATCTTCAATTGGTTATATTGGGTTATTGGTGCTTACCATTTTGATTCTTCAGAATTGCCTTATGTTACCGGTTGGATCAGATGTTTTGAATCCCTAGGACAATGTCTAGCTTTTGTCATTGGTACAGTCAATGATAGTGACATGACTAATTTAGCAGTTTCTGCTGCTGTTTTCTTCGTTTCAATTCCTTCTGTTTCTTATCTAGCTTGGTTTATGTCTGATGACGAGATCAATACTAAGACTTTACTAAGTGACTCGTCTGATAATGAAGGAGAAGATAGAGAGGAATCGACTCCATCCTTCGAAGACTCTGATGTCCCACTAGAGAAATCAGATGATGTTGTGGTTCAAAGCAAAGCTCTTTAGATTTTATAGAATGTTATAATATAGTTAATTTGTTAAATAACTCATATATGTAGTCATGACAACCTCTAGACCGATCCTGGATGATACTGTAAGTGATTTAGACCAGTTTGGAGCATTTTATTTCCCATTATAGTCTAGCTTATCGATATTTTACCCGTTTATAGTAAGTTTAAGGAATCATGGAAGCTTACAACCGAAGTCCAACTCTTAACTATGGGATCAACGCCTTACGGGAAAAACAGGGCAAAAACTACCCCAAACTTACTCCACTCTCATGTCAAGACGTTATCAGGATGCATAAGCTTTCAAACGATCCAAATCTACACAATAACAGACTTTTAAACATAACATTGACTTAAAACCTATTCAAACCCATCCATTTAACACCCACGTCCACCCACCACTTAAAGTGAACCATCCGGAAACGGAAGGATTACGCGTAACACACATACAAATTCGCGGGTAGAAAATTTTTTACTATGGGTCACACTTTTCTCCAGATCAAAAACAGCGTGCTGGTTTATCATTGGACACCACCAGCAAGATTAGGACAAATGCCTTCGAAAAAGTAGGGACAAAAATGAGTAATAGCTTCACAGATCACTGATTGATCAGTCCCTAAGATCATTCCATGCAGTGCCTCATGTCTCATCTGGACAGGTGTCTGTATGATATGGGCTCTAAACCCAACTCAGAACCAGTAAAAAGAGCCGTTCAGGTGACAATAGACTCACTATCAATGCTTATCTAACTAACAATAACATTGTATTGGTGCACTAAAGATCAATTCAATGTAATAGCAGTCTAAGATTCCACATGAACACAAACTCGTGGGATGAGATCATTTGACTTGTCGCTGGCTTCACTAGTTGGGCACCATTGTACAATTTGAAACTTGGCAGTTAAACTGTGTTCTGTGTTTACAGTTACGCACTAGTTAGTGCTGAATTTCGCGATTGGCCCCGTAGTGTATGTAAACAATGCTAGTATGCTACCATCTTATATACAACACAGTTAAACAACGCAGGATAAACCATGTATAGACAAAGATGAGCTATTATTCTTTGTGTATAGCTTATCTTCAACTCTCATAGCACATCAAGTCATATATATATATGACAGACAATCACTTTGCAGTGTAAATTTTGACTCTTTGCAACAAGGGAGAGGGATTACACGACATTGATATACATGCACTTATACTAGGAGTAAGCCTCTAACAATGTCCAAGATGCTGAATTGAGAGGCGATACACCCAAGACGAGTACTTCATAATCCTAGAGACAAATGTCGTTTTGAATGGCTTAACCGGATCGTTTGTATTTGAAGTCGTGGGTTCTCAATTCTGTCCCCATGAATCTATGTAAAACTATTTGGGACCGGGAGTTAAGAGTTTTAACCAGCTGTCAATCTACGGCATTGATTCTGCTTTTGAGCTTCTGCAGCACTTGTAAACAAGTACCTCTCTGTTCTGAATCAACGTTTCATTTATACTCTAGCCTTTAGGTATCCTTGTACCATTTCCACCAAAGAGAAGCATCCACAACAACACATCGCATTATCCATTAAGCTAGTAGATTGGATCCCTCCAGATTGATCTAGATTATGAGATACTAACTCTACGTATCCACAAATGCCATACCATGTAGTGAAAGTCAACTATAATCTCCGGGGTTGGGAACAATGAACACTTCTAAGTGCGCGAAATCTGGGGTATACCGTATACTTATCAGAATGGACGAAAGGAGTTTAGAACTTCCTACGAATAAATCTCCGTGTCAAGTTTGAAGTGCGTGGGGCACTGGGAGCAACCATGTCTCACTCTACAAGAACCGTGTTTAAACTAAAGTGTGGTCTAAAAGCTCTGTAAAGCCGATAATTAGAGGGTAATAGGTATACCTATCTGCTACTTTTGAACAAGGGGCTTTCCAGGACTAGAGAACAATGGATCGATGTTGATGGAAGAAGACGTTAGGTCGATGAGTCGGGCATATAACTCGAGACGTTGTACCTGACAATGTGATTCAATCTATAGTTAATCATCCAAATGAGTCAAGTTGATTGTTTATGTAATTCAATTTCAAAACAGCTTAGTTCCCTAAGAGCTCCTCAAGGGATTACCCCAGATTTCGGCAATAATACCAAATGGCCCCACGGATAGTAGGTTTTAAGGTTCGTAGTATCATTATTCCAGTTGAGGTTATATACGAATGGTTATTGGTTAACAAAGGCATTCCAGAATACGCACGCATAGGATGTATTCGTGTCTTGTACTATGTAGTAATTATCACGGAATGGATTTAAGAACAGACTGCAGCGTTAGAGCTTTGACCTTTTGAAATCATTAGATGGAGCTTGAAGATAGGTAAGCTAAGGAGGAATGTACTACCGAGGTAGTGCCAATAATGTAGAACGTAGGCCAGGTTTAGAGAGCTTTGGTTAGCCTGCCCGTTCTGGCGGGTATTTTCCAAAGTGCGTGGGGAGGTTTCTGAATTCTGACATCACAGTTATTTGTCCCATGTCCCGCGACTTTTTTTGGTCATTGGATTTGTCCAAAATCCCAAACCACGAAACTGGAACTTTTATTTAAGCAACAGGCCATCTCTTTTTTTACAATTGTAATCTAACACAATTCCTATTCTCTGCGCACTCTGTTAGAACGTTGCTTCTTGTTGTTGACCGTTGTTTATATTGCTAATTAGTTTCTTCCTGGCGAAGCTCACTTAATTATCTTTTTATATCTGCCCTTTTTTAGAACAATCGGTGCTTATCGCTCACACAACATCTAGAAGAATAACCCACCCCTTCTAACGAATAATGTCTGAAGCTAAACTACAAGTCCCTGACCATGGTGACATTAACTCTATCAGAAGAAACTCAATCTTCTTGAATGAGAAGTCCAGTAAGATTCTGGTCGCCAACAGAGGTGAAATCCCAATCAGAATCTTCAGAACTGCTCACGAATTGTCTATGCAAACCGTTGCCATCTACTCTCATGAAGATAGACTATCAATGCACAAACAGAAGGCTGATGAAGCCTACGTGATTGGTGAAAAGGGCCAATTCTCCCCAGTTCAAGCCTACTTACAAATTGATGAAATCATCAAAATCGCCAAGGAACACGAAGTTGATATGATTCATCCAGGTTACGGTTTCCTTTCTGAAAACTCCGAATTTGCTAGAAAAGTCGAAGAAGCTGGTATCACCTGGGTCGGTCCTCCAAACACAATTATCGATGCTGTTGGTGACAAAGTCTCTGCCAGAAACTTAGCCGCTGCCGCTGATGTCCCAGTTGTTCCAGGTACTGATGGTCCAATTGAAACTGTTGAAGAAGCCCAAGCCTTCGTTGATAAATACGGTCTTCCAGTCATCATCAAAGCCGCCTTCGGTGGTGGTGGTCGTGGTATGAGAGTCGTTAGAGAAGGTGACGATATCGCTGATGCTTTCGAAAGAGCCAAATCTGAAGCTATCACTTCTTTCGGTAACGGTACTTGTTTCATTGAAAGATTCTTAAACAGACCAAAACATATTGAAGTCCAACTTTTGGCTGATAACTACGGTAATGTTATCCATCTATTTGAAAGAGATTGTTCCGTTCAAAGAAGACATCAAAAAGTTGTTGAAGTCGCTCCTGCTAAAACTTTACCAAAAGATGTTCGTGACAGAATTTTGACTGATGCTGTTAAATTAGCTAAAACTGCTAACTATAGAAATGCAGGTACTGCTGAATTCTTAGTTGATGACAAAAACAGACACTACTTCATTGAAATCAACCCAAGAATTCAAGTCGAACATACAATCACTGAAGAAATCACCGGTGTTGATTTAGTCGCTGCTCAAATCCAAATTGCCGCTGGTGCCTCTTTAGAACAATTGGGCTTATTACAAGACAAAATTACAACTAGAGGTTTTGCCATCCAATGTCGTATCACAACTGAAGATCCAGCTAAAAACTTCCAACCTGATACAGGTAAAATTGAAGTTTACAGATCTGCCGGTGGTAATGGTGTTAGATTAGATGGTGGTAACTCTTTTGCTGGTGCCGTTATCTCTCCACATTACGATTCCATGTTGGTTAAATGTTCTTGTTCTGGTTCTACTTATGAAATTGCCAGAAGAAAAATGTTAAGAGCTTTGATTGAATTCAGAATTAGAGGTGTTAAAACTAATATTCCATTCTTGTTAACTTTGTTAACTAATGAAGTCTTCGTTAAAGGTGATTACTGGACCACTTTCATTGATGATACTCCAAAATTATTCGAAATGGTCTCATCTCAAAACAGAGCTCAAAAACTTTTGGCTTACTTGGCCGATTTAGCCGTCAATGGTTCTTCTATTAAAGGTCAAATTGGTCTACCTAAACTATTGAAAGATGCTAGTATCCCACATATCTTTGATAAATCTGGTAACGTCATTGATGTCAGAACCCCACCTCCAAAAGGCTGGAGAGATGTCTTATTGGCTGAAGGTCCTGAAGCCTTTGCTAAGAAAGTTCGTAACTACGATGGTACTTTAATTATGGATACCACATGGAGAGATGCTCATCAATCTTTGTTAGCCACTAGAGTTCGTACTTACGATCTTTTGAACATTGCCCAAACCACTGCTCACGGTTATGCTGGTGCATTCGCTTTAGAATGTTGGGGTGGTGCTACTTTTGATGTTGCCTACAGATTCTTACACGAAGATCCATGGGATAGATTAAGAAAACTAAGAAAATTAGTTCCAAACATTCCATTCCAAATGTTATTAAGAGGTGCCAACGGTGTTGCTTACTCTTCATTACCAGATAACGCTATTGACCAATTCGTCAAACAAGCTAAAGTCAACGGTGTTGATATCTTCAGAGTTTTCGATGCTTTGAATGATTTAGAACAATTGAAAGTCGGTGTTGAAGCTGTTAAGAAAGCTGGTGGTGTTGTTGAAGCTACTGTTTGTTACTCTGGTGATATGTTACAACCTGGTAAGAAATACAACTTGGATTACTACTTGGAAATCACTGAACAAATTGTTAAAGCTGGTACTCATATCTTGGGTATCAAAGATATGGCTGGTACTTTGAAACCAAGTGCTGCTAAGATCTTAATTGGTGCTATTAGAGCAAAATACCCAGACTTACCAATTCATGTCCATACCCATGACTCTGCTGGTACTGGTGTTGCTTCTATGGCTGCCGCTGCTAAAGCTGGTGCCGATGTTGTTGATGTTGCTACCAACTCTCTATCAGGTTTGACTTCTCAACCATCTATCTCTGCTTTATTAGCTTCATTGGATGGTGAAATTGACACTGGTGTTAACATTGACCATGTTAGAGATATTGATGCTTACTGGGCTGAAATGAGATTGTTATACTCTGTTTTCGAAGCTGACTTGAAAGGTCCAGATCCAGAAGTTTACCAACACGAAATCCCAGGTGGTCAATTGACAAACTTGTTATTCCAAGCTCAACAAGTTGGTCTTGGTGAACAATGGATTGAAACTAAGAAAGCTTACAGAGAAGCCAACTACCTATTGGGTGATTTGGTTAAAGTTACTCCAACTTCCAAGGTTGTTGGTGATTTAGCTCAATTCATGGTTTCCAACAAATTAACTCCAGATGATGTTAGAAGATTAGCCAACTCTTTAGATTTCCCAGATTCTGTTTTGGATTTCTTCGAAGGTTTAATTGGTCAACCATATGGTGGTTTCCCAGAACCATTAAGATCTGATGTCTTGAGAGGTAAGAGAAGAAAATTAGATGTTAGACCAGGTTTAGAATTGGCTCCATTTGATTTCGACAAAATCAGAGAAGATCTATCCTCTAGATTCAACAAAATCACCGAAGATGACATTGCTTCTTACAACATGTATCCAAAGGTTTACGAAGACTACAGAAAGATCAGAGAACAATATGGTGATTTATCTGTCTTACCAACCAGAAACTTCTTAGCTCCTCCAACTATTGGTGAAGAATTCACTGTTGAAATCGAAAAGGGTAAAGTCTTAATCATCAAATGTACCGCTGTTGGTGACTTGAACAAAGAAACCGGTTTGAGAGAAGTTTACTTTGAATTAAACGGTGAACTACGTAAAGTTGCTGTTACTGATAAGAAATCAAACATTGAAACCGTTTCAAGACCAAAAGCTGATTCACACGATCCAAACCAAGTTGGTTCCCCAATGGCTGGTGTCTTGGTCCAAGTTAAAGTCCACAAAGGCTCTGCTGTTAAGAAAGGTGAAGCTCTTGCAGTTTTGAGTGCCATGAAAATGGAAATGGTCATCTCTTCTCCATCTACTGGTCTAGTATCAGATGTTGCTGTTAAAGAAGGTGACAACGTTGATGCTGGTGATCTTTTGGTCACTGTTGAACCAGAAGAGGAAGAAGCCAAATAAGATCACACTATTGTGACTTTGTAATTTAGATGGGAATTTTATTTATACGTTTGTTTTTTGAGATAGTCTTTGAATTTGTAGATTTGTAACGAGTTTATTACTTATTGTTGTTGTTATGGCAACAGTTTTTTATGGCGAATTTCGTGGGGAAGATAAATGGTGTACGGATGTTAGATATCATCAACATAAAAACTATGACAATAATAGTAAGTCCATAACAAAAGAATAGTCAGTTTTAAAGAAAACATAAAGTCATTCTACTATCGAAAAAAATGGCTGGTCATGGTCCTGATCGTTAGTATTGCTCACTATTGCTAGAATTTGCTTTGATATACAGCAAAAATAGCTTGTTAGACGCAAATAATATGTACTAACAGTTTACCCCTTAGCGTTAATAAGAGATCCAGCCTTTGAGCTGTTCTACAGTAAGTTCACCCGTTACCCTTCAAGGTTTATTAGAACTCATAGTAACACATTATTACAGAATACAGAGAAAGTGCAGCTGATAGATTCAAAGTCACACCAAAAAAATTACGTCCAATTGTTTTGTTATTTGTGATTATCCCAACTGGGTTAGGATGGCTGGCATATCGTTCACAAGTAAGCATTTAGTCTTTTCCTGGTAATCATACTAGTACTCCTTACTAACAAAAACTAAATCATAGGGAAGATACTTCAGAGGCCCAAAGAGACGTACAGAACCGATCTATGATTCTGAGTTCAAATTACGTGAGAAATAAGCTCGACTTGAGCGCTGTTGGCCCAGATAGCTCCAGCAAGCTCATAATATTTATCATATTTATACTTACTTATTTATTCTATTTATTAAACTATTTATTGAAAGATCACTATTGTCCTTAAGCCTTATAATGTAGATGTATTACTGCTTATCGAGTACTAAGTCTTACTTGGTCTACGTTGGTCTTTACGATGAAAAAAGAGAAGGCTTGATCACTAAATGATGACATAGAAGGTCATGAACGTATTATGTATTGATAATATTTGGAGCAATGTGCACTGCAATGAGATAAATGATGACTTGATTAGACAACATATACGTCAATGACACAGAATGACTAAAAATAAGTTAACATAGAAAAAAGCATAAAATAACGAAATAAAAGGAAGAATGCAAAGCCAACCAGAGCATTCTCAGTATGGAAGGCCACCTTGGCTTCAAAATGAACAACAGAAAGGAAAGCTATTGTAGTAGACACATGTGACTAGAAGTCATCAGGGGAAACAATGGAAATAAAAATCAGAAAGTAGTCTGTGATGAAATTTCACTCAACTTAGTTATACCAAATAATTATCATTATTTGTTTTTCAGTCTGAACTCAATCATACCTGCTTTCATATCTCTAACATGAAATGGAGGCGATGTACCCTTAGAAGTTGGAGAGATACCAGATATAGAGTTCTTCTTTCGTTTTGAAAGATTCTCGGAACTTGAATTAAAGATAGTATTAGGAACAACCTCTGCTGAGCCGAACCTACTACCTGAAGGGATTGTTGGTGTTCCAAATCCACCGGATGGACTTTGGATAGAAGAAGCATCAGAACCAGTAGGTGATAATGAAGATGGTGAACAACTGAAAGAAAAATCAATCGCTGGAGGTTTGGCAAAAGATTGAAAATGTGCTGATGTTGGTGTGGATAAAGATGTGGAAGATTTTCTTCTTGGTGTACTCATGCTAGATTTTCTAGCTGATTGACTTCCATCTTCAAATACAAACTCGTAGTTTTTGAAAGAGTTTGTAACTTGAAGAGTTGGACGAGATTGGTTAGTCATCTTGGAGAAATCATTATCTCTATTCACAATATTAGCATTAACAGACTTTGAGAAATCCAAAGTAGAAAAGAACGGGGTCTTCTTTGTAGCTGCAGATGTTGCGCTTAAATAACTCTCCGATCTTTTCAAAACCATCTTTGGTGCACCAAAGCTTGAAATCTTCTTTGTTCTATTCAGTTTTGTCGTTGAGCTTGATTTGATCAGCGGTTCCTTACCAGAAGCTGGAGGAGTTGGAGGCAATTTATTCTTTGGTGAAATTGTGCTTTGATGTATGCCAGTTCTGAATTTGATCTGCTCAAACTGTGGAGATGAAGAAGTTTTAGGAACAGGTGGTGGTGGTACTGAAGGAGGATGAGCAATATTTTGAAGACTCTGGTACTGATGGAATTGTGGGACACTTTGGTATCTTGCCTGCCCTTGTTGAGGTGTTCTTTGTTGTTGCTGTTTTGACTGCTTTGATTGTGAAGACTGTGATGGATGAGAGGATGTTGGTTGCCTATGCTGTTGTTGATTTTGGAATAAGGCCTGGTTCTCAATTTGTTGTCTCAAGTTAGCAGGAACAGGCACATGTTGTAGTTCAGAGTATATGTGTGGTGAACTAACATTTGTAGAGCCATTCTTTGATGGAGGAACAATACTTTCAGAAGACAAATTATTGTGATGATAGTTTGTGAAAGTAGATTGATGAGGAGGTGGGGCATGATGCAAGCTAGGAGACTGAACAACACCGGAAGCAGAGCTAGCAGGAGTTGGTATGAAGCTCTGTTGAGTCACAAGCTCAGTTTCAGGAGAAGGTCTAACCAATGATAGTTGACTATTATTACCAGAAATATCAAGCTCAACAATAGGTCTCATTGGTTCAATAGAGTCCAGAATAGGCGAGGAACTCTGTAGGATAGTGTCGTTAGATTCTTGTCTATCAAGAGTGGTTGTGAACGACAGTAGAGGGTCATCTTCAAGTAGGGATTCAAGATCCACGCTTTCCACAGGTTGATCAGCCTGGTGTTCCGAAGCACCACTTGTATTGGAGTTTTCATCTGGTAGACCAGCTACCATCATATCGTAATATATGTCATCTTTAATATGCGTTTCATCAGCCTTTGAGTGGTTATCATGATCATTGTACGGTATAGGGACAGGAGTCACATTATCAACTTGTTGTAAAACAGGCGTACTATTGTAAACAAAGCCTTGAGAACCATTGTTTAAATTGTAAAATGAATGCGATATACTGTTCTGTGGTTGTGGTTGTTGTTGTTGTAACAGAACCTGCTGTGTGTGTTCATGATCGTGCGATGTATTGTAGTGTTGCTGATGTTGATGTTGATGTTGATGTTGCTGCTGGACATGATGACGTTGTTGCACTTGTGATTGAAACTGATGTGGTTGTGGTGCTCCAATTTGTTGTGCTTGCTGCTGAAACTGATATTGAAGATGCTGCTGTTGTTGTGATTGTTGTTGCTGTTGGTAAATATGAGATTGCATTCTACTCATTTCATAATCTGGAGTCATTCCAGTATTGGAATAATAAGCCATATTTTAGTTTAGTTTCGTGCTCACTAGGTATAGCGATGAAGGGAAATGGGCAAGATGGAAGTGTATGTCAGACACAAGAGTGATGCTCAGTGATTTATTATTCAGTTGTCGATCAAACTAAATATAGAAGGTTATTACCGGGTCAACAATGAAATATAAGAACAAGAATTTCACAACCAGCGTGAGGATGTTCAGTTAAGCGAGAGTAGGAATAAATTTCTATTCGAACAAGACTTCAGTGTCAGTCTGTAGTGTAGTTCTGCTTTCGTTGTTATTGGATATGGCGTCTCAGTATAGTTTGGTATGTTTGAAGTAAACAATGACAAAATAACTAGAATAAAAGCTTCAAAAGTGACAAGAAGCGCGATGTATTATATGAGAAGGACAAGCGATTGACAGGAAAGCCAGAAGCTCTAACAGTATAAGTATTTTTGTGAGTACTGAGAGCAAAACACTGGAATGAGAAGCTATGATCTGAGCGGGTTGAGGGTGCGCGTGTTGCAGGTTTGATGGGAGTGTAGGGTTGAAAAGAGCTGTAACGTGGTAAGCGAGTGTGAAGTTACGGTGATGCTCTGAGTAGTAGTGATGTTGCAAAGACGCTTTGCAGAGTGAGTTTAGTGCTTTTGGAGAATGTTGCTAGTTGTTTTGAACTTTTGAAGGCACTTTGTTTATTTCATCACACATTACCAGCCAACTTTCCCACCTAAAGGGGTGACTCTCACGTGACCAAACACGTGAATATCACGTGAAAACACGGTCCACTTTTGAGAGCCCGTTACACCGACCCAACACAGATTATCTAAAAGATCTTTTGTATTTCAGTTTGCGTGTCTGTCTATACACAGGGGCTATGGCTGAGGAACGGCTTTCGTAGGAGAGATACCACGATCATAGTTAGAGGGATTTCGTTACTATCACAGATAGACCTAGTTGTGTATAAGTAAGCTGTAAATAGAAAACTGGGCAGATCTTTCTAACTAACAAAAACACCGATGCGCCAACCAGCCTGTCACCTTTGTACAGAGTTTAAGCCTTTATATTTGACATGTTTATTATGTTATTCCTGAACAATCCACACAGGAGCATTATTTAGTGCTTAAGATTTTAATGTAGCTCACAACTGTAGAACACACACACAAGTAGTGTCATTCATTTACCAGAAACCATCACGTCAAATAGAGAGCAAGAGTAAAGACCTCTATTGCTCCCAATATATTGTTTATTTGGCGACCGAGGTCTTCTACTAGCTATAAGAGGTCTTGAAACATCATGCTGCCTTTAGACCACCACCACTTGAAGAATTAGAGTTTAAGAACTGACATCTCATGTTGTGATTAATGAACATCTATCCTCTTGATCAGGCTTCGACGATGTAGTGATCAAGCAATCGTATGGGATCACCTTGTAGTTCTAATATTACCTAACCAGTTAGAATAGAGTTCACATATTCATCACTTCTCCAGCATAAAGCTGTTCAGTGCATCTTGGAAATGTTGAATATTTTTTGAGCTGTATGGATGAATGATAACATATAACGAAAACGACTACAATTCATCTTATAGAATAATGATAATACTAACTGTATTAAATCCCAAATGCATTAAGTTGACTGGAAGCCTATCAAATTTATGAATGAAACCACGTCAAATGCAACTATAAACAACAAAATTAATGTAATAATATATAAAACAAAACCATAACATGAACCCAAAAACAACGTAAAACCGTTAACTTTATAAAAGTGAACCCAAAAAAATATTCAAAGCTATAACAAACAAAATAAAAGAACAAAAAAGATATTAAAATACATGACACAATCCCAGTGTCATGATTGAACCCATAATAGGAGCCGAAACCAAATTAAATGCAAAAATAACCAAAGAAATGAATAAAAAAATAAACCTGAATGTATGTAGACCCATGACACCATATAAGACTCAGTAATAGAGTATGCAACATTAAAATGATAAAATTATTAGCTGTCATGCCAACTAAATGACTTGAAGAGTTGATTATCTTCTAAAGATATTGACTGAATTTATCATCTTCTAACCAACCAATTTTTTCGAAAGCTGCAAATAGTCTACTAGCTTTGTTGACGTCAATTCTGCAGGACTTTTGAGCATCTGTTCTTCTGAAAGGTAATCCTTTCTTTAGTCTTGTAACTTTTTCTGCAAATAGTCTTCTCTTAGAATCCAAGTATAGATTACATGGTAATCTTAAGATAGATGCCAATGTAACTTCTGCAGGATGTAATTTATCCAATAATGGATCACCAGCCAAGTTCATTGGTTGACCTTTCCACTCAACCTTTAAGCATCTTGAATTGTTAGGTAATAATGAGATATCAGGTGAGTAATCTGGAATTGCTTCCCAGTCAACATGAACTGGTGCAACTGGTGATGATAATGCAGCTGGTTTTCTCTTCTTGATGACAGGAGTAGATGGTCTACTTGGAAGATCAGAATCTGTGAAAGTTGGACGAACAGATGTTTCTCTTGCAACACGACGAGTTCTAACTTTTTCGAATTGACTGTTGTAGTCAGAATCACTGTTGTAGTTGTTGTTATTGGAGTTAGAATTGACTGAATCAGCGTAGTAACTTCTGACAACTCTTCTTGGTGTGTATTTTCTTGAATAATTCTTGTTAGATGATTTGTAATGTTTTGAACGATTCAAGTAACTTCTCAAGAAAGCAACTTGTTGTCTTTTGAAAGTCTTAGTACCAACACCAGACCATGCGTTTACAACTAATGGTAATTGTTCAAAAGTTTCTAATGGGTATTCATCGTTGGATTTCTTTAGTGAAACAATGGTTTCAACTTTGGCTGGTGATGCTGGTACATCTCTCACAGGACTTTCTAAAATAGCATGTTCATTAGATTGTGCAGATGATGTTGAGATGACGCTTTCTGTAGATTGATATGGTGATAAAGGTGGGGAAGGAATTGATAGATCTTCCGATCTGCCAATAGAAGCCTTTGACAACTTTCTAGATAATGAGCCTAGTTGTTCTGTTGGTACACTGGCTTGTGCGTTTTGTAACTCAGGTGTCATTGCTCCGAAGGCATTAAACATTTCAAAGTTTGACATATTTTATTAAGATGATGTGACTATTGAATAGATAAGATAAGCTTGTACGGAGTTGATTGATGTGTGTAATGTGTAATAAACTGATAATTTGATAAATAAGACTTAGTAACTGTTGATGTTAATCAAAGTAGTAAAAGAAGAAGATAGATTGCAAAGAGTCAAGAAATCAGATACTAGAAGTTCTGGATATATATAAAATTTCTAAAATTTTTACAAAAAAATTTGACATTTCTTTTTTCATATGGCATCACTATGACTACAAAAGAAAAGATTGCAGATACTAACGTGCTAATATGCATAATTATGCAACTTTACTAACCGTAGAATCTTTTTATTGGAAGGTGGAAACAAAGGTGAGATTTCACTCAAACTCAAAGCCATTGAGTTCAATAGTATTATCAATTGCACACAATTGCAACTGATCACATACCATGCCTTGAATTGAAAAACTTGGAGCTTTTACTAATTAAACAGTCTAAAAGGGTAGATTCCAGAACAAAAAAAAAATTCTTTATCTGACCACAGATTCCGCATTCAGCCAGAACCTTAATCGCATGAAAATGCTGCGCTTACCAGAAGATCGGCGATGGCATTGGACTCAAAAAAAAGAAAGGGCAAAAAGTGGCGAAAAACAGTTTTTGGCGAAGTCATCGAGTGACACATACAAAATGGATGACACAAAGATTAGAAATGGCCATACATAACTGGGTGGGTCATTTACCTTTAAGTCATGTAACAAACCAAATTAGTAAATTGCTCCCTCAAGATGTTGCTAGAATGTTCTCCGCAAGATACATCTGGGGAAGATACAATGCTTTCATTGATTATAAGTCACTGGTGGCAAGGTCGTTGCCAGGCAATTGCTTAAAGTGACAGCAAGCTAGGCCTCGGAGCTTGTATGACAGTTAGATGATTAGGGATGACTTCCTGAGCGTATTACGTGATCATCACAAATCATAGATGGGGGACAAGCTGTGACTCAATTGATATACAGCTCGAATGACGATTGAACTAGACCCAATTGGACCGAATTGTCAAGTGACGATTGGATTAATTTCATGTCATGTATTACAATTCCTTTGTTCTAACAGGCTGTATCAGTTTTTTGGCACAAAAACAAAACGGCCTTTGAGATTTCGCCAACTATCCGAATTAGGTAATATCCTCTGATTAGACACATAGATTTATGCAAACCCGCAAAAAAAAAAAAAGACAACAAAAAAAAAGGCGTACAGGAATAATTTTTACATCGTGAAAAAGATTTGTCTTGTCTTGTGTCTTCTACTGAAACAGAATATGCTTGATCCTTACTGGCTCAGCTAGAACATGTACTTCAATGCTGGATGGTAGCGGACGAACTTCGGGGTTTTGTTTTGCAGAACGTTCTTTGAAGTCTTATGTTGCATCTTGATACACAGCTATATAGATCTCAAAGTGAATCTTCAATTGGTGATGATGATTCGTAGTCAATATATAATTAGCTGGTCCAATCGATCCTATACAAAATGATGAGCTTAGATTACTTCGCCTACAGAGAGACATCGCAAGTGTGATATTAATAAGCTATGTATATGTACAGTTGTTGGTTGATTGATCTATATTTCCTCATCGGAACAAAAAGTTATACGCGCTTTTGAACCGAATTTCACACGGAAACATATATGTCTAGGTCCTAAATTAATGACGATTAGATCATGGGGTATATATGTAAAACTGATTCACAACCAGTTTGGGTCTGATTCAACTATCAACCTGTGAATGCAGGCTTTTAGGTTGTGTTTGCGAGCGAACGATACATAGTAATATTATACTCATAATATCTCTAGTAAAGCATTGATGGTTGGTCCATTGTTCGGTGCTATCCTGACATCCTTTCCATTAGAGGTGAAATGTCGATTGAATTGTCATCAATAAACTGGATAAAATCCCACTGTATGTTCTCTAAATCTTGTTTTCGATCAAAGACGTAGCAGCTTGTCATATACGCCTAATAAATGGAATTGCGTTCGCGGTAAATTATGTGACAGTTCCGCAATTTACAAATATAACAATGTCTAAAGTTACAAGCAACAAACGAACCCGACATTCACTACTACTTTGAAGACTAAAACGTTCTTTGAACCATTCACGTATACTGATACCATCTCAAGAAACACACTTAAAGCAGAAATGGGTAACACACATCTTTTCGTTCTGGTTCATGGGTAAGTTACAATTAATGTGTCAAATGACATGTGTACGGCAACGTTTTACTGACATACTGGATAGTCTTTGGGGAGGCGCTGGTCATTTAAAAGCAGTGGAAGATACTCTAAAGAAATATGTTGTCGATTCTGAAGAAGAATTACACATCTTAAGACCCAAGAGTTCCTCGTTGTTTAAGACGTATGATGGTGTTGAGATCATTGGTCAACGGATGCTATTAGAGGTTCTTAACGAGATAAAGGACCAAGCAGATAAAGGAAATACGATAACCAAGATTAGTTTTGTTGGATACTCTCTTGGTGGCTTGGTGTCTCGCTATATCATTGGTGAACTCGAAAGATTGAAACTTTTTGATGTGATTGAACCACACTATTTTGCCACTTTCGCTTCACCGCACGTTGGAACCTGGTTCTTCAAGAAGCGGTTTAGTGCATTCAACCTTATAGGCTCCAGCCTCATTGGACTTGTTGGATCCGAATTGTTCATTAAAGATGGTAACAAGATATTCTTGAAATTAGCTCAAGGTGATTATATCGAAGGGTTGAAGAGGTTTAAGAAGAGATTTGTCTTCTCAAATGTTCGTCATGATAGAACTGTTAATTTCTATACTTCATATATTACTGATAAGAATCCTTTCGATGAAAATTGGGATGGTTTGGACCTATCATTTGATTTCGATGAAGATGTTATTCCTACGTATAACATAAGAGGCATTCAGATTAAACCAAAAATTGTCAACTTGACCAAATCAACATTTAGACCTGCTGGCTTAAAGAGAGCCAAACCAACTTTACTGAAGAAATTGAGATATGTCAGTGTTTTATTTGTGGTTTCGATCATTCTTCCAATATGGATTCCAATATTCTTCACAGCCAGCACAATCGGCTCTATTGTGAGTTTCTTCATTGTGAAGACCTACAAGCGCCCAAACACCGATGATTTGAAGAAATTATTACCAACAAAAACAGACCCTGCATCTGGTGATTCCGATCTTGAGGACTCAACACCTGATCTCCGTGAAAGGCTAGACGAACGAACAGGCGAGGCTTTAGAGAATGTCATGAATCTTGGCCAATACGACGAGTACACTGAATCCTCTAGAGATGTAGCACTTGAAGGTGAAACCATCAAGACAGAGGAAGATTCGATACAAGAAAACAAAGAACTGGAGTTGATATTTGATAACTTGATCGAACATCGTGATAAGCTATTCAAGAATCCAAAGATAGATGACTACGAGATCTTCAACAAGACTGCAGGACTATCACTAAACGATGACAGAAGAACTATTGTTGAGAATCTGAATTCGTTGGACTGGTACAAATTTGCTGTATATGTCAATGTTCTAAATGCTCATGATGGCATAATTGCTCGAAAGGGGCTGAAAAGGAGTACTGTTAAGGGGATTGCACTCATTTCATTCTTTGCTCAGATGATAAATAGAGACATTAAACGTGATTAGATATAATACACATGCGTTTGATCGTATCTCGTACGTCGTTTATACCTTTTATTATACACCCGTTGTCTGTTTTGTGTGCTTTTGTATGCTGTGATCGTTTAACATGACAGGTCCATATAAGCCCACTGCCTACTGCCTAGTGCCTAATCCGGAAGTGTCCAGTAGTGAGTCATGTTACCCGGCAGTGTTTCCCCTCCCCAAAAACATTGTCATCATCACACTACAAAAAAAAAGGCCATCGGAAAAAAGAAACAATAAAAACAGACAGTTAGAACCACTTCTCTGTTTTGCCACTAGTCAAAGTCAAAGTCCAACTCACAAAGCTACAACAAGTGAAATGTTCAGACAAAACGTTCTGAAGACAACGAGATTGACCAACCAGGTCGTCTCATCCGCAAGAAACTCCATCAACCACTCCATCAGATTCAACTCGTCAGTCATCATCGAAAGAGTTCCCTCAGCGGATGTCTCCACTAATAATGCCAACTCTCTCAGTTTTACCAGCTCTATCACAAAAGTCGCAGATCTTAACAAACAGTTAAAAGATATCTCAACTACAAACCAGAACAACGGTACAAGCAACAATAGAAACACTAGAAACAATAGAAATAAGAGAAACAATAAGAATAACAAGACTTACAACAATAATGATTTCCAGATCAACCGTTCATCACCATGGTACAACCAATTAGCCAGCTTCCAAGAATCTTTATTACAAGCTGTTGATCTTACAGAATCATCCAACCAACTTTTCTTCTGGGAATCCATCAAGAAAGCTATGGCCTTATACGATGAATTGAAATTGACACCGGACTTTGGACAAGAATTTGTCGCTTTATTAGTCCATGCTCTACATACCGGTCTTAGAGCCAATAGAGCACAACTTACAAGACTTTCAAAGAAACCAGATCATGACTCTCGTTCCTTCCACAACGAAATGCAAGAGTTTATCAAGAATTCTTTGAGATCAATCATTGATGATTTGTTAAATGGAGCCGTCAAAATCAACAACAATGGTGCTATGCATTTATTAACTTCTTTGAAAGAACTGAAATTAGAAAATGAAGCTATCCGTTTATGGAGTTCAGCTATTCAAGTTCCAGAATTGAAGAGTGCCTTTTCTCATCAAAAAGTTCTTGGAGGTTTATTCCCATTGATGCATCAAGCTGGTTCAACATTCGCTGATATTGAAAACTTATACACAGAAACTGTTAAAGATGCTAAGTTCGTTCATCCTTACCTACATGCTGGTATGATTAAAACATGTCTGGCTGCTGATGAATACCAAAAAGCTTTAGACTTCTACAGTGAATTATGTGAAAATGAAACTGGAAACAACTTCTCTTCTTTGATTGATGTTCATTTAGCTTTCATTGGTGAATCCAAAAACATTCCAATCGCTGCCAAGTTCTTTGATAAAGCCATCGCTAAAGATACACCATATAGATTGACTTTACAAGTTAACAATGTCAAACAATTTTTAGAAAACATTTGGATTGTTGAAAAAGATTTCGATAAAGTTCTTGAAGCTTGGACTAAAGCCACTCAATTCTATGGACGTAACATCCATCATGGTATTTCATCATCACTGAACAATGGATTTTTCGAAATCTTCTTTGAGAAATTTGCTGATGATAAAGTTTCAGGTTTAATCAAATTAAAAGAAATCATCTCAACTTACAATGACATCAAACCAATTGATGAACCATTCTTCAACATTATAATATCAAAATGTGTTGTGTGGAAAGACAAACCAACTATTGATTCATTATATTCTGCTTATGAGTTTTACAACATTCCAAGATCTCAAGTTTCTCGTCGTATCTATTTGAAATCATTAGGTTCAGTTAATGATGTTACCAATGAAGAAATCATGAACAGTTGGTTAGATCTATTGATTGCCAACGATGAAGATGGTTACAAATATATCGCCAATGCTGATTGGGCTGCTTTGAGAGATGCTACTATTGCTTCATCATCTGAAAGAGCTGACTTGTATGGTGCAATCATCAAGAAATTCAAAGGTTTCTGTCGTGACAATGGTCAATTCAGATACCTATTAAGAATGAATGATAAGAAATTCGTCGAAAGTTTGGAATCTATTGATGATTCATTTGTCAAAGTTCCTGAATTCAACAACCTTGTCAACAATGACTACTCTTAGTTAAGAATTAGTTCATGACTACTGAAAGAAAGAAAAAGAAACTTCCAAACCCTTATAATTACCCCCAAAACCGCTTCTGCGGAAACAATACTTAATGTGTGATGCTTTTTAATGTAAATTAGATTACTACTTTATATATTCTGGACAGGTTAATCTTCGTCCCACCAAACCCTTAATGATATTTACAATGTATATAGACTGATATAAATGTTCTCAGTGAAAAACACTAGTGTCGTCCATGTAGTGTATTTACTTATGTATTGTTATCTGCATATCATTGATGGTCTGTCTGTATTGTCTAGCTCGTAATTGTTATAAGAGTAATTACCCTCCCGAGCCTCGGGCTCCATTGCACAAAAATGGCATATAATAGGTAGACAAAGATATCAACTCCATATCAAGTGATACAATTCGTCGGTATAGCAATCACTCCTTTTGCATAACATTATCGACGATAGCCATGGGAAACTGCATGAGCTCCACAAGCACATTAACCGAGAAGCAATCTACACAATCCACCACCAAACGTACGAAACCTGTACAAACGACCAAAACCAAAACACAGCCGGCTTCTCAGAAGAATGTCAAGTCTTCCAAAGTAAAGACCAGCACAACATCATCAAAAGGTCGTAAACTTGGTGGGGAATCTGAAGATGGTGGATCTTCACAGAATGAGAAACTTGATCCAAAAGAAGCTGCAAGAAAAGCAGCAGAGGAGAGATATCAAGCCAATCTTGCAAAACAAGGTAAATTGGGACAGAAACTACAACAAGAACAAGGAAAGAGTATAAAAGCTCATCTTCAAGAAAATAGTGAGATCAAGAACAGTGAGAGAAAAGCAAATGAAAAACAACTGGTCTTTGATTGATGGCATGGAAGCACTGGTCATGATGTACAATGAACTTACAGAAAATGAAAGTGATTAGTGATGATTATCATTATTAAGTGCTATATAAAAAGATAGTAGGTATTCAATGCTAGATGGAAATTGTTGGGTCAATCTGAAGGTCTTATAGAGAAAACTTCCCACTTCTATCATTATTGGCCTTCTTCAATTCTCCAATGATGATCTTTTTGATAGATTCAATAGCTTCATCCAACTGATGTTCTTTTTGAGCTTCAATAAATAGATATAATTTAGGTTCTTCACCTTCTTTAGGCTCTTGTCCTTCTGCGTAGAATCTTCCTTTATATGTGATTGATGTTGATGTCTCTTCAATGATTTTAGATAATGAAGTGTTATTACTTGCAACCCATCTAACATTTTGTGGAAGATCGTTAATGTTGACTCTTGCGTTGAAGAATCCACTATCTGGACGTCCATCATCTGTGTTATACGTAACATCAATGTTTGGGATATGTGCTTGTTCTGTCTCAGTTGACTCATCTTCAGGTTCTTCATCATCCTCATTGGTGTTGTTCTTGGTACCATTGACTGGAGTATCTTCACCGTATTTCTTACGTTCGATCTTTTCAGCCTCATCACGCACTTTGTCTAGGTTATCAAGACCTTTACCACCAAAGCCAGAACTGATTTTTTTCTTTCCTTCTTTCAAATCTTTCTCAAAGTTCAGTGCAAGTTTCTTAACATCTTCTGGAACTTCATCTTCAATCATACACTTGTAAATGATATATGCTTGTAATTCTTCGTCGCTCAGTATTAACGAAACTGCTGTTCCTTTGCTATTTCCCCTTGCTGTTCTACCAGTAGTATGGACGTATTGAGCAAATGTTCTAGCAGCGTTGTAAAGAATAACAAGTCCAACATCAGGTACATCCAATCCTCTAGATAAAACCTCCGTACATATCAAGATATTCGAATTCTTTCTGAATTTTTGTAAGTTTGAGGTTCTTTCGTGCGATTGTAAACCAGCATGTATTGCCACAGGTGAATACCCTTTATCAATCAGCCTTCTATTCATAAAATTAACTTGGATCTGTGAATCACAAAATATTATTGTCTTTTGGCTCGAATACTTTCCTAGTAATTGTAATAGATACAAAAATCTATCATTATCATTTGTGAAGACGCTAGCCATCTGTGTAATGTTCTCATTAACAACCTGTTTATTACCAACAGCTATTATCACTGGTTTGTTCAAAGTCTTGACGGCAAAGGATTGTAGTTTTGTTGGGAAAGTGGCAGAAAATAACACACACTGTTTATCAGGCCGTATAGTTTTCATGATTTGATTAATTTGTGGTTCAAATCCCAAGTCAAACAAACGATCAGCTTCATCTAAGGTCACAAATGAGATTCTTTCAGTTTTGAGAAGTTTCCCATTGTTAAGCGTTAATAAATCAATAAATCTTCCTGGTGTTGCCACTATAATCTCAACACCTTTCTTGATTTCATTAATTTGTTTATTTAGCTCTGAACCACCAGTACAGCATATAGCCTTCAATGATGGTGATAAAAACTTCTTACAGGTGTCATGGATTTGAATAGCAAGTTCTCTAGTTGGTGACAAAATGATACCTAACGGACCGGTTTCATCATTCTGTAAAGGTCTTTGTTGTTTTATGTGTTTCAACATACCAAGAAGATAGCACATTGTTTTACCAGATCCTGTTTTACCAATACCAATGACATCATTTCCTGACATAATTGCTGGAATCGTTTGAGACTGAATTGGCGTTGGAGCTGTAAATTTGAATTGAGTAGTCACCACATTGAGAACATCATAATCAAGACCAAAGTGGTAAAAGTTCATCACTGGTAAGATTTTCTTATTGCTTATGAAGATATTGTTCATCACTCTAAAGTTGATAACTTCATCAGGATCAATCGTCTCCATTTCAACAAGAAAGTTCTTTCGTAAAGGCTCCAGATCTTTCTTCTTGAATTTTGGAGCACTGATTTCTTTACTTTTCTTGCTTTTGAGTCTTTTCAATAGATCAGCAGCCTCATCATTAGAATCCAATCCATTAACAGCCTGTACAGAAACCTCTTCTTCATCTTCAAAGTTCCCATTTGATTTTTCCCTTTGATCTGGTTCCTTTCCAGAGCTATTATCCAGGTTCGACATGAAAGCATCCAAAGGATCAACATTGTCATCAACATCGACATCAACATCCATATTGGCACTGATGTCTTCATCATCCACTAGATTACTCGATGTCTCTTCTATAGTGGCTACTGCGGCTGGTTTGAAGAACGGTTTTTTAGCAGGACCCTCGTCTTCATCATTGAAAGAGGCAAAAGGGTTTGGTTTCCTAAGTACTTTTGAGTTCTTAAGTGAATTTGTTGTCTTCTTCTTCAGAACAGGCTGCTTTATCTTTTTTACTTTCTTTTCAGTTGTTGAAGCTGTAGGTTTGGCCTTGACCTTGGATGTGTTAGCATTTGTTGGAGTTTTAGTTGTAGTTGTACTTGTAGAAGTACCTGGTGCTGAAGAGGCAGCCTCCTGTTGTTTTTCCAGCTGTTTCTTCTTTTTCCAGGCCTCTAACTTCTTGAGCCTTTCCAGCTTCTTCTGGGCCGCCGTGTTAGTACTTTCGCTTTTGTCGCCATTGTCGCCAGACGGATTTGAGTTTCCCACGAGAGAAGAAACCGCAACATGCCTTTCGTCGCCCATCACGAGATTTATAGTGCAAATATCAGCTTTAAATATCAGCGGCTGTTCGTTTAGTGAATTTGTTTGTTTTTGCTTACTATTTTTTTCTGAATGTTTAATTTTCAGTGAAAAGAAAAAACAAATAACAGTAAATAGCCTTAAGTAGTGCTAAGACTGGTATATACATAACATAAATAACACACAAAAACGGAAATGAGCGATACTGAATCAGACTCAGACATCAAGCCAATTACTAATTCACATGTCGACGAAGAGCAGCCGAAAAAGGCCGAGTCAGAACAGATAACTACTGGTAACGCTGATAGTAGTGATATTAAGAACACCGAAGAGGAGGTAAACAAAGGGGCCAAAGATGAACCTGAACAAAAAACAGAAGAGAAGAAGGCAGAATCCAAAGATGGAAGTCCCTCTTTTGGTGCTTTGAAGACTAGAAAACGTGCTTTGGATGCTCCACGAACAAGTGCATTTTCTCGTAATGCTAGAAATAATACTACACAATCAACAACTCCACCAGCAACAGCAACACCTCCACCAACTTCTTCATCTTCATTCTCGTTCAAAAGACAAACTGTGAAACCATCTTGGATTAGAGATGAGGAACTACAGAGACTTCAATCCCCTCCAGTTGAAACTAAGGATCCAGAACCAGTTCAAGAGCCTGCTCGTGAACGTTATGGCTATCAGAATAGATCACCAGCTCCAAGAGCGCATTCACCACACCAATCTAGTTACAATGGATATAGATCAAGGGTTGAAAGAGACAGACCTGATCTGACACCAGAAGAAATCGAGAGAGATATTGCTAGAAAGAAACAGAATATTGATTACGTTGTTAGACAACATTATAACAAGAGAACATTTGATTCAAGAACGGAACACCGTGAATCTTCTCCTATTATCAAACTTAAGAACTTCAACAATGCGATTAAATTCATATTGATCAATGAAAGTACGAGACCTGGTGATCGTGTACTTGATTTAGGATGTGGTAAGGGTGGTGATATAAACAAATATATCATGGCCAATGTATCAGAATACGTTGGTATTGATATTTCAAATGCATCAATTTCTGAAGCTGTGAAACGTTACAGAAACTCTAGAGCACCATTTGAAGTGACGTTTATCACTGGTGATTGTTTTGGTCAGCCATTGCCTGTTGTTTTGGCCAAAACTCCACATATTACATTCCCATTTGATGTTGTCTCCATGCAATTCTGTATGCACTATGCATTCGAAAGTGAACAGAAAGTGAGAACATTATTAATGAACATTACAAAATCCTTAAAACCTGGTGGTTTATTCATTGGTACAATTCCAAGCTCTGATTTCATCAGAGAGAAAGTGAAAAGATTGAAACCTGGTGTTAAACATTTCGGTAATAGTATTTATTCTGTTACTTTTGAAAAACAACCTCCTCCAAGTGGATATTTCGAAGAAACATTCGGAAACGCTTATAACTACTACTTGAAAGATGCTATTGACAACGTTCCAGAATATGTTGTACCATTTGAATCATTCAGAGGTCTAGCTTTAGAGTATGGATTGAAGTTACGTTTCAAAAAGTCTTTTAATGAACTATTTCTTGAACATATCCCAGTATGGAGAAAGAAATTGGGAGCTGGAATTATGAGACATTTACAAAGATCAGATAGAAGTTTGGGAATTCAAGGTGAAGAAGCAGAAGCAACTGCGTTCTATTTAGCCTTTGAATTTGTCAAAGTTGAATAAACATTGTTTCTCTTTGTCTATGCTTTGTGCATGTATAACTTTATCAATCATTGGTTGGGAGTTTATAGTCATTTTTGAATTATTGTAACCCATTCCTGATCATCCAATATAATCTGTATTATAATGGTACATCGGTATCTAGATATGATCATATAACATTATCGGGTGAAGTATAAAATGGCGACATATGTTGGTAATATCGACTGAAGTATGTGGGGCTTTAGTGTAAGTTCAGTCGATTGAGAAGGTTCACTCTCATGATACAATATTAACACTCTACTAAATAGCAAATTAAAGCTTAAACACACTCTTCTTCCAACCTTGAGTATTTCATGTATTATATATTGAAGTTGGACGTTCTAGCTATATGACTAGTGCTTCATATGGCTTATTGTATTAAGCTCTCACTTTGTAAGCCGCGAATTATTCCTTTTTTTGGATGACACAAAAATTCTCATGCATATGATGAGTGGAAACTGGAAAGCATCATTAGCTAGGAATACACTAGTAGGCGCTAGAGTTCTCTTTCAACTTATAATGAAAGCAAGACACCCTCCATCGATAAAGTGTACAAAAAATGGGTTTTCGCTCAATTTGTGTGGCTATATGACGTAAAATTATATTGGTTATAGTATATAAACTGCTCAATACGTCGACTAGTATATAGATCGACGCACGTCAACATATTAAAGACCTCATATCTATTGATTAATTTATATATGTATTATAAAATATTGAATATTTATATTATATTTTTCTTTAATCTCTTTAATCATATAATTACACACTTAATCATAATTGAAGTAAACTCTGACTTTCATGCGCTTAACCTATAAAGAATTTGAGCTTGTTATAGACGCACTCCAACAACCAAACGCTGATCATCAGTTGTTATTGAACCTAGAAGCCTTGAAAAATCTTAACGTGAGCGCTGTTTCTCAAGCTATAAGTAATAGAGAGGATATTGATGCGGCGGTAACTAGATACCACTTCTTCTTCGAATTGTTAGGGATTATTGGGGATAAATGCAGATTCATCTATAACTCTGGCGAGGTCCACAATCCTGCAGTTGATAATTCACTCATGTTACGCTATAGCTACATTGGTAGGCTCTATATGAGCTTACCTCTAAGAGCTTTAGCGACAGGTCTTAACAATAGAGGATTAACCGCAAGCGGGTCTCAGTCACAGCGAATACTCGACCTAAAGCTAGTCTTTCCAAAAAAACTTGAGAGACATACCTTCAATGATCTTTTCAAGATTTCACTAAAATTTTGGAAGGAAATTGATCAAGAATTGAGTAAGAGTATCATTTCAATAATGACTTCTGATTATTCATATTTGGGTGATATTCAGTGTAACTTGATTCCCCATCCGAATTATACCATTACCTCCAACTCTAAAGAAAGTGACTTGCAGCGGTGGTACAATTCATTGTTAATAGAAGGTTGGAATAAAGTGCTTTGTGCTGGTAATCTTCTTCCAGAGTTGAAAGCTGTTCGCATCACAGATATATCTCACGAGTTTCCCAAGAAACTGCAAAGAACCATACTCAATGGAAACCATTTTGATCTTTACCCCAATGAATCACACGCTTCAGTGCTAGCAGATATTCTGAGCTCAGACCAAATGTCTATCAATGAAACATCTGATTTACATTCAAATACCAAGCCAAATTTTCTTATAACTGAAGATTTTGGTATTAATTCTGACCCTTGTCACATTGCTCTAGGATTAATTCAGCTTCAGGTTGATAATATATCTAACTACTTTGATGAAGACGGTGCCTTGCTGAATTCCAGTTATCAAGCCAGATTGAGGTTTGCACAACTGTTACGTGAAGCCTTTAGGCATCTGATAGACCTAGGCACAACCAGATTCTTTATCATCGCTGATACATCCAGTCAAGTACTTATTGAATGTTGCTTCGAAACATATGATGATATCACAGCTGCTCTTGAACGATTGGATGCCTGTGAATATGATAGCGATGTTGCAAAGTTTAACGCAAGATCAGAAATTAGTTCATCTGTTGATATTCGTGACACTGATGAGAAACCAGTTACTAAGCATGATATTTCCTTTCTTCCTTTGCTCAAGTTCACTTTATTCAAGAATGGTGTTTGTGAACTGATAACCAAACCAAACAATGAAGAGTCGACTAGTTCAAGAAGGTTGAACATAACTTTCCAAGCATTCATTACTGGATATATTATGAGCCAACAAAGGAGAATAAAACATCTCAGAAACTTAGAAAGAGAACAAAATATTCCTAATGATATCAGATGTGATGAGTTGGTAGAAGTGAGTGAGCTACTTATATCTCGAACTGTTCACAGAATTCTTTACAAGGGTGAAGTTTCTGCTCAAACATATTTGGAAACGGGTTCAGCAACTCGAATCACCGCACAATCTGCAACATCTGGTGCATCTGGTCAGCAAAATCCGGTTAGTTCTGGTAATTATACTGAGAATAACTTAAATCCGTCATTGGGTCCAAGCATCTGCAATATCTCGAAGTTTCATGAGCCCTCGCAGAACAATTCGAAACCGTTTTGTTTCAAGCCTCTTCAAGCAGGACCAGGGTTCTATTCAGTGGTTCTTCTTTTCCAAACAAGAGATATCATAACCTATTTCCCAGAACTTCTTGCTGCATGTCCTCAGATAACGAACTTCGAGAAGGTAGTTCTCAAGACTTATGACAAGTCTGAACTATTAGACAGGTATTTGACGGATAAGTATGCAAATGTTCGCATGGATGAATCCTTTGATATGTTTTTCAATAGATATGAAAAGATGGCTGATCAGGAAGTTAGGGCTATGTCAAGAATAATGGAGCATAACTTATCTGCTGGTGATGAAGCTTTGAAAGTCAACATTCCACAACTCTTGTGCTATGGTAATATTAGATTTGATACTTATGTATCACGGTGGGGACCATCTGATTTACACGGGCCATATCTTCTAACAGAATACCTTGAGCAAGATGGCTTGAGTGATGCTGGAAGTCAAACAGGTGATTTTAAAATCAGTGATTCACAATATGATGAAGGAGTTACCCAATTGCAGACTTTAAGAAAGCTTGGAATTTTGCACAATGACTTGCGAAATAGAAGAAATTTACTCATCAAAAACAACCATTTGTATTTCATTGATTTTGGCTTATCTTCTTTTCTTGATGATGATGGATCTGAGAGGGTCCAATACCAGTTTGACCAAGAGCTGGACGCATTCTTTATGGGATGTTTCGAGCACATCGATCCAGAGTTTGACTTCTATTAAGTTATTATAAGATGATATTACCATACTAGCTACCAATTTTATTGCAACAGTTTATAATTTTATTGATTTTATTTTATTGGTGGAAGTAGCTGAGGTCACGTAACGTAGCTTGTAACACGAAGAAGATCAAGGTATCAAAGTGAACTAAGTTAAGCAGAGGAGTCGAACAAAGTATACTACCAGGAATAATCATGAAGGTGGGTTTAAGTAATTATCTATAATATTATATCATAGATGGATTTAGCTCACAGAGCAGTAGTGACAGTCATGGATTGTGAATTAATGAGCATGATAGGAGGTAAATCACGTAACCAAACCTGTAAATTCTCCAAGTACTCTTCGCAATCATCTTGATTACGATGGGTTCCCATATATGGAGCTGGCAAGGTGGTAAAAATAACAGGAACGTCTTTTGAAATGGTCTTCATCACATCATTCAAGATCAGGTGCTGTCCCTTCGCTGGAAGGTCATTGAATGATAGTTCATCTATGTTCAATGGTTCTTCATCTAGTTCGTCATCCTCGTTGATGAGTGCTTGTGGGTTAAACAATGGTGATACAGGTGTATCTCTTCTTGAAGTTTCACTTTTCTGGTCTGATTTACCACGTTTCTTAGAATGGATGGATGAACTGTCATCAGGAACAAGGACTATGGTTGGTTCCTCCCCAGTAGCATCATTGACCACCTTGGATCTTGGTACTTTTTCAGAAGAAAAGTTAGGTCTTTGATTCTTTTTGGCAGCTTTATTCAGGGCAGCCATAGATGGTGACTTATGAGGAACTTGTTCAATATGTGGATTATGATTTGATATGGTTCTTGAATTGATGGATGATGATTCGTAATATTGTGGACTTCTCAAATTATCAAAGTTTCTGTTCTGTCTAAACTCAGCTTCACTGGTGATACTTTCTGTGTCATCTGATTCTGAATCACTTTCAAGTGTTCTGTTAATCTCATCACCAAAAAGTCTATTTGTTGTCATTGACACAGACAATCCTAGCTTTTGTAGTTTGGAGAGTGAGTATTTCTTATTTGGCAAACTGTTCACTTTCGGTGGTTGAGCGATAGTAATAGTTGGTATGTTAATGTTAGAGTTTCTTTCAGACTCATTAGCTCTTGCATTTTGTAGTTCATTCCACCATTCGTCACCCTTAAGGACCTGGTTAACTTCATCCAAGTTATCATTCGATCCTTTCACAACAGTGTTATAAGTTTTGAAGTCCTCTAGACAAACCACTAAGATCACAGCTTTGATTCTTAATACTTCAATCAAAGACTGAATTCTTTGTTCTTCATTACTGATATCATCACGATCTTCAACAAAAACAACAATTCTTAGTCTATGTGTCTTCTTCCAGTTTGGAACAGTCGACAAAATAGCTCCCAACTGTAGAATTAGAGTATATGTATCAAAGTTAGTGGTCAAAGCAGACTTCTCACCATTTTTATCAAATACTTCGGCAGACATTTGAATAGGGTAAAGATCAATAAACTCTCTTTGGTTGTACGGTAGCTTATGTTCACGATGGTCAGGGAATTGCAGTTGGTCAAAACCTTTGGCAACAGCAACGTTGGTCTTCATTAGAATTAAATCCTCAATAACCGAAACCCAGTTCTGCATTGAAACTCTTTGTTCATTACGACACTCGTCAGTTGGTAAGGTATCGATTTTCTGTTGACTCGTTCTTTTACTGAGTGTTGGTGGTTTGTTTGAATGTCTCGATTTATCAATATCAAAGTAGCCTAAAACTGTGATGTTTGGTTTCATGTTTCCAAGACCAGATCCCATAATAACATTTCTAACACCCCAAGGTAATGTTGGACCTAACCCAATCTGAACAAATGCTTTGACTTTAGACAGATCACGTAGCTTTAACCATGCGTTTTGTTGAGTCTTAAATTCAGAAAAGTTATTTTGGAAACTCTCAGTAACAATGACATGACCCAAAATGTATAAACCACCCTTCTTCAAGTTATTACAAAACTGAATCAAGTTCCATGAACTTCTTGGACTATCAACTAACAACAAGATTTGAGGTCTCCAATATTTCACATTATCCTGTCTTAATCTTAACAAGTACTTTCTTACTTGATGATAGATCAGACTTTGGGAGACATCACCCCAAGGTTTTGGAGGGCAAACATAGTGAATGAAAACAAACAATGCGATCAAAAAGACAACAACTAAAGAGGCTGAAACACCATCAACAATAAACATTGCTATACCACTTCCTAAAAGTGCAAATAACGCAGTATACCAGTCAAAATATTTGAATGAAGGTCTGAAATTTGGAGCAGATGCAATCTTTAATAAGAAACAAGCAAGATTTGTAACAATGAATGTCATCAAGAACGCCATTGTGATGAAAGTTGCAATTTGATTCACATTGGCAAATAAACAAAGTTGTGTAAGAATCCAGGTTAAGATAATAGCATTGATTGGGTTGTTGCTTTTAGGATCAACTTTGCTAAAAGTACCCAATCCAGGAAATATAGCATCCTTAGCTATGGCTTGTAAGACATTTGCAGCCCCAACAATACCCACAATAACTGAGAATAATGATGTAGAGAATTCACCCATCAATACTAAAGCACCAGATATGTTGACTGTTTGAATGATTTGTACATCTTTGTGTAAGAGATTTCTAGGAACAGCAGCACCTAAGGAAAGGATAACAGCCGAATAGCAAACAAATGTCAATAATAAACCCCATAAAGTACCAGTTGGGATAGATTTGGAAGGTTTTCTCAAGTCACCAGACATCGAAGCACCAGCAAAGATACCAGCTGTTGCAGGGAAGAAGATTCCAAACAAGTCATTAAAGGTTTCTTTACCTTTTAATAACGAACCAGCAGCACCTTGAGTGAATTTAGGAAATAAGTTACCAGTAAAGGTAGTCCATGATAAACCAGTGTACCATAGTTCATATTGTGGTACTTCAAATGGCTTGACAAATAATGTTGAGATGGGTATTGACACAGTAGCAACTAACAATAGCACAAATAACAAGAACCCAGCTTTTGACACTAGTTGAGAACCAACTAGAGCAACACAAATACAGATGAATAGCAATATTGATGAATAAAGGAATTCCCACCAATATCCTTGAGGGAAAACTTGTAGCATCAAACCGTTCTCTAGACCCAAATTGGCAAGGAAAGGTTCGATGAACCCAACAACATTCAAACCAGAGTTCAAAACCTGACCGATGTAAAACACGAGTCCAATAGATCCACCAAATTCAGGTCCTAATGATCTCGAAATCATATAGTATGCACCACCACCACGAACAGTACCATTTGTAGCGATTGCAGAGATGGATAATGTTGTTAGAAGATCAATGGAGTAAGACATGATCAAAAGTAGGAAAGTCCCAAGGATACCCATCTGGCCAATGATGAATCCAAATCTTAAAAACATAAGAATAGATAACACATTCAATGCAGTGGGCACAAAAACACCATCAAATGTTCCTAGTTTGTTGGCAAGTTCAGGATCAAGATCGTCAGATCCAGGAAGTAGGGAATCTTTATCTAGGGAAGTGTTGGTTCCTGATGGTGAGTTTCTAGTCATTGACTGACGTCTGAAATATGTAGAGGATCGGCGATTACCATTGTGTATGGGAAGTAGAGGCGTTCTTTCTTGGTGGTTGTATGGAGTATGTGAGCCCGGTATCTGGTAGAATCTAGACCTGTTGGTCATAACAGTTTCTCAGTGATTTATTGGTTTGTTTGTGATGGAGATCAGTTGTTTTCAAAGATTGTGAATGTATAGCTATATGTCAATAATGCGATAATTTCACGAAATGGTGCAATTTAGTGAATGCTAAAAAGTATGTTGGTTGGAAGTGATCTATATGGCTCTTAGTAAGCTGGCTCTATATGTGCTTTTTGGTCAGAGATTCTTTGTATTGTGGTTTGTATCGGTTGTTGTGTTTTGCTAGAATTCTGTTTTAATTTAATTTTTCAGCTTCTCGTTTGTTCGATTGGTTGTTTTTCACTTGCCTTATCTAAGTTCAAATTTCTGGCTAATACAGCCAAAATATGCCGAGACAGAAAAACACCAAGAACTAATTCAATAACTACTAAAATGAAACTACACTTTGATCTTTACTGCAAAATCTGTATTTACTTTTCGAAATGCAACGGTCAAGTGACAGAGACGCTTGGTGCTCGGATAGCTAATGCAAAGAAATTGGCCTCATCATCAATGAATGTCAGACATAGGCACATTGAGTCCTAACTAACAGGAATAATCAGTAAGCTTGAGCTATTTTATGCATGAAGTGAGCATATATAATGTTTGAAACAAGAAAACCACTCATAAAGTCATGTGAGTGTGCAGAATATCCATGCATCTGAAAGTAGGCCAGATGAGCGTTGTAAAGCTCAAACTTCAAAGCTCCCTCTCTAACGAACAATAATTTCAGTTCCTGTCATTTTGGGAAATCCATGTGACGCTGCAGGCACTGTGGGCTGTTCAATCAGATACAGTAAATGACCATCGAGCTAGAAACTAAGTACTGACCTCTGTGTTTGGTTGTGGCTCTTCCTCCTTTCCAGTGGCATCACGTTGTTCATATGCCAATACCCATTTCTCCCACTCATGTCTAACTCTAACTTTATCATTTGAAAGCTCTAAGTTTGG
This sequence comes from Wickerhamomyces ulmi, assembly GCA_030569675.1. Taxonomy (NCBI): domain Eukaryota; kingdom Fungi; phylum Ascomycota; class Saccharomycetes; order Phaffomycetales; family Wickerhamomycetaceae; genus Wickerhamomyces; species Wickerhamomyces ulmi. The sequence goes on from JAJMLN010000015.1 coordinate 110,282, forward strand.
AGTGAACTTCAAAGCTTCGAGTAAAACACCCATATCACCACTTGTCAATGTGTTGAGTCTATTGAACTGAATCAACTTCTTCAATGGGACAAATCCACTTGAGTTCATTTGTTTTCTCAAGTATAGATCCTTCACCAAATTATCAATTGAGAAATAATAATTCAATTGATTGATAACCAAACTCAAAGGATTCTCAACATAAGAGTATAAATATGGGTTTGGAATGAACGGTGTTTGTTCTTGTGGTATATTCAAAGCTGGATAATCTTGAGCTGGTGATCTAGAAGTAGATCTAGGAGAGCCAAAGTTATTAAAGTATGGTGGTGGTGCATTATAAACAGGATTATATCCATATGCATTGAATTGAGGATTGATACCAAATGGTGGGGGAGTTTGATAGGTATTTGGAACAGCAACCGAATGTCTGTAAGAATTGTTGTATGGAGTTTGGTATTGACGTCTCACTTGTTTAGGGTTTGGAGGGTAGACATTATTAGGTTCGGAGTTTCTATGTTGAAATCTTCTGTTATTAAACTGGTTATTGTGTTGACTATCAGGATTTGATGGACCAGATTGTGATTGGTCAGGGTTTACTTTGTTTTTATTTTTTGTAGAAGGTTCATTGGTATTAGAGCCTGAAGCATCAGTGGCTTTAGAGTCAGATGTATCAGTCTTAGTTTTCGAGCTCAATTTGTCTTCTGAAACTTGCTCATTAAGCTTCACTTCTCGTTTCACTGTATTTTCTGAAACATCAGTACCAGCGGTGGTAGCGTCAGGAACAGTTGATGCAGATGACACCACACTTGTCTTACTTGATCCTGGTTCTGGAGCATTCAAATCCAAATTTTGCAACTTCGCCACTGGAACAGTTTTGGTTTCTCTTTTCTTTCTATCTTCAGAATTTTTGTTGTTGTTTTGATGTCTGTTGTTGTTACCATTAGTGCCATTGTTTGACTTGTTATTTTGCCTTCTTCTGTTACTTTGGCCATTGTTGTTGCTAGTGGCATTGCCATTCTTATTGTTCTTGTTGGAATTGTTGTTTCCACTTGAATTCTTCTTCTTATTACCACCATTTCCAGAATTGGTAGAAGAAGAGATTACAATTGTAGCTTCATATGGAACCCATTTCTCTTTACCGGTGGATTTCACAGGTTTAATAGTAGATGAGTTGGAAGTCTGACTAGCATCTGTTTCTTTCGACGATTTCGACAGTATTGTATCAGCAGCACTTGGCCAGTTTCCCTTTGCGACTGTTTGTGATTTAGACTTAGGTGGATCAGATGGAGCGGTAACTGCAGAGGTGGCTGCTTTAGATCCCCAGGCGCTAACAAGAGGAGCAGGTGCTGGTAACAATTTAGAGGATGTAGCAGAAGCAACACTACTAGAGGAAGCTTCTGGGTAAGTGGCTTCAGAACCAGTTTTTGTTGATTTGGTGGAGTCTTGTTTTGACATTTTTGTGGATGGTAAGTTAATTCTTAGTGAAATTGGATCAGATCAAAGATCAGTGAAATTAAATAACAGAGTTATGAGTTAAAATTGATGACTGATGCAAAGACTTATTAAAGACTAGTAGAATTCGCTTGTAGCAGAAGTGTATAGGTAAGCTTTACTTGATCAATTAGAAGTCAAAAATGAGTTGTTATAGTTGCAGTAGTTTTGTGGCCAATTTCTCAATTACTAACAGAGGAGAAAGAACAGGAACTCAGACTCTAGAATAGAATTGAATCAGCTGGAGATTGAAGGATGAAACCGGAGCACAGTATCTTATACTAGAGGAAGCCTTCGACCAGTGTGGGTTGGAAAAGAAGAAACAACTGAAACAGGGGGATCAAGAGGTTAATAAGTAGTCTTTCAAACTGAGCGATTTCATGGAAGGTCTCCCAAATTTGGCACTTGTTTCTGAAGAACAGAAAACAGCAGAAAAAAGTACGTGTTCGCGAACTGTCATGTGCCAGAAAATATCCGGATTGGGACATGTTATTAACATTGAAACTACCTGCCATAATAGTACGCGTTTCATTGCGTAACAGAAGCATTAAGAAGGGTTACACTGCTCATATACTGAACATGTCTATGGTTGTGCCCACTGAGGGTAGTGGTGATACACTGCTGCTTCACTCACAAACCTCAAAAGATCCCATAACTCTCACTCTGCTCCACTGTGTGCCCTTCAACCTTTCAAACATCTCATCGCATCTTGTTCAAAACTATAACTACAATTCACGTCCAATCCAGCCCATCAATACAAATAAAGCTAGGATATTCAAGTCAAATAACCCATTGGTATGTGAAAAGCTCAAAACTAACTCGTTTTTTGTGAAACTTTCTTTACAAGGAAAAGATCAGTATGGAATTGTTACACTTTTGAGAGATGACTTAGTCATAGTAAACTACATCTCGTCATTATACCAAATTGAAGGTTCAGTACCTCTTACACAACTACCATACAACAATAATCTTCTAGAATCATGGAAGTCAACAGTATCACCTACACCAAAGAACAACTTTAAACTATCCATGAAGCCACCAGCTCAATCATCACCAACAAAGAAATCTGATGATAGCGATGGAACAACCACTGATCCTTTTGATTACTTTGTGCATGCTTATTTCAGTACACTATACCAACTCACTACACCTCTAATATTCTTTGCCAAATCCTCTTTTGCCAGACTGAGGACATTGTGCTCAAATATGGACCCTCCAATTGAGTATGAGTCCATACTGAAACAGTTTCTACTGTCATTTGAACAATTCGATGCAAGACATTTGATGTCTAATAATGGTGTCTTAAACTCTACACCGATGTTTGAAGTAGAAACTCCTTTCAGAAATGAATTCATTGCAAAATCATTAAACTTGGTGGATTTTGATATCCACTCTACCAACTATAAGGATACAAATAGAACATTAAGTGATCTCTTGAATAAATTCAAACTCAGAGAGATTCAACTACAGACAATGATATTACTGGAACTCATCTATGTGACTGGTCGTGATGATCTGAAATACTTCAAAGACTCAACTAAGAAGAACCCACTGGTAAAGAGGAAGCTGATAGGGAAAAGAAAATTACTGCCAACAATTAACGGTGGTGCCATACCACAAGATCAAGTACCCACACAATCTTCTAAGGTGTTGAGTATCAACCAATTACTGGATTCATATATCGACAAGTTATCAATTTGGGAGATGTTACATAGTGCTACATCCACCTCATCCTCTTCGTCTACGTTGAGTAATGATCATAGTTCAGGTAAATTCATAACATATGTCTTGATCCCATACTTTGATAAGAAGTGTCATAATTCGGTTAAAAGACTCATTAAGAAAGTCAAAGGGCCCTCTTTCAAAGCCCCATCAAACTCATCATCATCCTCGTCTACATCTTCATCATCAGCATCAAATTCTAAGTCTTCTATTGGCTTGAAGAGAACACATACTATATCAGAATTGGACAACTCAACAAAGAAACCAACTCTGTCAAGATCATCCTCGATATTGGAAGGTATAGATGAGTTCAAACTGCAGCGGACCAAGAGTGATCTGCAATCATTGAAAAGAACGTCATCATTCACTGTTTCAAACTTGACCAAGAGAGAAATAGATATAACCAAACCATCTCAACCAGTGGCATCACAAGAGAAAGCAATGAGATCTAACTCAGCAACAGCATCATCAATTTTCAATAGGGTGGGTAAAAAGATTCTCACGAGTTCTTCCAAGTTACAAGAAGAATCTGTTTCTCAAGTTGAAGCAACACCAATGAAGAAACAACCAACACTTATAGAAGTGATGGATACTCCACAGAACCAAACAAAAGGAAGTAACATGGCCATTCATAGCTCCTCCTCACCAGTACACTATATGAGTACACCCAATGTTGGACTTCAAAGTCCATTATTTATCCGATCTACAGTTAAGAAGCCTGGTGATCAGGCGTTCGAAATCCAAAGTCCTGAGGATTCAAGACTCACTGGAAGTCCTTCCAAGAATGTTAGAAGAAAGCTTTTTCCTCCCAAAAAGGCACCATAACATGATTAATGAAACTACATAATCTACACTGGGACTATACATCACATGGGGAATATACATCACATCACGACTAATACTTTGAAACGACTAAACGGATTCATTTTTTATATTCATAATATTAATACATTTATTCTAAATCACCAAAGAAAATAGCATCATATAGTTTCTTTGCATCACTTTGTTTAACGATTTCTTCAGCAATAACATCACCAACTTTCTTTTGTAATTTAGTCTTTTCAGCCTCACTTATCTCAACATCCATACCATCTTCACTTTTCTCACTTATCAAAACCCTCAATGCCTTGATCACTGTTTTCACCAACACGCTCTTCTCTTCATCCTTCAAAGGACCTTGTAAAACAGTAAGTGACCAATTTGATAAGTTTCCCAATATAGTGATCCTTATAACCTCTTCACCCAAGTTACTTATACCGATAATAGCACCATATAGTGTACCGACTGGCTTGTTGGCATCAAGGAACGCTTTGAGTAAAGTTCTTGTGATTCTTGGCCTTAGACTGGTATATCTCTTTCCATAGTTTTTACAAACATGATCTAATAAACTTGAAGCAAAATCTCTGACTGCAAAATGTTCATCATCAGTTCCGATTCTTTTCGCTAGTAGAAGTGTTAGGATACATGGCATCAAGGCATGGATGTAAGGGTCAAGGAAAATGTTATCGTTCGATAACAATGAGTATATCACCTCTAACATTGTGGATAAGAATCCAATGTTATTTAAATTATGTGTGATTTGTTCAGAAATGAATTGTATGAAGTAAGGGACTAGTTGATGTAGACCTGGATCAGAACGTAGTGATGTAAGAGCAGCTTGTTTCAAGTGGTGTGATTCTTCAGTATCATCTTGATTAGTTAATGCTTGAATAACCTTATTGAAATATAATTGTAATTCTCTTGATAAAACATGTTTCACTAGAGGTTTGATTTCAGCATCTTTATTAATTCCAGTTGATGTTGCTGTTCCATTTGTATTGATATTGTTTTGAGCAGAGGTTGTATTAGCAACAGAATCATTGCTTAGAACGTTAGTAATAGCACCTCTTTGGATAGGTATCAAGGATCTGATTTCAGATTCTAGTGGATTTTGTGGAATAGCAGGTTGAATACCTTCAATGGCCAACCAATGTGCGGTAAAAGTAGTTGATCTTGGCACTTTAGGAAGTGGTTGGTTAATGAGTTTCTCGAAGTCAATCTCTTCATCATCGATGTAATACAGTGTTTGACCATTTCCAACAACTGCTTCTTTGAAGTTCAGTGGTCTTGAAACATCATAACCGTAAAGAGGTTCCACATTAAGCACTCTCAACGCCTTTTCAATATCACCAGTAGTTAGTGTACGACGTTTGGAATGTCTCATGAATTTGACAGCTTGTTCCAAGATTTCATGGATTCTATACTCAACATCCATAGCCAAGTTTCTCGACGTTTCATCGTTTAAATCACCGACACCGATGGAGTCTGCGACATCTTTCACTGTGTCAATTGGTGACCAAAGTGTGTGTGAAAGTGGGGTTCTGTTTTGTTGTGCCATTATCGATTTTCTTCGCTGTGAGTGCACTGTTCTCGGATTGTTTATATTTCACTAATTCTGTTGTTGATGTTTTTGTTATAATACATTATATCGCCAAAATACCGAGGGCCGTTACCCGGATTTAAATAAATATATGGTGTCTTTACTTAGTTATGGTACATTGCAGAGACAACTTACAAAGAATGGTTTCATATTAATCATTTGTGTGTGCATTGTTACTATTAACGTGCTCTGCTCAAGCTTGCAGTGTTTAAGTGGACATTGATATCCAACTTATCTGCTTTCTCTTCAATGTCTTTGATTCTGTAATTCTGTCTATCAATCTCTTCAGCTTGTGTCATGGCTAATTTCTTTAATCTTCCACTAACTTTTGAGATTTCATCCAAGTTCTCACCTATTTCGTTCTCCATTTCATCATCTTCACTATCATTTTCGAATTGATATCTTTTCGCTTGTTCTTGAATCTTCTCTCTTCTATACTTTGCAGCAACACTTTCACCTAGTCCCTCTGATTCATTCAGACTGGACTTGATTCTATTGGTGGAATTCGTGAGCTCTCTTCTTTGATGTTCACTCTCAAGCTTGGATTGTATTCTATTATTCTTGATCTTATCCTCTTGTTCCTTTAGTCTTCTGCTTTTAGTGAATGGGTTCTGCATACTTGGCTTCAAAATATTTCTATTGTAGTGATGTAATTGATTGACTTTTTCTTTGGCAATACGATCTTGAGTCTCTGCAAGACTTAAGTTTCTTTCAACATTGTATAAAATTTCACTTTGTGCACCTAGCATACCAACTGTGTTTTGTCCTGATTCCTCGGCATCTCTAGCCATTCTCAGAGTATTTCTTGTTGATGCCACAGATTCCTGTTTTGTGAAACGAATTTGATTCTTGATCTTCTCCACTTCTTCATCTTCTTCGATTTGAGCAATTTCCTCTGCTGTTAGTTCACGTTGTTCCTCTAATTCGGGTTGGTAACCATATGAATCAGGTACGACTTCGGCATTCAAATCATCGAAATCAAAGTTTTCATGAGATGGCTGTTGAACTTGGGCTTGGTGTGTATGATAGCTTGGTGGTGGATGTATAGATTCACTATCATTGTTGACGTAGTTCAAGTCATCTTCTTCAGCCAATGCAGTTCTGTTTGCTTGAGAGTGATTAGCATAAGGGTTCGTTATTCTTGAGTTTGCACCACCGTAAGGATTTGAAGGTTGTTTTGATTGTTTTTGATCAAATGAATGGTTTGACTTAGAATATCCACCGTTTAAGTTACTGGAGAGTGATTGCTGATCTTGTTGATAGCTGTTGTAACCCTGAGAATTATTATTGTAAGAGCTTGAACCACCAGTAGTATTGGTGGCGTATGGATTGGAGCTTGATGCTGATGAGTATCCATTTGAGGTAGATACAGTGGAAACACCGGCATATGGATTTTGAGAGTTATTTGAGTTCAAAGTGCCATAAGGATTCGAATCATTAGATACCTCTGTTGTTTGATCGGCATTTAAATCATCTGGATTTGATGATCCACCAGGAACATATATACGTTCACCTTTATTGTTCTCCGCGTACTGTTCGTAACCTTTAGGAGCATATACTTTTTTATGGGTCTTATCGTTAGCATAGTTTGCATAAGCTCCAAAAACACTCGGTTTCTTATTACCAGACTTTGTCGGAATTCCTCGATCATTCATTCTATCTTTGATGTTGGACTCAACTTCCTCCTGAGTTGGCGGTTTTGTTTTGAAGAACTTCTTAATACCCATACCGACTATATACTTTGGTGTGCTGAGTGTGCTTGTTGAGTGTTTCAAGAAGGCGAAGTTCTAAAACAAGAAACATCTCCAGAATTCATATTCCTCTCTGGCAACTAGAAAAAACAACAAAAACATTCCGAATTGGGTAATGTTCCTAAACTAGTAAAAAGATGTCTATTGACAGGACCTAAAAATAAGACATATACTCTTTACTACACTTTACTATTAAAGAAAGAACTACAAGTGTCTGTATGAAGGTAATCAAGAGTCATTAATTGAGAAGAGATTTAATGGACGTTACGCTTCCATCTTTCTTCATTGAGAGTAAGGCATGGACAGAAGAAGCTGCTTCATGATTATTGTCACCCATACCCAGCTCATCTATTATGTCCAACTTTGAATTAACCTCGGGTGGAACAGATGTACTAGAGTTTCTTGGGAACTGAAAGTCCGGCTTCAGCATTTGAGTGTATATCTCAGGAGAGGATGATGTGGAAAGTTTCGCAGTGGTATTTATAACAGGTGCGTTTCCTGTTGTAGGATATAATTCTGGTGTTATTATAGGAGATGGTAAAGATTGTAGTTTTGAGAAATCTAGCATCGAGTTATTCCTTATTTTGGCTGAGCTAAGACTCGCTCTGGAAGAGTTTCTTGACTGATCATATTGGTTTGATGATGTAACGCTGGATATCGAGCTAGTATGGTCTTGTGCTAGTGACTTACTAGCTTCATCAAACAGTTTGTTAAAATCAAAATCATTCTCAACATCTCTATAACTTTCTGTGTCAATATCAAACTTGGCAAAGCTCAAATTGTTAGTGTTTTGTGGGCTCCCACTGTTCTGAATATTTATCACATCATGGAGGTATTTAATATAATCAACCGTTGCTTGTAATATAGTTAGCTTGTACATTCCTTCACCATTGTTATTTGAGGATGATAGATTGTTTCTACAAGCTGGTACCATATATTTCAGTGCTTCAAACTCTCTATTCATTCTTATTCTTCTCTTCTTCTCAATGATAGAATGTGCAGTCTTGTGTTCCCTTCTTCTCTTTTCGATTTCAGATTGTGATATCAGAGAGGAGGATGAGCGTCTTCTTCTTTTCTTTGGGGCTTGTTCGTTTGACTGAGTTGCATTAGAACATGACTCAGCGTTCACCTCGCTTGAATCACTGGCATTTTGCATCTGTATGATGGTTGGTTTGAGCTCTGGAGGAGAAGGGATTATATTAGACATAACGGTAGTACGTAGTTGTTGTTACTGAGTTGTACACAGGTAACTAATTTCAACTGGAATTGAAGTATTTATAAAAGGATGTAGACTACGCAGTACGCACATTTGCGTGGGCACGAGCGATAAGGGAATCGTGATGGATTACCACTTCAGTGTTCCAGCTTGTGTACAGTGTGTGTCAATTACTTAGGAGAAGCGTGCGCTGCGTGTGCGTGTGTGTTAATTGTTGCACGTGTATTGGCAAAAATGCATGTTCCAAGAACCCACACGTGCACCAGCTAACACTCCATTCGCTGTCAACCCCCCGCCAAATCGCACAGTCTTGTGACTGCTAACGTCTCTCAGCCCGCTAGCGACGGCGAGGCGCACAAGCTGCACACGACATCGATAAACTGTGGTCCCTTTGCACTTTTTATCAAGTGCTAATAGTTACTTTTAGTAGTTTTTGTGTTGATAATTCCTCATAATTACTATAATAAAGTACGAACTCATGGGATAGTGGGTTCCTCGTATTGATAAAGAACCTGTGTGAAGAGTGGCTGATTGGAATACGATACTAGACCCTCACAGTAACCAGGCCCACAGCAAATCAACGATCTTCGATAGTGTGATCTGGAAATCCTGCTGGAAGATTCTTGTCTTTCTCAAGAGCCAAGCTCTACCCTCATAATATTGGATGAGGAAATATTAAGCAATTACAAGAAAAAATATATGTACACCACATCCTGGACCAATTATTTATGACATTGGTACCAGAAAGAAGGCTGTGCTTTATTTTAGTGAAGCCATCATCGTAAATACATACATTTGTTAAGATTGGGCTCGCTGGTGTATTTGTTTTCAAGATTAGGGTTACAAGATCTGGGCTAAGAACTGGGCCACAAGAGTTACGAAGGATCTTTCAGTTGCCAAGTCCAAATTCAAGGTCGATAACTTGGAAACAAATTCAACAGGGCACACGCCCTGGACCCTTTTATTATCGTTCTCGACCAACTTTAACCCAACGACTTATACTCAAATTATTTTCTGTACTCTGCAAGTTTTATGAGGACGCCATGTCAGGCCGCAAGTTTGGCTTGAATTATACTTACCGGGTTATCTTTTGAGCTTACTCCCGTAGACATATTAGTTTGATATTTCTCACTAGTACATTACTGCGTAGAGATCTTATTGATTAGCAAAACCACGCCTTCCCCCTCTACAACACATGGAAACATTGTACCTCACAGTTGAAACAGCACAGATGTGTACGCATCTGTTGGAGTGACACTATGCACATGGCTCATGATGAATAAACAGTCTATATTGCTTCACGTTTCACTGATATTAATAAACTAGTGCTGCAACGTGGGCTTCGGCGTGTAGTGGCTAGTGAGTACTTGGTGTGTGCTATAATATAAAAGCTCGAGACGTCGAAACAGTTAGTACCCGTCTCACAATTTCTGTAGAATAAGGGATTCCCTCCAAAATAGCATTGGTAATTTAAATCAGTTAGAGTATCGAGCACGGCACTACAAAGTACGTTCATACTGCAATAAGTAAGTTTATCAACTTCTCTTCGCTATGTGCGCATAAAATGGTCTTCTGTCAGAAGTTGACAGCATGTAACTCATGATATCGCGACAACTCCGGGGTGACCTTCAAGAGAGAAGACAATGGCATATCTGTCAAAGTTGTGTTCCCGAGTCAGGGGTAGTGAGTAGTGAGTACCATACTGTTGTCATGCCACCTTACTGGACAGATATCTACTCAACTATGTGTGTGTGTGTCTCGCTTACGATGTGCTTTTTCGTGTAGATTCGACTGTACTCGGCAAACATCGGCAATTGATTGAAAAAGTTCCTGTCAAAGTCTGACTCGGCCCCAAAGAAGCCCGGCGTGTATGTATTATGAGTCAAAAAAAATTTGTTTCACAAAATGTGTCATAGGTATGAGTAATCTTTAAACACATAACTATTTATATCTGGACAGTCTCTCATTTCTCATCTGATTGTTCATTCTTGGATACACAGACATCTTACATTCGTTTATATTTAGACCCTGGTGTTCTTGATTTATCTACATTAGGTACACTATTGACACAATCAAACACTCACAATGATAAAGGGACTTCAAAAAGATCACGATTCTCTGCTGGATCTGATAATATCACATTTACATGTTATCAACACCAACCTGCTGGAACTCTTTGACAGCTTCATCGAGATATTTGATAACGATAACAACTCAAGACTGTTGGAATGCATTCATGTGAAGAGCAAACTGTCTAGTATATCAATCATTGGTAAATATCTAAAAACATTCAGCAAAAACGATTTCCTAACCATAATTGAGGAGCTCAAACTTGAAGTTCTACCCACACATCAACTGGCTCTCGGTGTGCTTGCAACCATCACAGATGACTATGAGAAAAGAAAATGTTTCAAGAGTATACCGCACTCTTTGGAGAAGCTAATAATAGCTAACAGTCAAGATGAACTGAAACCAATATTCAAAACAATCGGTGGTTTGGTTGAGAAGTTCAACACACTTATTGTGAAATCCAAGTTCCAAACCAACTTCAACCAAAGTTTATATTCAAGTGGTGATACCGTGATCATGGAGTTTGACACATATGAAGAGGATTACGAGTCGTTGATGGACGATCTGTTCGACTTTAAACAACTATTGACTGACTGGTGTGAAGTTGTTAGAAAAACATCTCCTAGTTTTATAGAATACTCAAACAAGAACAATACCATCAAAGAAGATGATTTTGGGGTGTTTATGGGCTCTTTCGAAATGGAGTCATTTGAAAAATACAGCGTTCAAAGAAAACAGGAACTATTGATACCCTTCAGAGCTATTTTTGGGAACTAGTTTATGATAAGCTTACATTAGCGCGGCTGCAGTTAATAAGGCATCTTGAAAAACACTAAAACTGAACAATATAATAGATAATCAAAATTGATATTCAGTAGTACTTCAATACCGTATGTTACGACTGCCGTATTCTCGAGTGTATCGTATAGAAGTTTGTACTGCTGTATAAGCTACTAGTAGTTTGTTTAATTCGGATCTTGAGGTTATATTCAAAGGCTGACCGACTTACTGTAGACCTTAATGAAGCTATCAGGACGAGCCGATAATTTTTCGCTTGTGGGGCTGCAAATAGCTGTTATGTACTGATGCCAAATGTAAGTCTATGTCATTAAAGAGGAGTTCCTCTTGGAGTTCTCTTATTGATCTCTCATAAGCCCCAAGATACCGAATTACTCTTTCAAGTAATTTGTATTTTCCGCGTTGGAACTTGGATCATAGTGAAAATCTGTAGGGACAATTTTAATATATGCAGCAACCGTTGCCCTGCATCCGCACCAAAATCGAGCAGCATGAACAAATTGTGAAAATATGGACTAATAATGGAGCAGATGTATAAATAGCTTTACAAGTCCCGCTTTCATAATAGAAACGTCACCATATTAATCCATAGCCTCTACAATAAATAAGGCTCAGTTTTGCATCCATGTCAACTCGAACACCTCCTTCAAGCTCGAGTCCTGTTATACGAAAGCTTCGTTCCATAACTAGAAGCATATATGGAGTGGCTTTCGATTCTTTCCCGGTGCTTCAAAGAATAATAGATACCCTTTCAACAGAATCAGCATTAAACTCCAAAAATACAACACTCACAGACGATATTTCATGGGCTAAAGACTCCCTTCACAACGATGCAGACCAGCTCTTCAAGATTCAACAGCATATACAGTTCATCAACGCTGAAGAAACAATCACTTCAAAGAAAGAGATCTTGGGAGTATTCAATGAATTAACGGACTTCTTGGATCTGATCCTGTTGGATGATCTTCTCACAACCTTGAAAGGAGTTTCAGGTACATTATCCCCAGATGCGCATGACTACACAGTGTTACAAATTAATGGCACACCACTTAGTGAGATAGTAAAGCTATTGTCCAAGTTTAAGATCTCTCTGAGACTAGTTGCTAAACCTTTGAAAGATGTCGACTTCACAAAATACGATTATGAGGAAGAATTCCTAAGGCTTGAGGATATCAACAGAATTGGGTTGACCATTGACACTAGATTGGCAGATCTACAAGCTAGACTAGCAGATCTGAAAGATCTTTTTGAGCACGCCTAGTTATTGTTCAGCTCTTTAGATACAAGAAGACACTAGAAGATAAAAGGAGATACCAAGGACCATGCATATAAGGTAAATAAGATGTTTGTAATATTCATGATAGATCATTATACACTTAGAAGTAGAGCGGTTAAATCTATGATTTTAGTCCGACACTTGAAAATGCCTTTCCACTTTCTGATCTGAACCTCAGGTTGCTGATCAACCCACTCGATGTAGATCAACTAGAACAGACGTACAAGTTTTGAAGCCCCACCAACTATAAATTAATCCGTGCAAGGATTGTTTCTGAATCAATACATCGTATCACAACTTTCCAACTCCTGCAATGACAACAAACAATTGAATCAGTGCTAAACTTGATTGTCGTCTTCCATGTCCACTACTGTCAGGTACGCGTGAATATACGCGTATTTGTCTGTTGTCGTATGCTAGTTCTATTTATAGCTGATATTACATGCATTCAATTAGTTTGTTGGGGACGATCGAAATGATCTCATAGAACTTATTGTGTGAGCCGTGGGATTTAGGGCAAGGAAGTGTTACCGCATTAGGCAGGTATCCTTTATGATCAGTGGACGGTAACTGAAATAGTGGAGACTGGAGTACCTTTCTCCAAGATCTCCAACAGTTCTTTGACATGAACTGAGCTAAGATCTTGGCTGATAATTAATAATTTTAGTGCTAATTTAGGGTGCAGATGTACCTTGCAATCCCTTTAGTTATGGCTCGTTAAGATACGCGTGAAATATTGCAGATGTAGGCAGGGCTATAATGACGTGGTTAACTAAGATCTTCACTCCAGTGTCGTGCTCATATGAAACACATTAATACTACAATTACAATAGCGTCCATGACATCTATTAATAGTTCTAATTAGAGTGCGTTTATGAGCTTAATTTACAGTTTATATGGTAGTAGTTGTTTAGTTGTTTACAGCTGATCTACCAACAACCAACAAATTTTTAATGCAATGGTAAAGTGCCTCTACAGAGAAGTTGAGAACTGAACAAGCTAATGCGCCTTTGTGGAACCATAATCAGGAACAGCTGTACTTGAGCCTCTTCCAGACACGAGAAGGATACATGAGCTCATGCACTCCTATACAGAGTACAGGCGTCTACCAAATAAAGATAAATGTTTCTGTGTATCACGGTGCACTCTGTAGTATACTGTGTGACTATGTATGGAGGTGTGACTGACTACTTGATTCCCAAGGTAAACTTCATCGTACTATCCGATTGGCCTAACGAACGATACTGTTCAGTATAGATAAGATCACTTTCAGTGTAATGACATATAACTAATATAAAGCCAAGCAGATTCTCTGAAAAGTGCGGACGTCAATACTGTAATGAGGTAACAGACGGTAAACATAGCGGATATTCGAGAATGGTTTATCAAGAATTATATCGGCCAGTAAGAGAGACTCACTAAATTTTCTCTGTAAGACACTCACTTCTGCGTCTCCTACCGAGTCCGCACTACAAAGATCGTGGTACAAGGAAATATTATTGGAGATATTACATTAGTGTCTCGAAAGAATCTAATTAAGCTTTAAATATAGCTTTTTGATGACTGGTAAATACTTACATTAAGTGCATCCAGTGTGATTTAACCTTCCATTCAATGAGTCTTATCATATAACAGGTAATTCTTTGGAGATATATGTAGTATGGCACTCTGCTCGACTCTTTTTTCCTTCAAATGATTTATTGAATACACACTATTGTAATCAAATTATGACTGAAGACTAGGTATATACTGCTTTCTTTTCACTTATGGAACATGTATGAGATAACACCATCCAAATGTTTATCCTCATCTAGCTTAAATTTCCTTTCGTTCGCATTCTTTTGTAACTAACTAATTATAAGGCATTCAATAATACCTTTGGTGACGTTGGTGGGTTCTTATAAAGTCTTCGATTAATTCATCATGCTCGAAGAGTAGATGATAAATTTGATGTTCATTGAACTTGAAGCTATCTTGGCTTGGGATAAATTTGGTGATGATATCTTTTAAGTCCTTAGAAGCATAGTCAATTCAGCATGCAAACCTTTGTAATATGTGCTTGAACTTTAGAGCCACTGAGAAATCAATATCGTGTATAAGAAGAGCTGGAATCACATCTCAAGTCTTTCATTGCTTACCGTCTTCCTGTCATGTTCAAGAGTGTGAAACTCTACATTTATAGTCCATTCAGTGGAACAGTGCGACTGATCAATGTAACTTTGGCTTCTACAAGTTTTGCTGTAGTTTGCCAGTCTGTTGCAGACAGAGATGAAAATAACTATTGGATTTATTACAATCGCGTTATCTTTAGTTGTTGGTTATTATTAGTGAATTGGGACGTATCAAATACTACAGAAGATCTGAAGTCTGGCTTGTGGATAATATACTTCACGAAGTCTTGATCTCTATTTTTGCGAAGAACGTCTAACCGTCCTAACCAAAGCTTGTGATCGATTGACCGTGGAGCATTCAAGCCAGAATCATCAAAATAATTTAGCAATACCACACACTCTACATAAAGCTCGATATAAGCTGTGTACTCTTTGAATCCATGAGCCGGTATATGGTAGAATCACAATCGTTTTTGCTATGATAAGAATTCCGAAAACTTGACACAAAACTAATATATAGGAGTTTTCGTGTCACGTGACCATAGCGAGGTACTATAAATGAGCATTAAAACATCATTAAACTTCTAATCTTGAGTTTAAAACAGCTAATATCATGATTATATTTGAAGAGGTTTCCAGTGAGGTACAGAACTTCTCCATTTCTGGTGATTTAAAATTTTCGAAAGGTGTTTGTTTTAAAAAGACAACTATCTTTTTCGTGTCAAAATATCAAAATGTAGATATTCAAAATTTTAGAAAAAAAAATAATAGGTATTTATAAGAACAGACTGGCTAACCACAAAGTTTGGTTAGTTTTAACCATAATACAGCAGTATTTATATCGATAATTACAATATAATACACTTTTTATAAACTTTTATATATTTACCTGATTTTCAAGACCTAATATTCTATTATGGATGTAAGTTTCGCGGAATCTGATGCACAGATATGCAAAACTGGTTCTAAAATGAGACAGATCGCAGTTTAAGTGACACAAAACTTGAGGTAAACCAAAACAAATCAAACCAAATCAATCTATGATATTTCTCCTGTAGAACTGGGATTTGATTGTAAGGTGAACTAATTGAAATACAATTGGGCTGAACTTAAGAGAGGTCAATAGTCGATAGTCGAAGATTACAGTAGCTGAGCTATGTATAGGCATTGATATCAGTAGATTACTTTGATAGATATACACATCTAAACACTATATTATACTACAAAATGGACAGAACTTCTTTTTCACAGCTTTGTTTGACCAATGTTTGATCAATAACAAGTCTAAAACACTTACCAATTATGGCTCATACTACCTGATGTCTCAGTCCTCATGCACATCACCAACATGAAACACTACCAATATAAGCTATATGATGTTCATGCAGTCCAGATGACTTCTACAGTTAGAAACAACAGCAGAACAAGAAGTCATGATTGCTTACTACAATTATAAAGTTGTCAGACAAGATCATGTTTTCAAAAGGCTAGACAAAGAAGTCTACAGAGCATATTTACTAGCACTCGATTAGGTGCCTTATTTCATTCATTATGATAATCGAGCTTCTAGTGAAAGAGACACAGTTTCTGAGAGGGAAATTATGGAACTACATATAATATTGTTGATACTACGTCTCAGGATGCAGCTGATGCAAGTTTGGTAGATCAATGGTTTTCATGAAGACAATACAGCTATCCGAAGTATTTTTATATACTATGTCCAGAAATCATACGTTATAATGGTTTGGTAACCATGTACTTGTTGTTATAGAATAAGTATCATACAATCAATTATATCATGTAATCCTGGGTCATAGCGGTTAGTAGTAACTAAACCCGGGATTCGTTGAACATTCGGCCTAGTGTTGGTGGATCAATCCCATAATAAGCAGAGATCTGATTTGGAGAGATTATGCACAATATTGGTTAATAGCACCGATCAGTCAAAGACCCATTCAGGAATCACTGTAGCTGTGAAGGAATTCTCATGGATTTGGCTATAAGGACTGGATTATTTTGATCATCAATTCATTATGTAGACCCTCAAATGTGAAATTTTCTGGTTTATTCTTTTCTTTGATGCATGAACGTCGGTACAAAGTCCATTATGACCACTATTTCTTTCATCTTCACCATAATGGATCGACAAGATCAGCCTCTCAACGGTATCAATCTACCCTTTATTGCCAACTCTTTATAGTATGGAGTAGGATCAGTTCTCCTCCTTATTCAAATGTTTAACAGTTTTACTAATTAATTCATTGTCAATCTTTGACAACTAGTTGAAAATAGTTGAGTCCTCTTACTGATGAAACTGATATTCCATCAGATCCATTAAAGATAATGCGGAATATTAAATCCGTAGAGCTTTTAACACACTGGTCAGTAGTAGTAGTATCTCGTTACAGAACCCAAACTATTTTCACCCACGAGTAGGGTTTGACAGACAGCCAATCTTTGATTTTCCACGTTGGATCAGCAGCATGAACAGATTATGAAAATATGAACTAATAATGGAGCAGATGTATAAATAGCTCTAAAAGTCCCGCTTTCATTATAGAGACATCACCATGTTTCAGAGCCTATACAATAACTAAGGCCAAATTTGCATCTATGTCAATTCAAGAACCTCCTTCAAACTCGAATTACCGTTTAGAAAAGGCTCATTACATTCATAGACGTATAAATGGAGTGTTTTCTGATTCTGGTCCAGTGCTTCTAAGATTAATAGATACCATTTCAAAAGAATTCGAATTAAACTTAGAAAAAGTAGATGACCCATTTGACCTTGAACTGGCTTTTTTCGAACTCATCTCGCGTGCAGACCAGCTCACCCAGCTTCTGGATGAGCTAAAGTTGATCAATTTTAAAGAAACAATCACTTCCGAAATCTGGGGAGTGTTCGCTAAAGTAAATCAACTAATGGAGTTCTTCGATGATTCGGTTTTGGCTGGTTTCCTTAATTCCTTGGAAGTCGCTGAAATGTCATCATGTTCCACAGATGTAGTGCCACAAATCAATGGCACGCCACTTCGTGCGATAAGAAGTTTATTATCCGAGTTTCGGGACTCTATGAGACTAGTTATTGAACCGTTGAAAGAATTGGAGGAGCTGTTGAAACCTCGCCAACCTGATCCCGAACCTGAACCTAAACCTGAACCTAGTCCTATCGAAGAGGCATACCAAGATATTTTGGACAGGATTAATGGGGAAAAAAATTCTGAAGAGGTCACATATGATCCTAAACCTGTTTTATCTATTGAAGAACATATGGACAGGTTGGCGTTGACCATCGACAATAGATCAGCAGATGTACAACCTAGACTAACAGACCTGAAAAAGCTTTATGAGCGTGCCTAATTATTGACGCTTAGCTCTTTAGATTCATGCAAGAATTTACTAAAACATACAAGCAGATACTAAGGTCCTGCATGCATATAAGGTAAATAAGATGTTCGTTATAATATTTATGATAGATCATTACACTTAGAAGTAGAGCGGTCAAATCTATGATACATTCCGACACTTAAAATTCGTTTTCACTTCCTGATCTAAATTACTTCAGGTTGTAGATTAACCCTCTTGATGTAGATCAAGCTGTAGCACAGACGTACAAGATCAAAAAACCCACCAACTATAAATGAATCCGCCTAGAATATTTCTGAATAAATTTACCACTGTAATGAGGTAAGATGATGCGATAAACATAGAGCGCAAATTCGATCAAGAGATGATATGTCAACAGTCATATCTATCGCTTTGAAAGAGGGTCCACTGAGCTTCCAAAGTAACACACACATAATCTTGTGTCCCGTACCAAAACCGCGACTCTAGTACTTCTTGTCAATCTTGGTGTCTGGGTGTTTTTTAACTATGGTTTTTGCTTTGCCCACTACTTCCACTTAAATCTCATTACAGTTCCTAATTGGGAAATAAGTAAACACAATACCAACTAGTTTCGATTTTGTACCATAGTTTCTTTTTCCTGGTTTCTGAGGTAGAATTGCAAAACTTCACAGAGTTTGTTCTTCAACAACTACCTGAAGAGATATATTCTCGAACCAAACAAACCAGTGGATTCACTTGAACCATATATTCATTCCTCCTTTCCCTTCCTCAAACAAGATAATTCTAGATCGAATACTTCTCTCGGGCTGGACCTGCATGAATATTCTCCAAGTGGCTATCCAATTCTAACTATCATTCCCGAATAACTAGAGAGCTGGTTCCTCTTCATTAACACACAAAAATGTCAGGGTTCTTTGATTCATCTCCAAAACCAATTAGTCAAAACAAATTGAACCTAAGATTTGATTCATCACCTACAAGATCTAGCAAGACACATGGCTCTATATTATCGCTAACATCACCCACCAAATTAAATGTCGTTCATTCAGATTGGGATAGAAGTACAAACAAGAAAAACTCTCTTCGGAAAACATCATCATTCAATGGGACAACAACTACAGATAGATTCATCCCATCAAGATATACTGCATCCAATGGTATAGTCTCTGCTGAAGAGCAAACACTTCCTCCTCCAAATGCTTCACCATCAGAACACATTAAAGCCCAATCCCAAGCATTCTACAAACAATCAGTTGCTAATGCCTGTGGTATTGAAGTTGGTCAAAGAATCTTACAATATCAACCATTACCACCAAAAAGTAAGCATTTAATCCAAATGAACCAGAATTCCAACTTTCGTTTCAAAAAATCCACCATTGAACCAATCAGATCAAGAAAGATATCATCAAACCCAGAAAGAGTTCTTGATGCACCAGGTTTCATTGATGATTTCTACTTAAACTTGTTGAGTTGGTCAAGTGATAACTATCTTGCAATTGCATTAGAATCATGTTGTTACATATGGAATGCTTCAAAAGGATCAGTGTCATTATTGGCTGAATGTGATTATAATATTACCTCAGTCAGATGGTCTGAAGACTCATCATATCTATCAATCGGAAAAGATGATGGATCTATAGAGATTTGGGATATTGAATCAAATTCAAAACTAAGAACCATGAAGACCAAAACTGGTATAAGATTAGGTGCTCAAAGTTGGTCAAATCATCTAGTTACTGCTGGTTCTAAATCAGGTGAGATTTTCATCAATGATGTTAGAATCAAAAACCACATCACCTCTACTTTGAACAACCATGTTGGTGAAGTTTGTGGTTTAGAATATAGAAAAGATGGTTTACAATTTGCAAGTGGTTCTAATGATAACACAGTTTGCATTTGGGATAGTAGAAGTTCTATCCCACAATTTACAAAAACAACGCATACAGCTGCTATTAAAGCTTTAGCATGGAGTCCTGATATTAACTCATTATTGGCCACTGGTGGTGGTTCTTCAGATAAACAAATTCATTTTTGGAATACAACAACAGGTGCTAGAGTTAATTCAATTGATAATGGTTCTCAAATCTCATCATTACATTGGGGTTCTTCAGATTCTTTTGGAAGTGAGATTGTTGCAACAGGTGGTTATCCAAATAACAGTATTAGTGTTTACTCATATGAACACAAGATTAAAGTTGCTGAAATTGAGAATGCACATGATTCAAGAATCATTTCTGGTCAAATTTCTCCAGATGGTTCAACATTAGCAACAGTTGGTGGTGATGAAAACTTGAAGTTCTATAAAATTTTCAACTCCAACAAGAAAAAACTACAATCCAGTAGTATAGCTAATGGAAGAAACATGTCCAAAATCATGACCATTAGATGAGAAATGAATACCTGTTTTGAACAGTCGATCAAACTTTTAATGAACCTTTTAGATATCCCTTTAATGATGTGGCAAAAATTGTCATCTATTAGCACTCTTAGTGCTTTTAATAAAAATAATTTCCATTATAAACAATAGTAGTATCAGATCAATACATCTAGTGTAATAAGCATAAAGGTATGAAGGTATGTAAGGTTTTTCTTTTATACTAAACCAATGAACTCATTGGATTCAATCTAAAAGAAATTTGCGTCAGGAGCCTAGCAGTGCAATGGCAACGACACTATGTGATAAAAGAACCAATGAGCAAGCCCATTAAAACAGTTCAAATCACCGTAATCCAAAAATAAGGGTAACAAAGTTAAAAGTTCTCTATGAGAACATTTCAGTTGTTACACTGAAAAGAACAGATACTACACTTGATCTAAGCCAAAAGGCAAAGAGATTTAAGGAAAAGGAAAAAAGTGTATAGGTTTTCGTAGAAAAAAGAGCGGATTTGTCCTTTTTATATGTTTTTTGCCGCTTTTTTTTTTTTTTTTTTTTTTTCTTAGTGTGTTGGCAAAAGTGGGCGTACCGGTATTCGCGAAGTTGGCTAGAAGGTAGGGTAAGCATTAAGCATTAGTGAGAGTGGTGAGTAGTAGGACTTTGCTACTATGAATGGAAAGGTAATGTATTTGTGGTATGTGCTTTATATTGGTTTGGATTATATCACTACCATCTGATTATAATTGTTTATGGTGAATTAAATAGTTTGCTAATTCTTAATCATAATCACAATCAAAATCACTTAATGTTTCACTTTCAGTTGTCAAAAGTGCCTATAAAAATCCTAAATTCGGGCAACATTGGGAAAACTGAATTTTGGAGGTCACCGAATTAATCAAAACAACATCACATCATTTAATCATAAAACAAATCTACGCTTTACTTTATCATATTTCCCAATCACCCCCGAAATAAAGCTGTATCCTACTTCTGACTGATTTGATATCGAGTCTGCCTATCATCTTGTTTTATTTCTTTCCCGTTTATCTTCTTGCTTTCCATTATATTTCCAGACATACATTTTGATTGTTGAAATTCAAGGTCTCCTTTCCAAATAATCATACAATTTAACACTCCTATAATACGGTATAATACATTACACACAGCATAAACTATGTCTTCATTCCCTTCCATAGAACAAAGACTCGAGTCTACACATCTTTCCCACTCAGAAACAGATAGAATTAGAGAAACTCAAAAGAATGCTGTGCATGCTATAAGGTTATTCTTAAAATCTAAAACTTCATATGATGTGCTTCCAGTTTCTTATAGATTGATTGTCTTGGATACTTCATTACTGGTGAAGAAATCATTGAACATTTTATTACAAAACAACATTGTTTCTGCTCCATTATGGGATCCAAAAACTTCAAGATTTGCAGGTTTGTTAAATTCATCTGATTTTATTAATGTGATACAATACTATTTCCAAAACCCTGAGAAATTCGAATTTGTTGACAAATTAACCCTAAATGGTCTTAAAGATGTTGAAAAGGCAATTGGTGTCGAACCTATCGATACTGGTTCTATCCATCCATTCAAACCATTATACGATGCATGTGTTAAGATGATTGAATCAAGATCAAGAAGAATCCCATTGATTGATGAGGATGAAGATACACACAGAGAAATCGTTGTCAGTGTCTTGACACAATACCGTATTCTAAAATTTGTTTCATTAAATTGTAAAGAAACTGCAGATTTATTAGTTCCTTTGAAAGATTTAGGAATTGGGTCCATGAGAGAAAACAAAGCAGTTTCAACAGCTACAATGAATACACCAGTGATTGATGTTATCCAATTACTAAGTCATCAATCAATCAGTTCCATCCCTATTGTTGATGAATCATATAAATTGATAAACGTTTACGAAGCAGTGGATGTGTTGGGATTGATCAAAGGTGGTATCTACAACGATTTATCATTGAGTGTTGGAGAAGCACTAATGAGAAGATCTGATGATTTTGAAGGTGTCTACACATGTACTCTAAACGATAGACTATCCACCATAATGGATAACATCAGAAAGTCAAGACTCCACAGATTGTTTGTTGTGGATGATGAGGGAAGACTAATCGGTGTTGTGACTTTGAGTGATATCTTGAACTACATCTTGATTGGAGAAGCCGAGTAAACTCCTGTATAATGAAACAAATGCTAAAACGATATATCTGCTAAATACTGGCTGTATAATGTAGAACAACAATAGGTTTTAAGTGGTAACCCCAACAAAAGAACTCTCGTATTACATAATATATTACATAACCACTTACATAATCAAAAGTTATCACCTGACTTGTGCACATCTCCATTACATAATCACCCTATATAATTTAGGAGGAGATAGAACCGCGCCACAGTTTGTTTTTGGCACCGCGCTGCTTCCATACTTTATCGACAAATCGGACTAAAATGGTAAAGCAATCCCGGTACCACAGAACTGGAAAAGGAAAAGTGTTTGTTGGTTGCATGTTGGCGATGAATTTGTGATTTACACGAACGACGATAAAATATATTATTACTAATTACTAATCTTGACAGTTTTTAATCTTGTGATTCTATAAAAACAATAACAACTTTCCATAGTTTCATTTGCTACCTAATCATACAGACTCACACTAAGAACAATAGATAGTGATGAGTGGTCTCACAGTGGCACAAAACTGGAGAGATATCCCATGGCATGAGAAGCCTGAGATAAGGCAGATCACGCCAAGGGCAACAATAGCAGGTCTTGTTATTGGATCTATCATACTTATATCTAATTTCCAATTTGGTTTACAAACTGGTTGGGTTTCTATGATGTCGTTACCATCTGCATTGTTATCATTTGCCATCTTTAAAAACTTACAAAAAGTACTTAGTTATGAATTCACAGATGTTGAAAATGTCTTCATCCAAAGTATAGCTGTTGCTGTTGGAACTGGTCCATTAGCTTATGGGTTTGTTGGTGTCATCCCTGCAATCGAAAAGTTCTTAAGACCTGAAGAGTCTGGAACAGGGTCATTGGTGACGTTCAGTTTGAGTGATCTGATGATTTGGTCTTTAGGTTTGGCGTTCTTTGGTATATTCTTTGCAGTTCCTTTAAGAAAACAAGTTATTGTTAAAGAAAAATTACCATTTCCTTCTGGAAGTGCTACAGCTACACTAATCTCCGTGTTGAACGATACTGAAGTTCGTCATGATCATAAAGGTGAAATCAAACTACCCAGCGAGTATAATGAGCTATTACTAAGTGATGACGAAGAAGAAAACTCAAGTTCTTCAAATGAAGTGAATCATGTATCTTCTCAACCTAATGAAAGTACATCACTTTTAGAATCTCAAAACTTGAAATCTTTACAAAACACTCAGTTATACAGCCAAAATATGAGATCCTTACTTGCTACGTTTACGTTTTCATCAAGTTATACCCTCTTAACATATTTCATACCACAATTGAGAAGTCTACCTATCTTTGGTGATTTCCTCAGTACAGAATACTTATGGAACTTACAACCTTCCCCAGCTTATATCGGACAAGGTATAATCATGGGTCTTCCTACTGTTTCATACATGTTATTCGGATCTTTGTTAGGTTGGGGTGTTTTAGCACCATTAGTTAAACATCTTGGTTGGGCAGAAGGTCCAGTTGATGATTGGAAAACAGGTGCTCAAGGCTGGATCTTATGGATCAGTTTGGCCGTCATGGTCAGTGATAGTGTTATTTCATTCATAGTTGTCACTATACAATCAGCATGGAGATTGTATAATGAAGCACATCCTAAAAATGGGAAACTTGTTGAAAATGAAAAAGATGAATTGGATCCAAAATACTTGGTTGATACAAAGACTGTTGTCATTGGATTGATAGCTTCTTCTGTGCTGTGTGTCTTCACCTTTGTCTATCTATTCGATACAACCATTGTTCCAATTTATTCTTTGGTCATTGCCATCATCTTAGCATTGTTCCTGAGTGTGTTGGGTGTTCGTGCATTGGGTGAAACTGATATGAATCCAGTTAGTGGTATTGGGAAACTTTCCCAACTGATCTTTGCTCTTGTTATTCCAAGAAATCATCCAGGTGCAGTCTTAGTTAACTTGGTAGCTGGTGCCATCGCAGAAGCCGGTGCACAACAAGCTGGTGATTTAATGCAAGATTTGAAAACTGGACACTTGATCGGTGCTTCACCTTATGCTCAATTCATTGCACAAGTTATTGGTACTATTTGGTCTGTTGTATTAAGTGCAGTGATGTACAAAGTTTATAACGTTGTTTATGAGATTCCTAATAAGGTGTTCCGTATTCCAACTGCTGTTATCTGGATTGATTGCTCCAGGCTGGTTACTGGAGATGGTTTACCACCATATGCATTTGAATTCTCCATCTTTTTTGGAATAATCTTTGGTATCATTTCTTTATTGAAAAACATATACAAAAACAATGAAAAAGTACAACAGAAATTGATTTGGTTACCATCAGGTGTTGCTGTTGGTATTGGTATTTACAACACTCCTTCTTTCACCATTGCTAGATTCTTAGGTGGTGTTATCGCTTACATTTGGTTGAAAAGAGTATCTCATAGCCATGAGGGTAAAACAGCCATGATTGTTTTCAGTAGTGGACTGGTGCTTGGTGAAGGAATGTTCAGTATTGTTAATATGATCTTAACAAACTTTGGCATCCCACATTTATGATTTTAATGACGTTACATGAATTAATTTTTTAGAGATTTAGATCATTAATGACTTTCATTCATATATTTATTATTCATATAAATAAATAAATAACGTTCTGCAAATTATGTGATGACTTAAGGATTATTGTTTTTATTCTGTAGTTCTTTCTTCCTTATTTCTTTGATTTGAGTATCTCTATGGAACTGTACTCTGCTTAAGAAATCTTGTCTTTCCAAGTAACCATTCTTATTATGTTGGACTAATTCATCATTAATACCTTCTTTATCAACAAATTGAGCGAAATCGACTTTTGATTTCTCCAGAGTGTTAAATTTAGGCTTGATTGATCCATTGATTATACCTTCTAATAGAGGAGGTCTTTTTCTTATTATTCGAAGTTTTTCACCTTTTTCATTGACATTCTGTTTTGATGTTGTTTTATCAACAGTTTCTTTGACATCATTTGAAGATTCAACTTTTTCATCTGCTTTCAAAGAGCTTATATATGCTTTAGCTTCAGCTGATTCTCTATCAATCCATCTTTCCTCCGTTATTATCTCACCCGCATACTCGTATTTTCTTTTAATTTTGATTTTTTCATTTGCATTTAATGGTTGTGAAGACTGAGTTAATGATTGTAATGACGAACTATAACTGTGTTTCAGACGACCTTGTGCTTCTTGTTGTAGTTTTTGCCATGCCTCATCGATATTTACGGAGGTTTTACCATAAAGTGCGGATTTGAAGTGTTTCTCTTGTTGTTGCTCCAAGGCTCTTTGAGTTCTGGTCTTGATCAAACCACCTTCAGCACTTTCAATCTTACTATAGTTTGCACTTTTCACTTCCTTTTCTGTATCCACATCAAAGTCGTCATCATCTTTAGACTTTTTAGCTTTCTTCTGGGGGCGCGAGTCCTTATCTTCGTCGTCATCACTAGAGAAGTCCTCATCTTGTTCTTGTATAAGTTGTTAGTATAGTGTTAAAGAAAGAAAGAAATAAATAAATAAAAGACAGATACATACGGTTCTCTGGGTTAAAATCCTCGTCTTCTTCCTCGATGTAGTCTTCCTCTTCTTCGTCTTCGCGTTGGTCTTGTGCCCTGCTGCTCATCTTTGCCCTTGTTCTTCACTTCTTTTCCTAGCTAAAATGTACCGGTCAGTAACAGTTCCCTATTTGAATTCGTTAACTATGCGAAAACCGCGATTATTTGAATAAACAAAACAAAATCAACAAAACAAATAACAAACAAATAGACAAATCTCACTAAAACAACAATTGAAACAACAGAACAAAACAGAACAGAACAACAAACTGTCCACGCGATCAGACAATTGTGCGAAGATGATGCTCAAGCGCAAGAACGAGGAAGACACGGTCAGCGAACAGCCGGACAAGGCAGCGAACAAACGACTGGCGCTGGACGCAGAGGCAGTGGAAGACGATACCACAGAAACAAGCAAGAATTTGGACTCAGAAGGTGACACGCCGCTTGTGAACTCGACCGCTAATACTGACAATGATGAAACTACAAAGAAGATATCCAGCCACAAGGTTTATAACACTGATCCAACTTTCGTACATTTCAGAATGCTGTGTCAGGTCAAGGAAGCTGCTCTTATCGTGGGAAAAGGTGGTGAAACAATATCACATATTAAAGAAGCTTCAAAAACATCGGTCAATGTCAGTGACAATATCAGAGGAGTGATGGAACGTGTTGTACATGTGAAAGGTCCAGCTGAGCACGTTGCTAAAGCATTCGGTCTTATTACAAGAACCATTTTGGGTGAAAAGGAAGATGTACCATCATCTCCAGAGTCCAGATCGTTCGAGCTAAGGTTGTTAATTCCTTATCCACTTATGGGATATGTGATAGGAAAACAAGGTGTGAGATTCAGAGAGATTGAAGGGAAATCTGCAGCTCAATTGCATTCAAGCCCAGAAAATCTCTTTCTTTCAAATGATCGTCTATTAAGTATCACTGGAGTTGCAGATGCCATTCATATAGCGACATATTATGTTGCACAGACTATTCTGGAACATGTTAGCCGGTTTAAAGGTAATTTTGTTTACTATAACCCTGCTTCAATTCTCCAGATCCAACAGCATCATTCACAACTTCCCCAACCACAACTCCCACAGAATCAACAGCAGCATCCACAGATACAGCACCAACATCAACAACAGCAGCAGCAACAGCAACAACAGCTTCATGCTCACTTACCACATTCACCAGTATTCAACAACTTTATGACATATCCAAACATTCCTCCAAATCTCAACCAGCCCCATTTCCAACAGTTCCCTAACAACAGATACCCTGTTAATCCTAGAAATAATAATAATAATCTAAGATACAGATACCCAAAGCAACCTCAGGATTTCCAGCAATTCTCTAGCGCTATCATAGATACTACGATACCTCCATTCCCATTACAACCACAAGGACCAATCAAATCTCAAGATATATTAATACCTAATGAATACGTTGGAAATGTGATAGGAAAAAGTGGGAAGAACATAAAACACATAAATGAACGTACAGGATCAAGAATAAACATTGGAGATCCAGATCCAAACTCGGATCAAAGAACAATAACTATTGTTGGAACAGAATTCGGAAACCAAACAGCTATAATGCTCATAAATACAAAGATTGAAAGTGATCGTGCTAATAATGAAGCCAAAGCAAGACTTCAAGCCCAGAATGAGAATTTGGCCAATGCTGATTGAAAAAAGAGATTGAACCGTTCAATTGCAGAATAGTGAAATGGTTGGCTCTGCTCGGGGGTCGTCTGGTTTACATTGTAATAGAACAAAAACATCCGAAAGATTTCTCATTATTTCACTGTTATAAATTCAAAGAGTAAGGAGCTTCACTTGTATGGTTCCAGGTCTTGTATATACTGACAGCTTCAATATGCTGTTCTTCAAAGGTTTACAGTGTACAGATCTCCACATCGTGAATGTTTTGAGAAGAGATCTACCCCAAGATACCAGTTTGAAAACACTACTCGTATCAGAACTGGATACGTGATCCACAATTGCTAGGCATGTATAACTAAATATTAATCAATGATTATCAGGGACAATAGTCACACGTAGGTTACTTCTGTAGATATTAAAGCCCTCTACTAATGGCTTTCAGCAGCCAACCATTTCATATACACTACAAGTCCAACCCTTATATGGTATACTAATACAGTCTATCCATTCACGTATACACACAAGATTTATAGAATTCACAACCTTCTTATGATTTGGCTTGATTGTTGATCTTCTTAGAGTTCAACCAGTTAATGAAATCGAAGAAGATTGAACTAGTCAACTTAGAGTTCTTCTTCTTCCACCAGTTCTTCATTAAATCACTGTATAGATCAATGATATCATCAACGTTATTCTCATCTAATTGTAATAACTGTTTAGCTATGAAGATTGAACATTGGGAAGAAGATAAGTTGAAATCATTAGTGTTTGAACTCTTTAATAAATCTTTTTGAATGATCATCAAGGTTTCAATCAATTGTTCTCTATCAATTGTTTCCAAGACAATTTTAGATTTACAGATCTTGTTCTTTAATAATTTATGGATCTTCACACCTAATCCTTTATCTAGGGTTAATTTCAGACCAGTTAATAATGGGATAACGGTACTGATGATCAATTCACTGTTTGGATTTTTCTTGACAAAGATTTCAATGAAGTCAACAACACGATGTTTGAAAAGTAAGATGTTTGATCTTGCTTCTTCAACTTCCAATTTTCTTTTATTACCAGTTTGAACAGTTTCAAGAGCTTCTTTTCTTTGTTTGAAGATTCTACTCAATTGGTCATCAATTTCAATCATTTGTTCATCATCCATTGATTCATCGGAGAAATCATCATCTTCATCAGATGGTATATCGGCACCAGCTGGGATTTTTAAAGCTTCAGCCAATGCGACATTTGTTTTTTGTTCAACTTCTTCAACAAAATCTTTTGGACCTTCTTCTTCGGCATTATCAGATTCATCATCTTCGTCATCTGAGCTTTCTTCTGAATCTTCTTCTTCTTCCTCTTCATCTTCATGACTATGAGAATGATCATGTTCGTCATCATGGTCATGGTCATGATCGTGCTCATCATCGTTTTCTTCTTCATCTTCATCAACAAATTCATCTTCACCTTCGAATAAAGCCTTTTGACCATCTTTATTCTCCTTTGTGGTGATGATATCAAACAATAATTCTAATCCATTCGAATCAACTTTATCACAGAAATTCTCCCAAACGATCAAACTTAATTTTTTCAATAATGATGATTTCTGACTGATAAAGTTCAATAAGATTTCAACCAATCCGAGAACACTCTTACTTTCACTATCTGAAGAATCATCATCATCTTGTCTTGAAGTTTTCTTTGATTCGTGATAATACTCTTGAACTTCTTCTAAAGTACTAACAGATTCAGAATCACCTGAAAATAACTCTAAAATCAACATGGAGAATAATAGTTCGAATACTAATAATCTTGAAGTATCGATATGTGTTGAACTTTCTCTCAAAGAACGGATCTTCTTCAATGTTTTTAACGATTTTTCCTTGACAGTGTTCAACTCTTCATCGAATTGGAGTAATGGTTCCTCACCTGATTCTAACAAATCCAATAATGAGTTTAAAGCTTTATAAGACCAAGTTTGATTATCAGTACGTGGAATGGAGATAACATCAGCTAGAATTGAATTGACTCTTTCTTGAGCAAATTCAACCAATGGATCAGTAGGCTTTTCAGTTTCTTCATCATCATCAGAATTAGCAT
Organism: Wickerhamomyces ulmi; assembly: GCA_030569675.1. NCBI lineage: Eukaryota > Fungi > Ascomycota > Saccharomycetes > Phaffomycetales > Wickerhamomycetaceae > Wickerhamomyces > Wickerhamomyces ulmi. Next base: position 140,368 of record JAJMLN010000015.1, read on the forward strand.
CATCTTTCTCTTTCTTGTTGTTGATTTCTTTAGATGAACTGTTTTTGAAATAAGATACTTTGATTAATGCTTTCAAGATCTTGTCAACCCATTCAAAATCATTAGTCTTGGATAAAGTTGATTTCTTAGCACGAACCAAGTGTAATAATTGATCAATGGCCCATTTTTGGGTTTTGAAAGGATCAGAGTCTTTAATGGATGTAGGATCCTCCAAGATTTTAATGAATATTTGTGAAACTTTCTTGTTAGAAACATCTGGAGAGTTTATTAATGATTCGGTTGTTTTGGATTTAGTCAATCTATCGAATTGTAAACTACCATATTCACCGACTAATAATTCTTTCAAAGTTGGAATGATCTTTGTTGGTTTTGTAGATGAGATCTCAACGATTTTTGATAAGGTCTTTTTGGCAATCTTGTTCAATAGTCTATTATTATCAGATGATTGATTGATCAAGGTTCTTAAAAAGTTTTGAGAAAACAAAATTGAAGTATCCTGTGGCTGAACAGCTTGGTAGAGTAATTCAAATACCTCGAATCCCCAGTATTTACGTTCATGAGATGCCTTTTCATTAAAGAAACTCTCATCAATGATAACTTTCCAGAATTCAGAAACTGTTAATTGTTCAGTCGAGGCTTTCTCTGAATTTGTTTTCTGTTTCTTTTGTTTCTTATCACTTGACTTCTTTCTTTTCTTAGAGTTTGAAACTTGTTCATCAGTGGTTTCTTCGTTATTTAGTGATGTAAGCTTTTCAACTAAGAATGGCCAAACGAAATGAAGTCTTGGAGACCAGTTTCCTTTTTGTTTCAAGTTCTTTGAACCTTTCTCGTTTTGTTCTGATTCTTCACCTGTGGAGATATCTTTCAAGACTTTGGTCAATAATTGTAAGTTTGATCTATGTAATGGATCTAGGTTCGACCAGTTCTTATTTTGAAATTGAACAGAAGATGAAATTTCTGATCTGAATGATTCAGTCAAGGTTAAGTATAGAGCTAACCCTTCTGTGGTTAGTGATAATTGTGCTTCATCAACTTTAACAAAAATGTAAGAAAGTAAATCTGTTGGGATTGAAACAGTTTCATCTTTGATGATATTAAAGATTGTGAACAAAGCAGATTCTCTGATCCATGATTTTAAACAGGCTAACTCAATCAAACTATCAACAAACAGTTTAAAGTCTTGTTCAGTAACATTAATCTTGTTGGTGGATCCAATCTGAGCTACAAATTTGGATAATGCTTGTAACCCAAATAGTTTCCCGAATAAAAGAGCACGTTCTTCTTTACCATTGGCAGAGTTTGGTACTTTAGTGTTAGTGTTAATCAGCTCGATAAGCCCATTGACGGTTAATGCACCTTCAGTTAATCTGATACTGATGATTTCTGTAAGACAAGTAGAGAACCCTAGTCTTGAAGAACCTCTAGATGAGGATAGACCTTTGATCAGTCTACTTATGGCATATTCCCATTCTGCTTCGTCTTTAGCTTCGGACAGCTCGTTGATCAATGCGACAGCAGCACCAATACGTTCTTTTTCCAGGTCACTGGACAATCTGTAGTAATGATCTCTTGAGACAGTCATTGCTTGCTAGTCCCTCTGTGATTACTACTGAGATCTTGTCTCTATCACAAGCTCATCACATCAGTACTAAAACCAAAATTTTGTATAATTTTTCAAATCAGGCACGTGACCAGAGACAGAAACGGGCATTTTCACTGATTAAGACAAGTATTGAAAGTAATTACTAAATTAGGAAGTCGAGAGTACTAGCCCGGGTAACACCAGAAATATCGAATTGAACGAAAAAAGTGAAAAGGAGAATGAACAGAAACAATTGGTCAACAAAAGAAGCATCCAAATATCAACTAAAAATGTCTGCCTGGAGAAAAGCTGGTTTTTCGTATGTTCATTCATTTTCACACTGGACAATTGCCCTTTTCAATTGAGTAAAAACAACCAATTTTATGTTGTTTTGTTTTACGTTTCCAGTTTTTTTAATTCAATTCATCTTTCAGGTGTACTAACAACACCCATAACTAGATTCAACAAATACTTGCAGATTTCTGCTCAAACTGTTAGAAACTCTCTAAAAGCCGAATTCAAAACTGCTGCTGTGGAGTCCAGAGGTAAAACTGATTCTAAAGTCATCAAATACGAAAACGGTGTTGCTAAAGAAGCTGTTCCATTATCCAAATAGAGTACACTATAACCACGATGTACAATTACATTAAAATTTGATATTCTAATGACATGAAATAAAACATATATTTGCTCTGTGTGGGCAACTACATAGTCAAAAAAACAATACTAAAGCGTTTATGAGTTTATATTTGTAGTAGTAACACGTAGAAATGTGGACATTTTATTGGTTAATGATCAAGTGATTCGTGCAAAGTTCCCGTTTCTCGCATTTTCGGAAACCTACATAACAATTTAATTCTAGTACCTGAAAAACACGAACATCACACAATTCACTTAACGTCACGTTGTGCTTATTTGGGAGAGTGATAATAAGACTAGACTGATTCATCAATACAAGTATTCAAGATAACAGAACTTACGCTGAGTCATTTTGTCTTTTCCAGCAACAGATTCATGACTATATAAAAAGTCTAGAAGAATTAGTCACAACTTTAACGAAGTACCCACAAGAAGTCACATATCATGTTGGGTCTCCTGAAGTCGAAACCAGGTTACAGTCCCTTTCTGTCAGTGCTGACAGCTTGTTCAAGACACACGTATAAACACGCTACAGTGAGCATAAGGTCATATTCATTTCAATCATACGCATCATATTCAGCATCAAATTCATCTTCATCTTCTCCTTCATCTTTATCATTATCATTATCTTCATCATATCCACATACCACATCAAAATGGTCTCTAATACCCCTCCAATCGAGACCAAGATTAACTAAATCACCAAAATTAACACAAATAAGAGCATACTCTAGCTCGAAACCCAAAGACTCGGAAGAACCTCCGAAAGATCATAAAAAGGAGCCAGAGCAAAAAACATTACCCAAGAGAAAGGCATGGCAAGATGTATTCAAACTTCTGACTCTAGTGAGACGTGATATCAAACTATTAGGTCTTGCTATCATCTTGCTTGTGACATCATGTACCATCAACATGACAATGCCAAAAGCATATGGTATGGTTTTAGATGCTACTAAACATGTTTTTGAAGGTAAAATTCCAAACATTATCTATGACTTATCACTTTATCAATTTGTGGGTATCCTTGGTGGGTTTTTATTCATTGGTATAGCAGCAGATTATGGTCGTATTATCTTATTGAGAGTCTTGGGAGAGAAACTAGTTGCTAGATTAAGATCCAACACCATCAAGAAAACTATGGCTCAAGATGCTGAATTCTTTGATGTTCATAAAGTTGGTGATCTAATTTCAAGATTAGGATCCGATGCATATGTTGTTTCCAGATCAATGACACAGAATATCAGTGATGGGTTCAAGCATTTCATAAATGGTGGTATCAGTATAAGTGCCATGTTTTTGATATCCACTCATTTGGCATCTACTGTGTTTATGTTCTTGCCTGGTATCTTGGTTGGTACTATATTGTTTGGTAATAAAGTTAGAACAATCTCAAGAGGTATCCAAGAAGCTACAGGTAATTTGACTAAAGTTGGTGAGGAACAACTGAGTGGTATCAAGACCGTTCAATCATTTGTTGCTGAATCTAAAGAACTAAGAAAATATAATGATGCTATCAGAGGAATTTTCCAATTAGGTAAAAGGGAAGCTAAACTAAATGCAACTTTCTTTTCAGGAATCTATGCAATTAGTGATATCACATTCTTGGTTATATTGAGTTATGGTGCTAATTTGGTTGCATCTGGCGCCATGTCAGTTGGTGATTTAGCTGCTTTCATGCTTTACGTCAACCACTCTGGAAGTGCTATGTATGGTCTAGCTTCATTCTACTCTGAACTAATGAAAGGTACTGGTGCTGCTACTAGAATTTTTGAATTAGTTGATCAACAACCAAAAATCAAAATAACAGAAGGCTTACCTGTTCTTGAGAAACCAAAAGGTGAAATCACATTCAATCATGTCAATTTTGCATATCCAACAAGACCAAAGCTGACGATCTTTGATGATTTAAGTTTCAACATTCCTGCAGGATCTAATGTATGTGTTGTTGGTCCTTCTGGTCGTGGTAAATCTACAATCACCTCATTATTATTAAGATACTATGATCCACTTGGAGGACAAATCCTGATCGATGGTCATGATATCACTAAATATAACACAAGAAGTCTAAGACGTCATTTAGGTGTTGTTCAACAAGAACCTATTTTGATGTCTGGTACCATTCGTGATAACATAACTTTCGGTCTTAAAGAACGTCAAGTTCCTGAAGAAAAAATCATTGAAGCTGCAATCAAAGCCAACTGTCATGATTTCATTGTCAAATTTCCAGATGGGTATGATACAGTGATTGGACCAAGAGGTGCACTATTATCAGGTGGTCAAAAGCAAAGAATCTCCATAGCTAGAGCTTTGATTAAAAATCCATCAGTTTTGATATTGGATGAAGCAACATCTGCATTGGATAGTAAGAGTGAATCTGCTATCAACCAGACATTACAAAGACTAATCAGAACTGAAAAGATGACAACCATTTCAATTGCCCATAGATTATCTACTATCAGCAATGCTGATATAGTTATTGTCCTAGGGTATGATGGTAAAGTCGCAGAAACTGGTCATTTCTATACATTATACGCCAATAAAGAGAGTGCACTATATAAGCTTCTGAATGAGGAAAAAACTGAGGAACAACACAAGAAAAAACCACAAGATGAAATCGATGAAGAGAACCATGATCATGAAGATGATAGTGAGAGAGAATTTATCGAGAAAGAAGTACTCAAAAAAGGTTACGTTGATCTTGAACATGATACTAGTGTCATCAACGAAAAGGTCATTCACAAAGCAGAACAACAATCGAACGTACACAGCTAAATGCTGAATAACACAACTACATAGCTATATATATCATTTTGACCACTATGTCATTATGCTTGTATATATAACAAATTCAATTTACATATTCATTCCGTACATACCTGATATAGGATACCCACCACTGCCATGTAGTAAACCAAAGCTCTATAGAGTGCTATAAGTGATGCTTTATCAGTGTAAACCTATATAAACCTCTATAGCTGTGTGTTACCCTCCTCAGATCTGTCTTATTCCACAAAGGGAAATAAGCGCGAAGTGGTTGAAACATAAACAAATTCAAAAAAAATCCCAAAAGTAAACAAAACAAAACAAAGCAAAATCACATAAACTTTGAAATCAGAAAACAGAACAATTTGTTGACAGCTTCTTCAGAAAAGCAACCAGAAAACAGGCTCTAGAAACAGGAGCCACTATGTCCATCAAAACTCGACTTTCTGAGGTGCTCACGATACGATTGCACTTCAACTTCTTTCAGAGTATCGCGAATTTGGAGCCCTTTGATCTCAAAAGATTGGAGAGCCTCATAGAAGAACTACTGCACTACTTGAACCAAGTTGAACTAATATTCCAAGATTTGAAGACATATGATACAGAGCTTCTCACGAATCTAGAATGGGTTGCTGAAGGAAATAGTCATTTCTACGATATATATAGAAACATCGATTCTATTGATTCCATTGTGCTACAAGCACTAAACTTACTTGAAAACAATATGGATAAAGATCCAGATATTGCCAGTGCAACGATATTTGACGAATTAGATAAGCTTAGTGAGATAAGTTTGAGACTGAAACAACACCATCTACTACCGTTCAAAGCAACCATTGATCTATCTGTGGAATATAATGAGATCTGTAACCTTACAATGAATTCAATCAACCAAGAACTAGAACACTGTTTGAAGAAATGTTTCAAAATACATGAGAAAAGATTCAGTTCACCCGTTCGTCATGCACCTACTTTCAATTTGGAGATGTTAACAAAGAAGCTCCTGCAGCAAAGGTCTAATTTGAAACTACCACTACTTAATGAGATTGATAATGAGCTTTATGAAGAATATCTAGAATTGAAAACAGCAGTGGATCCACTTAAAGTAAGCTTGAGTTTCATTCCATCAAAGATTGCTGAATTCACAGCAAAGTATAAGGATGTTGATGAGTTTCATGTTTCTCAACTAAATCACAAGTATGATAGTTTACTTAAAGAATTGGATTACTTACAGAATGAAGTTAAAGATCTTAAGTATGATTTGGTTGATTCTAGATGGAGTGAAATTTTCAGTTATCTAAATACTGAAATGTCATTTTTGATAAAAGGTGTGGAGAAAGAACTTTCTAAGATACATAATATTGATTCAGATAATAAGGGATCATTTAAAGCCCAGATTCTAAAAAGACTACGGTATACTACTAAGATTGTTGAAAACACATTCACATTGATTAATCAAGCTATTGATGAACAACTTATAGATCTTAATGTTACTGAAAAAAGTAATGAGTTAGCAGAAGAATGGTTGACAGTCAAAAGCAAAATACCCGAAGACTTTTTGAAAGAAATTGAAGAAGATGACGAGATTGATGATTCAAAAGATATAACGAAAGCTTTCAAAACATTATCATTGGATGGTAGCCAAAGTCCAAAAGGTCTTACATCAAAGAGAGATAAGCGTAGAAGTAAAGCTGGTCAATTTTTAATGGGTAAAATGAACTTAGTCCCTGTGCTAATTGAAGGAGATCCTACATCCGTGAAGAAACCTGAAGAGCCACCAATTTCACATAGAAATGTGCTGAGTGATAGCGTTAAGCTAAACCAACTGGACATATCACCATCTAAGGCTAAACCATCAACTGCATCCATCGAAAAAATTATGAAATTACCACCATTAAAATCAGCCTTATCAGTTGAGCTTGAATTTGAAGATGATACCACTAATTCCTTCAATATTGATCGATATGAACATCCTATCACAAGTATAGAGGAAAGTCCGGTGCTTCAACCTCCTCAAGATACCAAGATTCACAAGGTAGAATCGAACTATCATCCAGATGATGTTTTCCAAACACCACTTCCTAAATCAAGATGGGTGTCTAAAGTTGAACCGGATTCTGCCACTTACGAACAACCTACTAGTATTCCAACATTGACAACAACAAGTACTGAGAAACAATCAAGAATACCTCGTCCAGTTTCAAGACTTGGAATGAGTGAACGACCAGGTTCAAGACTTGGAGTCAGTGAAAGACCAGGTTCAAGATTAACAGGAATTAGATCAACTTCTAGTCTAGGTACAAGAACAATGACAAGACCATCAACGACAATGGCATTATCTAGAAACCTGTCTGAAGAAAGACCATCATCTAGAATAGCCATCAGATCCAATAGAAACTCAATGATACCCGAAACACCAATTAGATCAGGAGGCTCTACTAATAGAAGACATTCATTATTGCCACAACCTACACCAATCAAAGAAATGATGGATATAAGGAGTGCATCAAGATTAAAGGCTTGTCGCTCTGTACAAGGAAGTCGACTACCTCTATATAATGAACGGCCAGCTCCTGAGAAAGCTGTCTGGAGATGATTCAAGTGTGTTTGAAACTGGAACCTTTGATAATAAATAATGATTATGATTCCCGTTTTCGTAAGATACGCATAACCTCCCACGATTCAAGTCAGTATGAGAAGTATTACAGAGCTCATGTATGGACTTCATTAACATCATATTATCTCTAGTGTAAATAGTAACAAACATAACACCAACTATAGAAATGCCATACCACTTTATAGTATATTTGTTTCACAATTACAATATTAAGGATTCTAATATACACGCAGCACTGCTTGTACATGCACGCCTGAAGTGAAATAGCTACTATACTGCATACGTCTAGTGCTAGCTGGTAAAATACGGCCTTTTTATAATATAGTAGACGTCTAACTATACTACGCCGGAAATCCAAATTTATAGTATAAACAGAAAAAATAGAGCTAAATAACGGTATTAACTGTACATAGGACGGTAAGTTGCTATTAAGTTTCAATATAAGCACACAATTGAAGCTTTTATAAGCTTGTTCGATGAATATTTAATATTTAAATTTTATTAATCTAACATTTGAACTACTCTAAATTTCAATAATGAAATAGGAAGTCCTCAAAATTATTTCAAAAATTTTTTGCGCAAAAACAACTAGCTCAATTGAGCTATAAAGAAGCTACTACTATGATGAATAGTATAGTCTGAGTATATCCTTGTACTAATCCTACAATTTATACTCCAAAAACAGCGACTTTTACCAGTAAAATCAGTAAACTCCATAAACACCGAAACTCTTTTTAAATAAATTGGGCTATTCGCGAAAATTTCTGTTCTAATGAAAAATTTTGTGTCTGAACGAGCTTCAAACATCTTCAAAAGTAGTCATTTTCCACTGGATTCAACATGTTTTCTCGATGTTCGCTGGGATCACGATACATACACTCAAGCAGGAGACTTCTGCAGGAGACAAAGACCCCATCTTTTGAAAAAGTCGTTCAAAAATTGGGTAAAGGAAGAAAAATAGCACCAGAGAAACAATCATTAGTGATTCTTAATGCTAAACAATCTAATATATTCAGAAATAGTAGAAAAGTCCCAAAGTTCTTTCAAGAATCAGCTGAACAACAGCCCTTTGATATACATCTTGATGAGTCTTTAAGACTGCTGAACTCAAGCAGGTCTGGTAAAAAACTATCACAAACGGAATACTTTAAACTATTTGATCAGTTCAAACCAAGAAAGAATGCCATCTCAAAGAAAAGATATGAACAATTAGTTCAGGAGATCTCTAAAGTGTTTACTATAAAACAGATCATCAAATACTTGGAAACATCATATCCTAATATACCACTTTCTCATAGACCTACAAAATCTGCATTATTGGAATTAACCATCACTAAAGCATGGAGAGTAAGTATCAATGATACTATAAACCCAGAAGAGGATTTGATCGTACAAAGAGTGTTTGACTTCAATCCTAAAGAGTTATTCTTGATATTATGGATGAATCCTTTTGATGATTGGATCAGAGTTAATGTTGAAATCAGTGTCATTCCTGAAGAACTACGAGTAATAGTTAAAGCTACAAAACCATACTTACAATATATTGAGATAAGTATTGATAGAATGTTGAAGAACATCAAAGAAGAATATGTCAGTCTTGAGCAGATAATGGCAATCTCTAATGGTAACCATGCTGATATTTCTTTGTTAGATATCCAAAGATTATCAGGTGTCTTTTTGGAGAGTTATAAATCAAAAGATTTGGATACAGTGCCTGATTCTGCTTCAGAACCTTCAAACATACAGAAGGAAGGTGAACATAACTATTTGATGTCTGCATTTGGAAGAAAGGCATTTGCTGAATTCAAGAGATTAATCGTATGGTCTTTGGAACATAACTCATTTGAACAATCTACTGTTCATGCTGATTTTGAGAATCCAGAATATAAAGCTTTCAATTTATTCACAGATCCATCATTGCCTTGGATCTACAGAAGAAAACAATGGCTTCGTTCAAAACAACCAAAGACTCACAATGCATTACCACCACCAATCACCATTGATAGTGATAAGATTTACGATCAATTATACGATACATCCTCTACCTCCACTTCTGAAGTTATTGAAACCTCATCAGATGAGTACAAACAAACAGCTATAGCTGTCAGTCTTGGTCATTTACTGTTCAGAGAATCACCAACTACAAAGGAAAAGAAGTTCATCATGAACACAAATATCCCATTCGCACATCAAAAGATCCTAAAACTACCATTATATAGAGAACCTGAAGACGATTTTGATTCAGATACATTACTAGATTATCATTCATACTTTGCACAACTGAAATTCCTACCATCTCCATTCAACAATCATGATAATTTCAAAAAATACCCACCAATTGAATTCTGGTTTGACCTTGATGAACAAGAAGTTGCCAGAATAGATTCATTACAAGTGCTACGTGTCATTGAAGATAAAAGTTCTATAGTTTCCCTACCAGCATACCCAACTGATTTAAAATTCATCAAATCAGATAATGATGCATTGATTGAACCATCTAATGGGTCTGAAGATTGGTTATCTGACCAGCCTGGTGTTAAGAGATTTTTAGAACTGGCTCGTTTAGATTTTGGTGGAAAGATCAATCCAAAAATCCCTGAATACGTTGAAATTAAACTACCTGGTATTGATGAACCTATCAGGTATGATTATGTCCATTTATCATATAGAAAACAATTAGATTTGAACTATAATGATAAATTATTACAATTTTCAGTTATTGAAGGTGGTTCATTGGGTGGAAGAACTAGTGAGGTGGTGATTGTGGGTAAACATGGTGGTGATATGAATAGAGAAGAGTTTAAAGAGTTTACGAATGAGACTATAGAATTCGTTCAAACTTTGACTAAGGATTGAACAACAACGAATGGTTTACATGTACATATTTAAAATACCTTGATTAGAAACGCATAAAATACAAAAGCTTAATGACTCATAATAATAACAATGATAATAATTTTTAATAATAGTAGTAATCGCTAAACACATATGAGTTCTATGACTTTGTTTCACAATCACCAACCAATGAAATCTCTTCCAACTGGTCTAAACACTTTGATCTTTCCACTCTTCAAATCAGCAGGTTTATAAGACCCATGTTTAACTTTACCATTCTCAACTTCAATGACTCTGAATTTTCTCTTTTCTAAATCAAATTCAGTTAAAACAGCAGCAAATGGTACACCATCATTACCGACTTCAACAATTGATTTTTGACGTAATTTCTTATGAACTGTAAATTTCCCTTTATTTATAGCAACAATATCACCAGGTCTGAAATCTTCTTCTTGATGGACTTCTTGATTGTTTGAATTTGTATATATCGTTGCACCGTAACTTCTTAATCCGACTGGTGGTAAGATTCCAGGAATCTTGGAGAATATGTATGGAACTAATGGTTCGTTGAATGATTGATTAACCAATGTGGTAGCTAGTTGGAATACCTTGGATCCAAAATCCGCAGAGTATCTTTGTAAATCAGATTTCACCAATTTTGGAGCTGGTTCATATGTTTGTTTGATTGATACTGTTCCTTCAGGATCTTGAGACTCATATGATACATTTAGTATAATTTGTGAGTTGTCTTGGTTTAAAATATAATAATCTTTCAATATCAATGTCTTACCTTTTCTTCTGGAAACAGCATTCTTGTCAACTTCAAATATCAATTCTTTACCAAGTTTACCTTGTAATGATGATGGAAGTTGATTATCATTGATCCACCACCCTGATGATAGATCATAGTCAGCAGTTTCAATATTACCACCAGAAGAAGCTATTTGTTCAGAGAATGAAGAACGTCCAACGATAGGTGATCCACCGGCAGGTTGAGGGATTTGAGGAGGTGGGTAAGGAGCTGAGAATTGTGGTGATGATAATTGTCCTTGTGAAGAAATTGAGCTAGGTCCTCTAGGAACAGTTGGGGAAGCATATGAATCAACTGGTGATTGGGGGATTGGAGGGACGCCTGATCTTGAACCGATTGAACCAACAGTTGATGCACGTCTGATTGAGCCTGAAGGAGTGAATGAAGATTCTTGAGCTTGTGATGCTTGATTCAATCCAGCTGGAACAGGAGGTGTAGGGAAGGAAGGAGATTCAAATGCAGTTGAATTTTCAAGGTTTGTTTGAAGAGGAGGTGGAGGTGGTGCAGACTTCTTTGGGGTTTCAAAATCTTGAGAGGCAGATACTGGAGGAGCAGGAGCAGCAGCTGGAATAGGAGGTGGTGGTGCACGAACAGGAGCAGCAATGTTTGGAATTGGAGGAGCAGGAACTGATGATGGGACAGGAGGTGGAGCAGTAGAGCTTGGAACAGGAGGAGGTGGAGCTAAAGAGCCAGGAATGGAAGGTTGGGCAATCACAGGGGTACTTGCGTCTTCCTGTTGTGATGATAATTGTTCTTGAGCTTTTGTATGTATCTCATTAGAATCATTGATATTTGCTTGAGTATCATCATCAGATTCATAACCAGTTGTATAGTCTGACTGGTGAGCTGATTGAGCAGCTGGATCAAAGTTTATTGATTTTTTCAAATCGGATGAATGTGTTTGAGCTTCAACTTCTTTGATCTCTTCGACATCGTTTTCGTCGAACAATTCCTCTTCATCAGAGTTGGTCTTCTCTTGTTCATCGTCTCCTTCAATTGCTGATTCAGATTGTAAATTACGTGAACCAAGGTCAACTCTTGCAAGTTTATCAGCCAAGGTTTCGGTACCTTCATTCTCAGAATCCTGAGTAACTTCAGAAGATGGTTTAATCTCTTCATCAATTTCAGCTGGAGCAACTTGTTTCTGTGGAATCAAACTATCGTCGACATTATCATCATTGGTACCATAATCTTCATCATCATCAGCTGGTTCAGCTTCAGTTTCAGCTTCATGAGTGGTTAATGTGTCCTCAACAGCATCTTCAAAATGATCTTCTGGACTAGCTGGAACTTCAGATTTTTCTTCAGTAGATTGAGAACGCTGTAGAACCTCAGGAATTTGAGGTGCACTTCCACCGACAAATGGTAAAATTGGAATAGGAGCAGATGGTAATTCAACTTGTTGTTGCTGTTGTTCAGGTTCTTTAGCCTTTGTCTTTTTTGGTTTGGAGGAAGGTGCTGGAACTGCTGGGATACCACCAAATGGATTAAATCCACCCATACCACCATATCCACCGGCACCAGCAAGTTTGGCCATTCTGGCACGTAAAGCAGCTCTCTTTGCTTCCTCGCTATCTTCTTCATCTTCTTCCTCTTCATCATCATCGTCATTCTCTTCATCTGCAACAGCACCTTGGTTGATATCCTTTTCTTCTGGTGTTAGTTCATCAGCACCTTCATCATTGTAGATAGGTTTATCTTGGGCTTTCTCCAGAGTTGTTTGCTGTTCAGCGTTTTCATAGTCTTCATCAAGGTTTTCCTCAATAGCATCTTCAGCGCTTCCAGTTATCGGTTGTGTGCTGTCTAATGGTGAACCTGTTTGAATTCCTGATTCATCAGCTTGGGCTTGTGGGTCTAAGGTTTTCTGTGTAGGTTTATCAACACTTCCGACAGTAGAGGTACTAGCTCTACGAGCAGCACCATCTTGTTGTTGTTGAGCTTTATGATCTTTCTTCTGTTGTTTTTTCAAAGCAGCAGCGGCTTGTCTCTCTGCTTCTTCTTCCTGTTGTTTTTGTAGACGCTGAATTCTTTCCTTCAAACTCAACTTAGGACCTTCATCCTCCACAGGTTCGTTTTGTTCTTGGACTGGAGGTGGTGGAGCTGGTGCATCGGAAAATTCTTTAGTGGAGCTTCTAGAAACACCCAAACCTGGAGGAACATATGAAGAGTGGGATAGATCAAGCTTCTTTGGTTGTGTTGATTCTTTTTTGAAAGATGGCGGAATATAAGATGAGGTACCTTGGTATGATTTCTTTGATGCTGTTCCCTCATTGATCTTGTTGGATGGTGAAGGGAAGGAGTTTTCTGAGTTGAATGTTGATGCTCTTGAACCAAAGCTTTTCACTGGAGCTGATTTAACAATCTCTGGCTCTTCCGTCTTTGAAGCAACTGGCGGATCTTCTTTTTGAACAGGCTCTTCTAACTCAGGCTCATTTGTTTCACTAGCTTCGGACAGCTGTTCATCTTGAGGTTCAGCTTTGGTGGATGCAGTAGTGGTAGTAGCAGTAGGTGTAGGAGCAGGTACTGAAGAGACTGGAGTCTCATGTACTGGTGGTTGTGATTCGACAATTGGTTCACTCACAAAGTTCTTAGGAAACAAACCGGAGTGTGTTGTTCCATTGCTGTCTGTATAAGTACCAGAATACCATTCTTCATCTTCGATAGTAAGCACTTCGATCAATTGACCAGCTGGGAAAGACAGATCTTCCTCGAAATCGGACTTGTACTCATAAAGAGCCTTTGTTTTGAAGGGTGTTGTGTGTGTTGTCATATTTAAGTTGCTCTTAGATAAATTTCCAATTGCTTTCAAAGAGCAATCTGTTTAGTTACTGTAAGAAGTTAAAGCCTATGAGAAACACCACAATTCTAGTCAACGGACAGTCTAAAGCGCCTTAATTGGGTTGTTGGAACTGGTATTCTGGAGAAAATAGGAGGTTCAACTTTGAAGTCCTTAAACGCCTACTTTTGGATCCCAGCTAGATTTCGCGGGTGATTCAGTAGATTACCCTGCTCTTTAAATCGGTAGTTATTTGGCATATATTGATGACTTATTGGCGACGTACCAAACACTTGAGCTGAGTGTAAAGAGCTGTAAAGTCTTTAAGATATATCTATATAACCTGATATTGATTGTAAAAGAAGAACCTGTGAACTACTTAACAGACACGACGTGAATTGATCAAATATCACTGTATAAGAGGTTTACCGAGAGGCGCAGCTCTTGAACTATTGATTCACAGGTTTCAAGATCAGTATACTAGCCAATTATATTACTACTATGACATTAATATGATGCCGTATATAAAGAAATGACATATATTGTAATCGCTCTAATAAACACCAGATAATCAGATCAACACCTCATCAACTGCCCATAATAAGCTGTATAAAAAGATGGAAAATGTCCAAAAATGGAAACTTTCAATTGTGTCAAAAACCTGGGTTTCCGCGAAAATATTACATAATCAGTTTTATCTTTGAGGAAGTGCGCGTAACAGAAAAAGGTCAAATAAAATTTTTGAAAGCGATGAGGTTTACAAACATATTTACAGAGTAAATTGATTAAGGATTGAGTCAGTTTAAATCACAGCAAAGATAGAGGAATCAAATATGGGCAAGGTTGCGGGAAACAAAAAGAAGTACAGTACTTCAAGTGATAACCAAGTGTCTGCTGAGAAGCACATGAAATCCGTTTTCAAATTTAATACCGATTTAGGTCAGCATATCTTGAAGAACCCTTTGATCGCACAAGGTATTGTTGATAAAGCTCATATTAAACCATCTGATGTTGTGCTGGAAGTCGGTCCAGGTACTGGTAATTTAACAGTCCGTATCTTAGAACAAGCCAGAAAAGTTGTTGCTGTTGAAATGGATCCTAGAATGGGTGCTGAATTGACAAAGAGAGTTCACGGAACACCAGGTGAAAAGAAACTAGAGATTATGCTTGGTGATTTCATGAAGACTGAATTACCTTACTTTGATGTCTGTATAAGTAACACACCATATCAAATCTCATCTCCACTTGTGTTCAAATTAATCAATCAACCAAGACCACCAAGAGTGTCGATACTTATGTTTCAAAGAGAATTCGCATTAAGATTATTAGCTAGACCTGGTGATGCTTTATACTGTAGATTATCAGCTAATGTCCAAATGTGGGCCAATGTTACACATGTGATGAAAGTTGGTAAGAATAACTTCAGACCTCCTCCACAAGTTGAATCCAGTGTTGTTAGAATAGAGATTAAAAACCCAAGACCTCAAGTTGATTATAATGAATGGGATGGTCTTTTAAGAATCGTCTTTGTTAGAAAGAATAGAATGATCTCTGCTGGTTTCAAATCAACTTCAGTGCTGGAGATCTTGGAAAAGAATTACAAAACTTATCTAGCTTCACTTGATGGTGATGCCATGATGGATGATACAGAAGGTAAGAAGGGCTCAACTTTAGAAATTGTCAAAGAGAAAATCGATCAAGTTTTAGAAGGTACTGGTCTTAAAGATAAGAGAGCAGGTAAATGTGATCAAAATGATTTCTTAAAACTACTTTATGCATTCCATCAAGTTGGTATTCATTTCGCTTGATAAACTACATAAACACCACACACACACTACACACACTTCTCTCTAATTAAATGATTAAAATGAAAATTTATATATATATATAATATTTATACTTTGTATTATATCGACTCTATCTTCTTTTAGCAGTAGTTTTAGCAGGATCTCTTTCAATCACACCATCAACACCACCAAGTTCTTCTAATTTATCTTCCTCAATACGAACTTGTTCTCTTCTTTCCCACCAACGATCTTGACATAAATCAAATGCCTTCTTTTTCAAATGTTTACCACGAACATCTCTATTTTGTGAAATTGCCCATTCCAAAAATTGAGGCATGGTTCTAACATAAAATGCTCGAAGTGTTTCAAATGCCCTTGGATGAGGTAACCAAGGTGAAGGATCTGGAATTTCAGGTTCTTCTTCTTCAATCTCTTCTTCTTCCTCTTCTTCTTCAGCAACAAGTTTTTGATCTTTACCTTCTTCATCATCGTCGTCATCGTCATCATCATCTTCTTCTTCATCTTCGTATTCAAATTCATCATCTTCTTCATCTTCTAATTTGGCCTTTTCAACATCTGTCAAATCTTCCCAATATATCTTTAACCCATCTAATTTGTTCAAGTCAGCTGAATATAAACTATCGATTGAATAATCTTTTTCACCTTTTTCCCAAACACCACCAAAGATGAACAAGGTATCATCGACAACAGCAGTTGAAGCGTTAAATCTTGGATGTGGTAAGTGATTCACAACTGGATAATTATCAGCAGCTTGTTCTTGATCAGAGTCATCATCTTCATCGAATTTCTTCAATGTGTTTTCAATCTCATCAAGATCTTCTTTATCTTCTTCTTCATCGTGTAAATTAGCTTTAGCTAATAAAGCGTTCAAAATATCTTCTAATTCTTCATCTCTATTCTGTTTCTTATTGATTCTCTCTTGTTTCTTTTTAGCAGCTCTTAAAGACAATGAGTACCATCTATTGTTTTCAATTTGATAAGTAAAGATATCATTATAGAACTGAGATTCCAAAGATTCTTCAGTTTCTTCAAAATCATAAACACCACCAAATAGCACACCTCTACCTTTATGATGGACCATAGAGCACCCAACTCTAGGAGAAGGTTGGAACCCTTGTTTCTTACGTCTTTCCCATCTTATTCCTGATATATCAGCCTTCATCTTCAACATCCAACAATCTGATAAAATCTTACCCTTTTGTAAACCTTTACCAGCTTTAACTTTACAATAACCACCCCATAAAACAGCACCATCTGCAGAAGGTAGTAAAGAATGACCAGATCTTGCATCTGGAGTTGTATGATTTGGTGGGAACTCAACTTGTTTCCATTTATAATTTGTGATATCGAACAACCATAAATCATCAAGGTAAGATGTCGAAGTACCTAAATCTCTAAACCCACCATACATGATGAAATAATTCTTCCAAACAGTAATTCTATGACCAGATCTTGCACTTGGTCCATTTTTTTGTTCAATCTTTGTCCACTCTTTAGTTGCAGAATCTAGTAACCAAGTATCTGAATAATGATAAAAAGTGTTTTGTTTAGGACTTGAAAATTCACCACCATGTAATAAGATAATACCAGAAGGATGAGCTGCAATAGCAGCAGATGATCTATGAGTTGGACTATTCTTCGAACTTATCTTTCTCCATTGATTAGAATCTAATGAATACGTATATAAATCGTTATAAAATGATGAAATTGAATCAACGGTATTTTCACCACCAAAGATGAATAATTCTCTTTTACCATGAGTTGGATTGGCAACCATCGAAGGGTTGATTCTTCTTGAAGGACGATTCACAGTATCAACACTGACAGCTTGGAAAGCTTCTTGTTCTTTTTTAAAATTGGCTAAGATTTCATCAATATCCATATCATCATCATCCTCATCGCCTAATTTCTTAGCTTTCTTCTTGTTCTTAGTTTCAGATTTAGCTTGTGCTTTTTTGTTTTTCTCCTCAGCACGTTGCTTTTTGGCTTCTTTATCCTTCTTACCCTTTTTAGCCATGACTGTATGGTGAAGACTTGAGACAATACAAAATCACCAGAATTCTTTAGTATTTATATGATTAAAGTGAATTGGACATAATAAATCAGTATAATTTTACTGGTCGGTAAGGACACACATAGTTATATTTATATAAAGAGAGAAAAGTCACGTGTTCCGCGAATACAATAAATCAGGAGGAAATCAAAAACCTCGTTAAATACATAATTATGTCTTTACCCCAGAAACTTCTTTATTAACAAGATCAAAGCAAAAGTAACAATGAAAGAGGGTGATTTTAAGAGAATATTTCCTAATTTACCAGTAGAGGTTCTCCACAGGGGTAAATCGTATGTATATCTACTTTACTCTTTATGATAATTCAATAAGCTAATGGTTGTTAAATATAGTGTACAGATGATATTCTTTGGTTTGCCTTTATTCATTCTAACCAGTGCAATGTTATACAGAAGGTGTAAGTAATGCTCCAATATAATACTTAATGAAATGAGAATGGTATTAACCAAGATATATAGTGGTTTTAGGTGAAGAGAAAAGAGTCCAAGTGGGTGAAATCTTGGATGATGGATCAATTAGATTCTTTTCCCCACAAGAGATTGAATATCATGATAAGAATAGTTGGACAACTAGAATTTTCGGACAGGATAAAGTTGATTATGAAGCTGCTGCTAAGAAACAGAGATGATGTATGATCTATATACATGGATTGGTCTGTTATTTATTTATTTGTTTTCTTTTAAAATCTTCCTAAAGAAGATGTCATGGTTATGTTTATTGAAGACAGGAATCAATTCAATCAACTGATGTTCATATAACCAAAGCATCTAAAATATTAATTGTTCTCTTCATTATGACAGTGGTTCTATGTGCTGATATATCTGCTTCCACGCATCTATTTATTTATTTCTTTATTTATTTTTCAACAAGGTCATGATCATGTCTATGTGATCAACTATTTATACTTAGAATAGCATTCATAAATCGATACATTTGATGATACAGACTTGTATTAAGTAGCTGCAATTAATCGAGCACAGAGATCTACAAATTGTATTATAAAATTCTAATGAATATATTAAATAATATACCATAATCCTATAATAGACTAGAATTGATGATAAGACATAAAACGATGACATAACTTCATGAAAGAGGAAACCAAATTTAAACCTAATGATAGCAGAATATGAGTTAATGGATTATTATGCACACTTAAGGATAAATATCAAACAGCTGATCAACTGTTCATATTAATTTAAACGTGTTGTAGAACGCTGTTGATACCACCAGAAGTTCTAATTAATTTCTTAGCAGCAAATGGCCAGAACATAACAGTACTTAGGAAGATACCCCATTGGAATAAAGTTGGAGCTCTGTGAGCATAGTTTCTAGCCATGGAAGCAAAGATGCTTGGGTTAACGGCGATTCTAACAGATCTAGAAGCAGCTTGTTTGGCAACGTTACCGGATAATGAGATGGTTGATCTTAAGATTGGTGAAGTGAACATTGTATTAATTTGTAGTTGTGTTTGTGATGAATGTGTTTATGAGTACTAGTAGTAATGAAGAATAAAAATGAAAGAGATAGACTACAAAGATGGTCTGAAACTCGGTTTATATACACAGTCAGTGACAAAGTACATGATCACAGTTAGTGCTTGAGACATGGCCCATTCCTGCCAGAAGTGAAACGATTCACCAATCAAGTGAACCCACCTTCCTGCTAGAATCACACTATCTTTTAATGGTCAAAAATCAGATGCTTTCTATGTGTTGTGCCCTTACCAAGAGATAGTGCCCGTACCGTGTATATCTACTTCCACCAAAAGACGCTACAGAAAGTCTGAGGAAACTCAGTAAAATTGGCAGTGTATAAAGGCCAATTGAGTATCCCACTCTCCATGTCTTTATATACCTGTAGACCCAATGCAAGTGGTCCTTCAATTCAATTGGGATCATATGTTGATGTTGTGTGATCTCTGTGTGGTGTGATCTTTGTTGGTCCTTTTAGCGGAGTGCTCTTACCACTTTGAAATGTCATGAGATTTTTGCATTTTCTTTAAAAAAAATCATGAGATTTTTGGTTTTTACTTGATTTGGAAGTTTTACTTGTTTTACTATATTTTTGATTATGTAATCATTTATGTGTTCTTTATTTGTGTGTATTGTGTAACCATGGCTACTTCTAACTAAATTATTAAAGTACTTATCGCTTATAAAGTAAACAGAGCTCATTGGCTGAGCATTTCAATTAAGTATTCTATAGTTTTAAATATAGATTGATTGTTTAGTGTAAAGAAGTGTATACAAAACAGACAAAAACATGCACTGCAGAGGCCTATCATCACACCCTCTCGGCTCTCACTCATGAGCAGCTCGTTTAACTCACTTATGAAATCTGTGAAGTCTCGTAATTTGTGGAGGAATGCTGAATGATCGACGACATTTTTTTTTTTTTTTTTTTTTTTTTTTTCTAGCTAATTGATAACTACGTTTAGATCAGTTATCAACCAATTCAATGTTCATATTTTCATTAATAAATTAGCTTATATAAATTATTTACTGTTATAATACATGTTATAATACACTCTAATTAAATCTAAACCAATAAGGCTAAAAGAGCACCAACAACGACGGATGAACCAGCAGCGACCATTTGGGCACCAGCACCACTAGCGGTAGAAGAATCAGCTGCAGAAGAGGAACCAGCAGCAGAAGAGGAACCTGTAGCAGTGGAACCTGTAGCAGAGAGACCTGTAGCAGAGGAGGCAGCAGAAGCAGAATCAGAAGCAGAAGCGGCAGTATCACTTGAAGAACCTGTGTCAGCGGTACTGGAAGCAACACCAGAAGAAGTAGAACCAGAAGAAGCCGAACCAGAACCAGAACCAGTAGTAGTAGTAGCAGTAGCAGTAGAGTTACCGGAACCGGCAGAAGTAGTAGAAACGTTTGGATTTTTGGTAAAAGATTGAGTTGAAGTGGTGATAGGTCCTAAAGTACCGGTTGGTTCAGCAGATAGACCACAAGCAGCGAAAGCTTCCATAACCTTAAAAACACCTTTTTTTTCCCATTGGGTCCAATGACATTTCATACATTGAGGGTGGAAATATATAAAATAAGAATCTTCGCCACATAAACAAGAAGTGTTGTATGGACCAGAGTAACTACGTCCATCAAAAGAACATTTTTTAGCAGTATAGGTTAATTCACCACAACTAATCGAACACCAGAGGTCAGGACATTCCTCAGGAGAGTCACATAAAGCTTCTGGATCTGAGTCACCAATGGCTTGAGCTTGAGCTTGAGCTTCAGCTTCAGCGTAAGCAGCAGCAGCAGCTTGAGGGTTGGCTTTGGCCCAGGGAAGAGCATCAGCACAGACTAAGAATGAACCTGCCACGATGCAAGCAACAACTGGGAATTTCATAGTGTTAAGCGAGTGTAGAAGGTGTAATTTAAAAGTGATAGACGATAAAGACTAATTGTCAAACAAACAAAGAAAGACATTGAAAATTTGTAAATCCGTGAAACAACGCATAAATCATAACAGAACAATTAGTACACTACTACACAGAATATACACAGCACAGAAATGACCAGACCAGATGAAATTGTAAACGATCAGCCAGTGGAAGCTATTGCATGGGACTGGGTCCAGAAAGCCATCCTCACACCATCAAGATTGGACTCTTTCTATAGAGCTTCTGATAAGCACGCTTTCCTTACAAACGCACTTGACGAAATTCGTTCCATCTCCATTTCCACCCTTAACGCACAGCACACTTCTGCAGCTACCGCTACTACTGCACCTACTGCACAGTTCCACTCCCCAGAGTCCAATAGAAATGAGTCTGTTCACAATAACAGCCACTCATCAAAGTCTAAAATCGCTATATTACTAACAGACTATTCTGAAGGGCTCAAACAACAATTTGGTGATTTTGCTGAACAATCAACCAATCTCTTGAAAAGAGCAGGAAACACAAGACAAGTCCAAGTTTATGATGCGATCAAGTCCCAATTCCCTACTGATCAAGAGTTGAAAGACATCAAGGGGATCTGGATTACTGGTTCTGTTTCTGATGCTTATGCTGATGATGCATGGATCTTAAACCTTGTTGAATTCATCAAGAGACTCACTACTCAACATAAAGAGATCCCACTGGTTGGGATTTGTTTCGGTCATCAAGTCATCAGTAGAGCACTGGGTGCTAAAGTCGCTAAGAACCCTCAAGGTTGGGAGATTGGATCGTATCAAGTCGAGATCAGTAAAGATCAGGATGTTCAAGAATTATTTGATGGGTTGGATAAGTTTCAAATCATGGAAGTTCATCAAGATATCGTGTTTGATGTGCCACCTTCAGGTGAGTATAAGAACTTGGGGTCTACCAAGATTTCACCGGTGCAAGGGTTGTTTAAGAAAGGTGAGGTTTTAACATTTCAAGGACATCCTGAATTTGGTAGAGAATTGGTTGAGTTTGTTATTGATTTAAAAGAGAAAGATGGAAGTTTCAGTCATGAATTTGCCCAATCTTCAATTGAATCATTATCAAAAGGTCATGATGGTGTTAAATTGGCCAAAGTTATCTTGAAATTCATTGAGAATAAATGAAAGCACACAATTATCTCACAACTACTACTAATACACTAATTGTTTCAATTCTTAGAAGTTATTTTAATACAATATTCTACAATAATCAATTCTAAAGTAGATTATCTATTAAATCAATACTGCAAGCTGCTGCATGTCCATGAATGATTATACGAACGTCCAGCTCAGATCAGTTCGCTTCATTGTTTGTTCTCACTTTTTCCAAATGATCCAAAATCTCATCATAAGCGAGATTAATATCTTGAAGATCTTCATCCTCACTAGCAGTATCTGAATCAGAAATCGAATCCTCAGAAAATCTAGCTTGTGGTTTATCAGATGCTTGTTTTTGTCTTGTTATATTTGATTTAGTGTTCTTCAAAGTTTCCAAATCAAGAACTTCTCCTGCGTTACAATTAGCTGGTTTTTGAGCTGCAGATTGTGGATTTATTGTTAATTGATGATCATCCTTCTTATAAATCTCACTGATTGTAACACCTTTCTTTTTCAATGCATCCAACACATCAACCATATTATCCAAATCATTAGATTTAGCCAAAATATCTTTCAAATCCTCAGTGTCTAACGATTGAACAGATTGCATACTTTCTTCAGTTAATCCAGTAGCTAAATTACTCTCACGGAACATTGAAGCCATCTTCAAAGCTGATGCTTCTTCTTTCAATTTCAAATTATCCGCAGATCTAGCTCTTTGATCATCTTTGATTTCTTGAGCATCACCATGAATAACATCTCTATCATGTCCACTATCAATACCAAACGGCATTAATTCTGAATGTCCATTATCCTGAATATATGATGACATGACTAAATTTGTACTTGATCCTCCTCTTCCTCCATTCATAATGGTTGGTCCAACTAAAGTACTGACTTCATTAGTTGATTTATCCAATATTGGATGTTCTTGATCAATTTTAAAAGCTGGTGATTTTTTTTGTAATAATTGTAACCCTTTTTCAATTGAAGCATCAACAAAACAAAACCTAATTAAAGCTTCTTTACCATCTGTATTCAATTCACCTTGAAGTCTTAATCTAAACAATTCATCAATGGTTTCATGAATACTTTTTCTAATCTTTGTAGCTCTTTCCAAGAATTTTTTAAACAATCTAGGATCATTATTTCTCAACAAATTAGATATTTCTTCTTGTAAATCTTTTAATTCAGAATTATCAGATTGTTTACCATAAACTTGATGTTGCATATTTCTAACGGTATATAATGCAATTTCTTCTCTGAATTTTGGTGAAATTTGATCATAATCAATATCAAGAGCAATGACAGATTTTGAAAGTCTCATGGCTGTAGCCAAAGCACCAGCAGTAACATTATCAAGTTTATTCCCCACCAATGAAATATTTGTCAGATATTTACAAAATGGAATCAATTCTGAAAATGCAACCAAAACATTCTGTGAAAGATCATTATAATCTAAATGAATTCTTCCTAAACTTGGATATAATGGTAAATTAGCAGTCAAACTAGTCATTATACCAGGCCATAATTTTTTATTATTGGAAAGATCAATAAATCTTAAATCTCTTAATGCAGCA
Organism: Wickerhamomyces ulmi; assembly: GCA_030569675.1. NCBI lineage: Eukaryota > Fungi > Ascomycota > Saccharomycetes > Phaffomycetales > Wickerhamomycetaceae > Wickerhamomyces > Wickerhamomyces ulmi. The sequence continues at coordinate 164,374 of JAJMLN010000015.1, forward strand.
AACCCACTAACAAATTCATTAGTCTCACCATTATCATTAGTCAAATTGGTTGAATTCAATGAAATGAATTTCAAAACTGATTCACTAATATTATCTCTTCTTATTCTATCAATGAAATATTTCAATTTTGAACCGGATAAATCATTATATCCAAGATCAAGTCCAATAACTTTTTGGAAATCAAGATTATCAGCCAAGATCTTACATTGTTCATCTGAAAGATCATTATAAGCCAATCCTAATTTAGTGGTATGTAAGATCCCCATCTCTATGAAGTTCTTAAATTCAGGATCTGACATCTTGGCACCATTGATTACTATTTCATCAATCCCACCACGGGATAATAACGCTGCACTTAACAAGTTCCAATTCATATCACTTCGAGAATTAGCATCACATGTCATACGTACAATGTTTTTCACTGCTGCTTTGGAAGGTTTTTGAACATTTGTGGTTAATGAAGGGACTTGTGTCAGGTCTAATCTTGATAATGTTCTGTTTTTAGTTAGGAACCAACAAAGTAATTTCCATCCTGTTTCATCAATACTGGTGTTTCTCAGAGTTAGTTTTTCCAATTTAGTTCTATAAGCTAATGAACTTAGAATGATTCTAAACATTTCTGAAGATAATGAAACACCATCCAGGGAAACACAAAGTATTGGAGCAACTGAGATAAAATCACTGAATGTTAATACCTCGACTAATGAAGGTTGTGGATTTCTCAATTGTAATACGGATAATGGATCACAAGAACCTGGTTTTAATTGTTTCAAAGTCGCAGGAATTGGTAAGATCTCTCTTAAATGACAACATCTGGTGTATATCACATCTAATGGGATTTTAGCATTCTTAGGAGGTAACCCATCATCTTCAGATGCTAATGAAACTAATGAAACTGCACTTCTAGCACTACGAACCATTGGTTTATCAATACCAATCTTGGATGCCTCATCATTAACAGTGACTTCATCTTCATTATTGGTGATTATTCTTTTTAGTTCGTTTGGGGCAGCTTTAGCTCGTGCTCCAGCAGCAGCTTCAGCGGCAGCGGCTTCAATTGCATGCTTTTGAGCATCATGTTGTTGCTGTTCCTGGAGTTCTTGTTGATCTTGTTTCTGTTGCTTATCAGTCTGTTGTTTATCAGTCTGTTGTTGTTGTTGGGGTGGTTGAGACTTCTGCTGTTGTTGAGAAGAGTCCTTTGAACTATCTTTCTTCTCAGATTCTACCTTTTCTGATGCCTTAGCAATGATTTTTAAAGGACCACTACCACCAACGACTAAACCACCACCTGAATTATTCATGATTTGTTTCTTTTCAGCAGCTGTTAATTTATGAATCACGATGGTACCATCTTTCATTATTTCAACTTCACCTTTACGTGGAGTTCTTGAAGGGATTTGTTGTGGTGGATCATTGAAGAACACAGGAATATCAAAAGCGACTCTTTTCAGAGGTGGTAAATCATCAAGACCTGGAATTACATGAGGATTGATCTCTGTTGATTTTTCTTGTACTGGAGTTTGAGGTTTTGGTAAACTTACTTCACTTGGAACATTTGAGATATGACGTCTTAGGAAATTTAGTTTCGATGTTGATTGTTCTTTTGGTTTATCCTCTTCATGACGTTCAACGTGGATGATGGCTGGTGGTAATGGTGCTTTTGCAGGATGTGCTGGAATAGGTCTACCTAATACATCAAACTTTCTATGTTTTTGAGGTTCGATAGCCAATGAGCTAAAAGAAGAGGTGATTGATGAATTTGAAGGAGAAGGATCAGTCAATGGAGAAGATGCAGGTTGACCAGATGAATGTGAAGAAGTAGAAGATGATGATGGTGCCTTTATGTCTTGAGTATTATTCTTTAAAGAGTCCAGCCCTTTTGATCTATAATATTTCAAGAATGCTTCCAAGTTAGGATCAAGAGGACTTGTGGATGCGACACTTAATGATCTTGTTCTCATCAGTCTTCCATCAGGAGTATGGGATTGAGAAGCATTTGAAAGATAACTTTGTGGTTGTGGAGAAGCAGACCTTGAAGAATCAGAATCTACCCCATCTCTCTTTTCTTTCTTTCCAAACAATGATTTGAAGAAACCCTTCTTTTTCACTGGAGTATGAGCCATTGGAGCTGAGCTTGTTGCTGGAAGAGACCTCGTTCTGCTTAGAGTATGTCCTACTGTTTCATTATTTGCGTTATGGATGCTATGTGTTTCAAGGGGCCTTAGAGTAATTGGTGGTTCTGGGGAGGGAGACAAGGGGGATGAACTATGCAAATGAGGATGAGTGATGGATTGAGGAGGAGGGGAGGTAGGCAGCTTTCCTCTTAGAAACCAGTCGATTTCGACATTCGATACACCTCTCTCTAGTTCAGCTCGTAGACGATCTGTATGTGACATTATACAATTGTAATTGGAGTAGTACTTGTATAAATACCGTACTTGTTAATTAAAAGGGGGTACGCACAGCCAGTGAGGACTGAGGTGTGAGTGGGTACAGATGGAGTTAAAGGAGAGAGCTGTGATGCTGTGATGCTGAGAGTGTTTTGTGTAGTTAGCTGAGTGTATTAATGTTAGCTATTAATGAGAGTGAATGGACTGACTATGTGTTAAACCACTTTAATTTGTTTGAATTGTGAAATACTGCGAAAATCCGGTTATATCGACCCTGTCAAAACAAACCACACAATAAGCACTGTTTGCTGTTATGTAAGCAGTTACTAAGTAATTACTAGTGGTTATGGGCCCAGTGGGTTCACTACTAATAAACAGAGACAGAAGCCTCTTTCTAAGCAGTAAGCAGTATGTTCCTGAGTATGTACAAGCACATGCACACATTCTCTAAGCGACACCTTCTCTCTTCAACAATGCTTTGTTCTCTTTCTCTTTGATACACTCTGCTAACCACTCTCTAATATAAGTAATTAATAGTAGTATTGTTAGTTCTCGGACAAGACTTTGCAAACAAGCGCCGAGACCCGAACACAATAAAATAAAAATTGAAGCTTCTCCATATTAAAAAATTAAAATTAGCCGCCAATTTAACCGCCATTTTTAGTTTTGTTAGCGTTTTCAATGAACAATTAAATTCACTTAGCGATTCTTGACAGATTAAATAAGTAATTAAATTATACCAGTGATTAATTAATAGGAACAACAGTGAATAACAGTGAATAGTGAAGACATAGTGACAGATACACAACCACTCTTCACACAAACCTATTCTAACTAGATACATCCACTGATGGGCCCTTCTGAACGTCTGCAACAAATTTCATCCCATATGTCATCCTCTAATACCTCCGACGACTCAAACAAGGTCGAGTTCCTCAAAGAATACATCTTTTTCGGCCATGACACCGTCAACAGAGTCTCTTTTCTTCGAGAAGACAACGAATTCGTACGTGTTGCATTAACACACCCATCCACTAAGATCACTGTCTTCTGGGATGATGCTCCTGTTGGTCAAGTCCGTGGTAGTGATGATAATGATGACAAATCCAAACCGGAGTTGTACTATTCAAACTATTCAGAGTTGAAATCACACGTTGATGAGTTCTTAAAGTATAACGATGAACATGATATCAAGATCAATGACTTGAGATTCACTTTCTTAGGACTGGATGAAAGATCTAGTCAATCTGATATTCTTATCTATAAAAAATATAAAGGTTTAGCATACTTTGGAATTGATATCTCTAATCATCCAAGTCTACAACAACAATTCAGCTCTAGATTCATCCAAGAGAAAAGTGATTCTGGATTGAAATTAATCAAGAATAGAAACGAAATCTTTGGATTATCAAACTTTGACGCTTCAATCTTCAGTCATGCTAAGATGTATTTGGATTGGTTGAAAAGAAATAAATTCTGTGCAGGTTGTGGGAACCCAACTATTTCAGTCAATGCAGGTTCGAAATTAAAATGTTCTTCTCAAGAATCAGATGGATGTCCTGTCTTAAATGCATCTGTTTCAAATATATCATTCCCAAGAACAGATGCTGTCATTATAACAGCAATTACAAACTCAACATACTCTAAAATCTTATTAGGACGTGGTAAAAGATTCCCAACTCCAATGTATAGTTGTATTGCTGGATTCATGGAACCTTCAGAAACAATTGAAGTTGCATCCCTTAGAGAAGTATGGGAAGAAACTGGTGTTAAAGCATCTGATTTGAAAATCATTAAATCTCAACCATGGCCATACCCTGCAAATTTAATGATTGGTTGTGTTGCAATTGTGGAATTCAACGGTACAAATGAAGTTGTTGATCTTGGTCATGATCCTGAATTATTAGATGCTCAATGGTTTGATAGTGAAGAGATAAAGAAAATGATTTATGAAACAAATTTACAAAGTAGTGATGGATCTTGGAGTATACCTCCTCGTACTGCAATTGCTTACGATTTGATCAAACATGTTGCTGATACTCATGATGAATTAAATAAGAAGTAAATGAGTCAATCATATAGTACTTTAAGGATAAACTATAAGTGAATGAAATGGGTTTATCAAAAACCTAACCGTAGTACTTTTCTTCCCAGAATTCAAAGCCTAATTTCTTACCAAAGTTTGGATGAATGAATCTCTTTGGATTTTCTTCACCAAATTTAGTCAATGCTTGTAAATCTTCTTTAGTCAAAGGAACCAAGACAGTAGCATCTTTGATTCTTTGTTCATTTGTAGATTTTGGAATGACAATTCGACCTTCTTTAATATGATAAGATGTCAAGATTGCATTTGGTGTAACGTCATATTTCTTTGCTAGTTCTTTAACAATTGGGATTTCCAAATTTGGTGCACCATTTGCACCAACTGGTGAATAAGCAGTGATTAAAATTTGACGATCTTCACTGAATTTAACTAATGGTTTTTGTGGTAAATGTGGATGTAATTCAACTTGGTTAACAACTGGTTTAACAGTAGCAACTTTTAACAATTGAGTTAGGAATTCAATGGAATAGTTGGAAACACCAATAGATCTGACTTTATCTGGGTTTTCTTGATACAATTTTTCAATCTTTTTATAAGTTGTAATGAAATCATAATCAACATCTTCAGTATCTCTATCTTCATTATCAACACTACCATCTTCTTTTATCTTTGGTTTCTCATTAACTGGCCAATGTTGTAATAACAAATCGACATATTCAATTCCTAATTTTTCCAAAGATTCATTGAGTGATCTTTCAGGGTCAAAAGTAATATTTGGAGAAACTTTAGTAGTGATGAATAAATCTTCTCTTTTAACAACACCTTCTTCAAACAATTCTTTTAAAGCTTGTCCAATCTCTTTTTCAGTTTTATAACCCCATGCAGTATCAATGTGTCTGTAACCTGCTTTGACAGCAATTTTAACAGCTTCAATGGTTTCAGGAATTTTAGCACCATAATTGGCTGTACCTAAACCCAATGCTGGAATTTTCTTGCCGTTGTTTAAAGCGAAGTAGACGTCAGTTGCTTTCTCGTAGTTAGACATGTTGTTAAGTTAGTGATGTATCAAAGTGTATATATCTCTGTGGTTATCTGTGTAGTTAGTTGTAGATGAATTGAGTTATATATCAGAAGTGTAACTGGTCAATTATTGTATTGTGCGTTCTAGTGTAGTTATATAAGATCTAGTGTTATTATAGCAATTACGAATAATTCAGGAATTATGGGACATCATGTGTCAAATTCGTGTGATTTGTGATATCTACGTCGTAATACGTCGCAATTGCTCCTTTTTTGTAAATATAGGCGATTCATTTAACCGGGTACGTGTTTTATTCTTCCGGAACTATTGTTGGGAAAACTGCCACAACTTTTATAAAGCCATAAACACTCAGTTAAGAAGAGATTATGAAGAGATTAAGAAGAGAGAGAATGGACAGCCATATACAGAAGGTTGTAGCAACTGACTACTTATAGAATATATAATAGAGTATATAATATTCTTGTGTACCGTGGTCAGAGTGTAATTAACTCTTTAAAAATGGGGTCAAAGCAACAAGTGACTACTAACTTACTAACTAGCTGGTTTAATTAGTTAGTGGTCCACTGGCTGTTAGTTACCGAGAGTGTCGGTACAACCAGAGTGGACCTCCTGCCAAACACGGAAAACTGACACAAAATAGTCAAGAAAACAGGGAAAACTACCGAATTAGGAAACACTCAGACCGGTAGCCGTGCCCCACAGGCATTCCACAAACGGGAATTTTACAGATTGGGTACGTTTTCCAGATGTATAAACTCCAAATACCAAGAACCATCGCATTGGAATACAGAGACTCAGAGACTCCATTGAGAAATGCAATAAAATTTATAAAGATGTTGGGAAACCTTCAATTAAGGAATTAGAAATGCCGACTTTATAGCATTCTGTGACTAGTCCGTATATAAATCATTGAAGTTTTCATTCTTTTGATACCGAATTATTGTCTGTTCTTGTTGGAAGAAGAAGAAGTAGAGCCACGATGAATTCATCGACGAGTGACCAGGATCTCGAATTACGAGCATTTGATGATGATGATAAACAAGAAGGGTATGGTGATTTATACGAACGCGCTGAGTCTCAAAACCCATTAGTATCAAGAGAACTATCACGAGTTCTAACTAGTGCAACTGCATCACTTAGTGATGTTAATGATGAATATGATACACCAATCCCACCAATGGGACTAGGAAAACTAATCCCAAAAGAATTCCCAGATCGTGAAAAATACACAGTATCATTCAATGGACCTGGTGATCCATTACATCCACATAATTGGCCTTTCAAAACAAAACTACTCGTATGTGCCGTCATTGCTATAAATACATGTGCTTCATCATTTGGATCTTCTGTGTTCGCACCTGCTATTGGAGTCATTTCTCATGATTATAATGTTGGTCATACAGTAGCTACATTAGGTGTGAGTGGATATGTCTTGGGTTTCGCTACTGGTCCTGTTGTTTGGGCTCCATTAAGTGAGTTGTATGGTAGAAGACCTATATTATTGTTAAGTTCTTTTGGGTTCACGATATTCCAATTCGCCGTGGCTACAGCTAAAGATATTCAAACAATTATAATTTGCAGAATTTTAAGTGGGTTGATTGGTGCTGCACCATTTGTTGTTGTTCCTGCTGCTTTTGCAGATATTTTCAATAATGAAGAACGTGGATTAGCAGTTACGATTTTTGCACTTTCCATATTCATGATGCCTATGCTTGCACCTATTGTTGGACAATTCTTGGTTTCATCTTATCTTGGCTGGAGATGGACTTCTTACATTACTGGGATAATGTCAGCTTTAGGGTTGGTCTTAAGTACGATATATTATAGAGAAAGTCATCATCCAATAATATTGGTTATGAAGGCAAAAGAGATTAAAAAAAGAACGGGGAATTGGTTGATACATGCTCCTCATGAAGAGTTTGAACTTTCTCTCAAAGATATCGTTCAGAAAAACATTGCAAGACCTCTCATAATGTTAATGAAAGAACCTATATTATTATTCATTTCAATTTATAATGCGTTCATCTATGCTATCCTTTATATGCTTCTTACAGCTTATCCTATAGTCTTTCAAGAAGGTTATAGAATAAAAGGTGGTGTGAGTCAACTACCATATATTGCCGTGGCATTAGGGATGATGTTTGGGGCAGGATGGGTTATCAGATATGAAAGTAAGAATTCAATAGCTGTTAGAAATAATGGCGGTAAACCTGTACCAGAGATTAGACTATATCCCATATTTTTGGCTAGTGTTCTGTTTCCCCTGGGATTGATTTGGTTCACATGGAGTGGGCATTATCATGATAAAGTTCATTGGATAGTTCCCACATTAGCAGGTCTATTTATTGGGTTTGGGTTATTTGCAATTTTCACTTCAACCATGAACTATATCATTGATGCATATTTGGTCTTTGCAGCATCAGCTATAGCTGCTAATACATTCATGAGATCGATTCTAGCATGTGCCTTTCCTTTGTTTGCATCACAAATGTTTCATCAAATGGGCGTTAATTGGGCTGGTTTAATGTTGGGGCTTGTGGGATTTACTCTTGTGCCTGTTCCTATTTTGTTCTTCAGGTATGGTAAAAAACTGAGAGCAAAGTCGACGTATGCCTTTGCGTTGTGAGATATCCCTAATAAATAAATATATCTTGTATAGCTCATAATACAGTAAACCCCTCGTCGCATGTCATAATTTTACAAGTAAACCGTAAAATGTAGCTCATCACCAGCTCATCTCAGTTTACATGAGCATTTGGTAGCGTACGTACCTTTTTCCGGGATGATTATGTATGCATACGCACATATTTCGCGAAGGTTCCCGGCGCAGGTGCAAAACCCAAAAAAAGATTCTATTTACGTCATTTTTAATGAGCGAAACAGTAAAAAAAATAGAAAACGACAACAATCAACATTTAGTGGGTTTTTTGTTAGTGGAATTACTAAAATAAAGAAAAAAAAAAAAAGAAGAATAACAACACTGACAGCGGTTAGAGTCAGAAAGCGTTATTTGAGACACCAACAACCAGATGAGTGCAGAGGTGGTAGCTACATTGTCCGATCCCCAGCGGTTCAACGCCCTGGCCGCGGAAGACCCAGAGGCTCTGAGAAGGCTACTCCTTCAACATGTTCAATCACAACAGGAGGAGTTAGATTCGCTAAACCATAGAAAAGTATTGTTCCAACAGGCGTTGGGTGAAATTAGTGAGGTCCTTATAGCGGTGGTTTCTGGTGACTTATCTAGGAAGGCAACAGTGTCCGATGGCGAGGAAGATAGTGATATTTTGAAGGTAAAGATAGCAATCAACTCCATGGTTGACCAACTGAGTAACTTTGGCTCTGAAGTGACAAAGATCGCCACAGAAGTCGCACACGGTGAGTTAGGTGGTCAAGTTAATACAAGCTCTACTACTACTGGTATATGGAGAACCTTATCAGATAATTTAAACGTCATGGCGCTAAACCTAACAAACCAAGTGAGAGAAATTGTGGAAGTTGTTAGAGGTGTTGCTGATGGTGATTTATCAATGAAGATTAACGTGCATGCTCAAGGTGAGATTCTTGAATTACAGAATATTATCAATACTATGGTTGGGCAGTTAAAGACATTTGCCTTTGAAGTCACAAGGGTTTCAAGAGAAACAGGTGTTGAAGGTCGATTAGGTGGTCAAGCTGTTGTTGTTGGTGCTGAAGGTATTTGGCAAGAATTAACAGATAATGTTAATGCCATGGCTACAAACTTGACAAATCAAGTCAGAAATATTGCAAACGTTACCACTGCTGTTGCTAGAGGTGATTTATCGAAAAAGGTTACTGCTGATTGTAAAGGTGAAATTCTGGATTTAAAACTGACTATCAATCAGATGGTGGATTCTTTACAAACATTTGCTCTAGAAGTCACAAGTCTTGCGACTGATGTCGGTATCAAAGGTATTTTAGGTGGACAAGCTGTTGTGACAGGCGTGGAAGGTGCATGGAAAGATTTAACTGATAATGTGAATGCGATGGCTACAAATTTGACAAATCAAGTGAGAGCTATAGCTACAGTGACAACTGCGGTTGCTCATGGTGATTTATCACAAAAAATTGATGTTGTTGCACAAGGGGAAATTCTTGAATTGAAAAGTACAATCAATAAGATGGTGGACTCCTTGCAAGTTTTTGCAAGTGAAGTGACGAGAGTCGCCAAGGATGTCGGTATTGATGGTAAATTAGGTGTTCAAGCTCAAGTTAGTGATGTTGATGGTCTTTGGAAAGAAATCACTACAAATGTCAATGTTATGGCTGCAAATCTGACATCACAAGTGAGAGCATTTGCTCAAATTACAGCTGCTGCTACTGATGGTGATTTCACCAAGTTCATTACAGTTGAAGCAAGTGGTGAAATGGATACATTAAAGACAAAGATTAATCAGATGGTGTACAACTTAAGAGAATCAATTCAAAGAAATACAGCAGCTAGAGAAGCTGCTGAATTGGCTAACAGAGCCAAATCCGAATTTTTAGGTATTTTCTCCCATGAATTGAGAACTCCTTTCAATGGTATTTTGAATTATACACAACTGACATTAGATACAGAATTGAACCAATATCAAAGAGAAATGTTATCAACTGTTCATAACCTGGCAAATTCTCTGCTGACTATCATTGATGATATTTTAGATATTTCCAAGATTGAAGCAAATAGAATGACCATTGAACAAGTCGAATTCACATTAAGAGGAACTGTTTATGATGCTTTGAAAACATTAGCAGTGAAATCTCTTGAAACTCCTTTAGATTTGATTTATGAAGCTGATGCTTCCTTCCCAGATTATTTAATTGGTGATTCTTTCAGATTGAGACAAGTTATCCTAAACTTGGTTGGTAATGCCATTAAATTTACATCCAAGGGTCATGTTAAATTAAGTGTTAGAAGAGCAACAAAATCATTGGAACAACAAATCAAGAGTTCAACTGTTGATGATGATTACGTTACAGGTAACGATTCTTCCACTCTAGTTAATTCTAGCTCCTTACCTGAGAAAGATACACTCGTGTTGGAATTCTGTGTCAGTGATACTGGTATCGGTATCAAGAGAGATAAGTTAGATCTGATCTTTGAAAATTTCACTCAAGCAGATGGGTCAACAACAAGAAAATTTGGTGGTACTGGTTTAGGTTTATCAATTTCCAAGAGATTAATTCATTTAATGGGTGGTGAAATCTGGGTTACTTCTACTTATGGTCAAGGGTCTAAATTCTACTTCACAATTGCTGTTAAACCAATTAAAATAGAAGATTTCTCCAAGCATTCTGATTCATCATTATTAACTTTCAACTTACATCAAATCTTGGTGGTTTTCAGCGAACATACTGAAAGTGAAAGAAAATCTATTGAAAGTGACTTGAAGAAATTGAATTTAAGACCAACTGTTGTTTCAGGATTAGAAGAGGTTAACTTACAAGAACCTTCTAAATATGACGTGATCATTATCGACTCGATTGAATTAGGAAGAAACTTGAGATTGTTGGATGAAATCAAATATATTCCATTTGTCTTGTTGCATCCAAACTATCCAAGTTTGAATATGAGATCTTGTTTGGATCTAGGTATTCAATCTTATGGTAATACACCATGTTCTATAATGGATCTCGCTGGATACTTGAAACCTGCGCTTGAATCAAGAGTGGTTCCAAGTGAAGATGATGCTCCTCAATCTTACAATATCTTGTTAGCAGAAGATTCTTTAGTCAATCAAAAATTAGCTGTCAGAATTTTGGAGAAATATGGACACACTGTGACAGTTGCTCAAAATGGTCTTGAAGCTTTTGAAGAAGTGAAAAAGAATCATTATGATGTTGTGTTAATGGACGTTCAAATGCCTATCATGGGTGGTTTCGAAGCTACTCAAAACATTAGAAAATGGGAAAAAGAAATAAATCCTATAGACCCATTCAGTGTTAGAATTCCAATTATCGCATTGACTGCACATGCGATGTTAGGTGATCGTGAGAAATGTATGCAAGCACAAATGGATGAATATATTTCCAAGCCTTTGAAACCAAATCTATTAATTCAAACCATTGCAAAGACAATCCTTTATTTGAATAAATTGAAAGAAATTGCCTCTACAAACCCACATAACAAACATTTGGAAAACGAAGGATTATTACCAAGTTATCATAACTCTCATAATAGTTCATCATCTAGCAGTACTCAAGAAACTAAATGTGCTAAGAGATCATCTTCAACTGATGAAATCAAGAGTTATGTGAAAGAAGGAAAGAGTGATAGTGATGACATTCCAAGACCTTCAATCACAGCAAATCGTGCTGTGACTGAATTTCAAGTCAAGACAATGAGTTCGATAAACCCAAGTGATGATTCTCAAATATGATCATGGATTTTTTTGCATTAGTTTTTAGTTCGTTTGTTATCTTTGGTTTTACTTTTGTATTATATATACATTTATAAACAACATGAGGTTGTTATAGTCATATAAATATCGTGTAGTACTTATGAGTAAAGAGTCTTTCTACTTTTCTTCTACTGTTAAAGAAGCTGTCGTAAATTAAACAATAATGCATTATATATAGGTGCTATCTCAACACATTTATCAATTCAGTCTGGAACGAAGATAATAGTTTTTGAATCTCATCATTCTTCAACTCAACAACATTCTCTTGTCTATTGGATGAAACACTCACGCTATCTGATGAACTTGACTCATCTTCCAATTCAAACATATCATGTTCATTCAATCCGAAATCCTTACTAGTGAAAATATCAATTTTAGAATTGATTTGATCCCAATTATCATTCATCAAATCATCCTTCTTTGCACTTGCTGCTATTTCTTTCTGTTTCTTCAAGTATGCTTCATGTCGTTGACGAACTGATTCAATTATATCATTAACTTCATGTTTGAGCTCCTCATGATTGACATTATTGGAACTCTTCAAAATATTATCAATATCAAGTCTTTTATGACTTTCTGCTGTTTTAGCAGTTCTCAAAAAGTTCATTATTGAATTAATCCAGTATATTATCTCTTGGAAAATCTTATCCTTATCATTGATGTATACTTGATGTAAGAACTGATAAAAATCATCCTCATGATTAGTGATACATTGCATTATATCATCAACGATTTTAGAAGCATCATGAACGTAAATCTCCATACTTAACTTATCGATCAACTCAATCAAATCATCCATGAATTTTTGAAAGTTTTTAAACGCAATGTCAATTTTTGCATTCTTGAATAGATTCACTAATGGTTGGTAAAACATTGTGAACAAATCTTTCAGAATCAATGTCAAGTCAGGTTGTGACCAAATTTGTTGTAAGATTTCTTTATCATGGTTCTTCAGATAAAGTTTATACAAATCTCTCAAGTTTGAATAATATGCAGTTTTCTCTTGATTGATGAAAATAACATCTTCAGGTGCACAATTCTTGAACTTCTTGTATTCATTATAACTTTCAAACACCGTTCCAACAACATCATCATCAATTGGTGAGATTTCGTATAGATGAGGTGTTATCACCACAGTCAGTAGTATATCAACGGACAATTCCCTGGATTCTTCTTTTATGATCTGTGTGAGATTGTAATCATTGCAATCATATACGAAGAATTTGAGTCTTTTCACGATCTGTTCATTATCGATTTTTGCCTCAAGTTCACTGATCACTTTTGCTTGAGATCTAATATCATCAGATAAAATCCCATAAAATAATGTTTGTAAGAGTGATTTACCACCAAATGGATTAGCCATTAATAGATCAATCATGGCTTTCATGATACCCATAGGATTAGTGTATTTCAAAATATTGATCATTAATGAATATGGCATCAGTTTATGTACTCTCTTGACTTGTGAATAGAACTCATAGGAATTATCATTTCCCAAGAACAACTGATATATCGTAGCTGCAAGTTCAATCTTTGACCAATCAATAAAGTTCTTCAACATTGGTGATAATTCATAAATGTGTTCTTTATCTTTAAACTCGTCAAATATCTCAATTATCCCATTCTCTGTCTCCAAGATCTTCTCACGTAGAGGTAATGATGATTTCTTTAGTTCACTAATCTTAGCAAATGATTCATTTTGAAACTTCACTTGATTTAACAATAGAATTAAATCCAGATTCTCACGAGATTGTATGTCCTTCGATTCTTCGTCAGAAAGATGAATGATCTTACCTTTATATAAGAATTCTTTGAAACAATCCGAATGGCTAACTTCAATGTCATTTGATAACTCTCTTAGATACGCTCTTAGGCCTACCCTTGTCTTTTCTCTAGGCATATGATCGGGCAATATTTGGTTTGCATCTTTGTTATTTGTTTTTGGTTGTGTGGAAGATGCAGTTGCCTTCCATGGAAGTTTTGGAGCTTTGAAGAAAGTTGAAGCTTTAGGAGATTTTGGGATCTTAGGGGATTTAGGAGATTTGAGTGCATCATTTGTGTTTTCAGGTGGTGATAAAGAAGCTTCAGGTTGTTTCTTATTTATAACATTATCGATTTTCATATCTTTCATGAGAAGAGCGATCTTTCTTTGCAAAGCAGTATCTTTTTCATTTTCTTCATCTGCTTCATCATCATCGTAGTAGTCATCGTCTTCATCTTCTGCACCTTCGTTACCTAGACTTATATTTGCTTTCACCTTGCTAGGTAACGAAGGCAAGTGTTTACCAGGGAAAATCTGTTTCAATTTCGAATGTAAATCTCTGAAATCATGATATCTTCTTGCAACAAACACACTTTCACTTTCAGGGAGATCCACTCTTGTCTTGATAATGAACTCATAGTAGGATTCGCTCTTTCCTAGTGAAGTGGATATATTATTCCAGAATGTATTGCTATTCGACTTCTTGACCAGTCTCACCCCAACAACGTTAACATTGAGCCCATTAACAAAGTGTCCTTGTGAGATATAATCTTTTAATTTGTCTTTAGAAGGAAGAAGAATCTTCTCTAGTCTGTTGGATTGATGCGTAGAGTCACCAACTTCTTTCTTTTTGTCAGTTGTATAGTACTTCAACTCATTGTGGGTTCCAATACCTGAATTGTAAACCATGAGAAATAGCTTTGTCACCTTATGCCCCATTTTCTTTCTCTTTGTAAGTTCATCACGATCTACCGACTCACTCATGTTCATTGCCATGAACTTTTCATAAAAGACTTGCACTTTCCTTATCCAGAACTCATCGTAATCTTGATGATCTTTTGAAAAGAATGGAATTGTAAGTACAAAATTGTGGAAGAAGTGTTTGGTCAAAGGGAACACGTTCAATTCTTCCAGGCTGTCCACTTTGGAGATTTGTTTATCATGCTCTTGTTTTGAATGCTTGCTTTTGTCGTACTTTGCTGGATCAGATTGACTGAACGGGTATCCAAATCTTCTTAGTGCCAAACCGTCATGTAGTCTCTGAAACTCCTCTTCAATTTCCAGCTTGAGAAGTTCTCTCTTCAGGTAGTGCTCCTGAGTAGGAGTTAGCTGGGACATCTGGCCAATTTGGGGTGGTTTTTGAGGTGGTTTGTACAAGTTGTTGTGGGTTCAGCTTGATGTTATTGTTTAAGTGTGTTTACATTGCCTTCGTTTTTGCGGGTTGCTCGGGCGCAGCAGAACAATGGAGAAACATAGGTACACATCCGAACATTTATATGTGGAGTCCACTGACACATCCCTACATTACAACTTCATTATCCAAGAAAGTCATCATTCATTATGCTATAAAGTATATTGTATTGTCTTAAATAGCCATTAGACTCTTCGGTTGTATTTACATATTCGTATTCGTGACATCATTAGCTTGCTGATATTCTGGATCTATTCAAATCTCCAGGTCCCACAGCATTTCCTTCCTTCTTTCCTTCGTAATAGTACTATTTCTCAATACTCGAACCACCGTCATAATGCTTTCGCAGGTTTTCTTTGGCATTTAGGAAGGAAGTCAGCTCAGTGTCGTTCTTGTTGTCGTAGTTCGTCCAAGCATCTGTAATCTCGATACGCTGTCTTTTCCCGTTCTTCAATATACAATCTTTGAATAGTCTCTTGAAGGGCACACAGTTCACTAAACCACCTTCGAATGAGCACTCAAACTGCGTCAGGGACTTCAGAGCACAGTCTTTGATCTTCTTGTCCAGCTCGAAAGTTCTGTTGAACTCTTCCTTCGTCAGAATCGGAGTCGGTGGGGCCATTTTGTTCTCTTTCTGTTCGACTGTTTTCCTTGTTCTTCAGAGTTCAGAGCATTTCGTCATTAAAACGTTTTTAGCGATTTTTTTCTTAATTTAGTTGTTTGTTTACTATTTCATTTTGGAAGAACAACGAAGCATTAAACACAGTAAAAACTCCAATTGCAACGAACAAAATGGTCTTCGATCTCAAGTCTCAGTTGGACAAGTACTACCAGGCTCACCAGAAACCTAAAGAGCACACCTTCCAGTACGGTACTGCCGGTTTCCGTACCAAGGCAAACACACTAGACAGTGTGGTGTTTGTCGTTGGGCTCCTTGCTGGTTTAAGATCAAAGTATCTTGATGGCCAAACTGTTGGTGTTATGATCACTGCTTCCCACAACCCTCCTGAAGATAACGGTATTAAGTTGATTGATCCTCGTGGTGAAATGTTGGAGCAATCTTGGGAAAGTTATGCCACCACTTTAGCCAATCTCCACACTGTTGATGAGATTTATGAAGAGATCATCAAACTCTCTAAGCATTTGAGTATTGATCTAGAAAGTCCTTCTAATGTCATTATCGCCAGAGACTCAAGAGACTCTGGTCCAGCCTTAACTGAAGCTACAATTGACGGTTTAAGAGTTTTGAACACAACATTCAAGAACTTCAACCTTTTAACCACTCCACAATTACATTACTTAGTGAGAGCCATCAACACTGAAAACACACCAGTTAGCTATGGTGAACCAACTGAAGAAGGATACTTCAAGAAACTAGCTAAAGCTTTCACCAACATTCATGAAAACTTTGTTGACTCTAATGAAAAAATTCAAATCACTGTCGACGCTGCTAATGGTATTGGTGGTCCAAAAGCTCAAAAGTTATTCTCTGAATACTTATCCAAATACGTTGAGCTTGAATTGGTCAATAACAAATACCAAGACCCATTGGCCTTGAACGTTGGTTCAGGTGCTGATTTCGTCAAGACTAACCAAAAACTACCAAATGGTATTGAACCAGTCCCTCTAAAATTATATTCATCATTCGATGGTGATGCTGATAGAGTTGTTTTCTACTACCAAGACGAATCTTCAACATTCCATCTACTAGATGGTGATAAAATCTCCACTCTATTGGCCAACTTCTTCCAAGATGTTGTTTCCAAATCTGGTTTGAAAGCTGATATTGGTGTTGTTCAAACTGCTTATGCCAATGGTAGCTCTTCAAACTTCTTATCTGATGTCTTGAAATTACCTGTTGTCGTCACCCCAACTGGTGTTAAACATTTACATCATGAAGCTGCTAAATTCGATATTGGTGTCTATTTCGAAGCTAACGGTCATGGTACTGTTTTATTCGGAGACAGCTTCTTGAAAACTTTGAAATCTTCAAACCCATCAACTCCTCATGAAAAGAGAGCTATCGATACCTTGTTTGAACTTTCTGAATTGATTAATCAAACTGTTGGTGATGCTATTTCAGATTTATTAGCTGTCTTGATTGTTTTAGCTATCAAACGTTGGAACCCAGAAAACTGGGATGAATCATACACTGATTTACCAAATAGATTATCAAAAGTTATTGTGCCAAATAGAAACGTTTTCAAAACAACAGATGCTGAAAGACAATTGACTTCTCCAGCAGGACTACAAGCC
Source organism: Wickerhamomyces ulmi (assembly GCA_030569675.1). NCBI lineage: Eukaryota > Fungi > Ascomycota > Saccharomycetes > Phaffomycetales > Wickerhamomycetaceae > Wickerhamomyces > Wickerhamomyces ulmi. The sequence goes on from JAJMLN010000015.1 coordinate 181,680, forward strand.
AAGATTGATGAAACTGTTAAAAAATATCGTCAAGGTAGATCCTTCGTTCGTGCCAGTGGTACTGAAGATGCTGTCAGAGTCTATGCTGAAGCAAGCACAAGAGCTGAAGCTGATGAATTGGCTGCTGAGGTCTCAGAACTTGTTAAGAATGCTGTTTAAGTTATAAAATATATATGATTTTTGAGTTCTCTGTTTGCGTATCTGCTGTGTATTTGGTATCCTAGTTCTTGCAATAGCCGTAATATAGTGAACTTGTATGTGAACTGACCTATGTGTATCTCTCCTACGACAGTGATAGAACATGCGTACTACGTTCTCGCGATTTTCACGCATAATCTGCGAATATTACCTCTAACTATACATGTCATACATGTCAGAATACTTAGGCCCATTCGCCTATACTAAATAATTAGTAATAATATTCATACAATATATCAGCCTCACACTTTAGCATCCATATACGCATGCTGTTACACATTGCAAGTCTTCTAGGACATAATTCACATGAATTACTAGTATTGAAGTAGGGCATTAATCTCCGAATTACCTCCGGTGACACAAAATGCTTCAAATGTGTCCCAAAAATCTCATACAGCCTGGAGTATGATGTATTCTGGGCTAGTTATTGCTCCTATCATAGTGGCTTCTCAATTCAGTACCCGCATCTGTAAAATAATGAAGAATTACTAAGAAAATTAATTAATAAAATCAGGAATTTCTATGTTTGTTAGTTTTGAATTTTTAATTTTGAAAATGCACCTTGTCTTTCATTTTTTGTGTTAAATTTTCAACTTCTCAAAACTGGTTTAAACTTAACCAAACTTTGACACAAGATATATTGAGAGAGTCTCTTTATATTAATAAAGTCAATTTATACACTTCACTATATAATTTTAATAAATAATCACTCTTTACTATTGTGAGGGTTCATGCCTAAGGACTCCAGTCACGTGACACAATGTTTTCCCCTCGGCCAGTGGACCGGGTAATTTGGAGGTTGATCCGAATATTGATATGTCTAATAAACAAACAAGGCTTTGATGCACCGAACAAAGCGAAGATACTTCTGTGATCAGTCTCGAAGTTAGGTTTAGATAACTTGTCTGTGGTCTGTCTCAAGATAAAATACACGGGAGATGAGCGACACTGTGCTTTTTGCTAAAGTAAGTATCATACATACATGTTCCATAGGTTTATTATGATTTATGACTAGTACTAATGAATATTCCATCAGTACCGTGCTAGTGAACTGGCTGCTGAGTTCCATTTGGCTGATAAGAAGAAGAACACAATAAAGAGAAAACAAACCCTGAAGAAAGTGATAGCAAATATTACACTGGGAAATCATGAGATGATTAATCTATTTCCAGAAATTGTCAAGGTATTTACCGATTGTGACCTCGAGATGAAGAAGATGTGTTATCATTACCTAACAACATATGCTCTTGTGAAACCTGACATAACATTGAGCGTACTACCTACAATCCTTACTGATATCAGATCAGACAACACTGCGCTAGCTGCATTATCACTCCGGAACGTTGCGTCAATACCGATAAAGGAATTCCTGAGAGAATCTGTAAGACCAATCAAACTTTCATTAGAAGACAAAGATCCTTTCATTAGAAAAACTGCTGTTTATTCTATTGCCAAACTTTATGAGAAAGACCCCAAATTAGCCGAAGATGAAGAACTGATAGGATCTCTAAAGTACATGCTAGGTGATTCTAATACTTCGGTTGTCTCATCTGCAATTGGAGTACTATTAGAAATATCAGAGAAGGATAAAACTATAACTTTGAACTTCACAAAACAACAAGCAATGGTTCTGGCAGATCTATTAACTAGATCTGATGATTGGAAACAGATCTCATTACTGAATGCTATCATGTGCTTCACACCACAAACACACGAAGAAGCATTTGCTTTGATAGATAAGACAATTGCTCTATTACAACATGCCAACACAGCAGTTGTTCTGAACACAGCCAAATTACTGTTATATCTCTTGAACTATGTTGATGTTGTCGAGGAATATATCCCAAGAAAACTGGCTAGTTCAATAACCTCATTATTATCAAAGCCACCTGAACTACAATTCTTAACACTAAGAAACGTCATTTTGCTGGTATTAAGCAAGCCAAACTTGATTCCATTCGATGTTACACTATTCTTCTGTGAATTTAATGATCCAATCTATGTCAAAGATACTAAATTGGAAATTATCTACCTATTAGCAAACGAAAGAAATCTAGATGTTGTTCTTAGAGAGCTTAAAGAATACGCTACCGATATAGACATTCAAATGTCTAGAAAAGCCATAAGAGCTATTGGAAACCTAGCAGTGAAATTGGAAGTAGCTGCCAAACCATGTGTTACTGCCTTGTTGGAACTAGTGTCAACTAGAATCGACTATGTTGTACAAGAAGCAGTGATCGTTTTCAAGAATATCTTTAGACGTTATGACCAATTTGAGTACGTTTTGCCTGAAATATTGGCTCATAGTGATAAAATAACAGATCCGGATCCTAAAGCTTCCCTGATATGGATTGTTGGCCAATACTCAGAAAAGATTCCTAAGGCTGATTCTATATTGAAAGATCTTTCGTCCACATTCATAGAAGACCCTCTAGAGGTTCAACTGGCCGCATTAACAGCAACAGTGAAACTATTCATTAGACGTCCTGAAGCTACTCAACAGACTGTCTTGAAGCTGCTGAAACAATCAACAGAAGATGTGGGAAACCCAGATGTTAGAAGTAGAGGGTTCTTCTATTGGAGACTTCTGTCAATACAGGACAAATTTCCTAATACTGCTAAAGAGATCATTGATGGTGATGTTCCTCCAATCTCAAATGAAAATGATCAATTGGATCCTGTTATTCTGGAAGAATTAGAACTTTGTATTGGATCTTTAGCTTCTATTTATTTGAAACCAGTTGGCGAAGTTTTCAGAATGGCAAAAAGAAGACTATTACCAGACAGTCCTGCAAAATCAGATGTATTAGCAAACACGAACTCAAGACCTTCAACTGAAAGATCACAAAGTGATTTCAGTCATGGAAGACCTTCTAGCAGTTCTAGTTTTGATACACAGACAAATATCGACCGTCATATCGATGATTATGACGTTCCTGCTGAAAATGTCAAACCACTGAAGAAATCAAATGGACTAACGCGCCGTATGACGTTTTCAAAGAGTTCACTGTCTAGAAAGTTATCAATTAGAGGAACATTCTCATAATCTATTTACAGTTACATCAAAATGAACAAAAAAAGTTTTCATTATTATATCATTTCTATATTTGTAGAGCCGCATATTCATCATCACTATTCACTTCCTCCTTGATCTTAAAATGTTCGTTAACAGTTTGATTGACTTCATTAATAGTAACTCCATCATCTTCTATTTTCTGTAGTGGTGCACTAGCTTTACGAACTTCTATGATTTGGACATCAGGTGCAAACTTAACAGGAAGTCCAGCTGGTACAATTGTTTCAACTTTGATCTCTGGCATGTTTGGTTCAGGACCATCAGGAATGGAGTCCAAATCAAACTCTTTACCCAAGATAACGTAAAGAATTATTAAAGCAGCAGGTTTAGATAACACTAAACTGTTCTCTTTACAAAAAGCAGCAGCAACACAATCAGGACAACCCCACTCACATGGACATTCCAAGATTCTTTTCAATGAGTCTTCCAAAATTGTATCAATATTTTCAAAGGCCTTGATAGATAATCCAGAACCACTTCTACCACCTTTAGAATCATGGAAGATCAATCTAGCTGGTCTTTTCCGTTTTGTTTCTCTTTCAGCAAATTCTTTTTCTGGTGCTTTACATTCAGTATGAATCTCATCAACACCACTAACAATAACTAATGGTAACATACCCATTATCGCATGTTGTGCTGCATGAATACCACCTGCTGCATTCAGGTTCTTAACAGTAATTAGATCAAGTGCTTTACTTGGAATATCAATCCAAAACCCCTTTGAATGGATTAATACTGGTGGATTATGCACCTCAACGGCATCAAGCACTCTGTTATGTTTATCAATCTTGAAGAAACCAAAAACAACAATCGTGGTCAAAATCTTACCAAAATAAACAGGAACGTCACTATCCTGTAATGGACGTACAAGCTCGATTTCTTTAGGATCAACATCAGTGAAATCTCTTTGATTCGTGACCCAATCAACATCAACCCTTTCAACTTTTGCAAAATGTTCTTCAGAGTTGAATTCACGCACTAAATAAGGATAACCTTGATGAATGAATATTCCTCCTTCATAAAGGGTGAAACTTGTTCTTGAAGCTTCAATCTCTTCAATGACGATGTTTCTGTTATTGGTTATATCAACAACAGCATATTGATCTTCCTCAATACCTCTGATTGAAACATGGTTAGAAGGCCAAGGTAGATACCTATTTGAAGTATGATATCCTTGATTATCACGTTCCAGTTTATATAACACCTTTTCCATGTTTGGAAAATATTCTTCATCTTCATCAGTTATTGGGAGTTCAAAAGCTGCACATTGTAAATGACCTTCAAGGACCAAAACATTATCAAAATCCAAGACCAATTCTTGAAACTCTCTGTTTAGTAATAGATCAGGATGTTTCATATAGTGTTGATCAGCTGGTGAATCACTTCCAACAACTAATGTCAAAGAATCTTTATTACGTCTACCAGCTCTACCACTTTGTTGATGAAAGTTAGACAATGATAAAGGAAACCCACACATTAAAACAGAATCTAAACCACCAATATCAATACCCAATTCCAAGGCATTAGTAGAAATGATAGCAGATAGGTTACCATGAAACATTTCTTGTTCGATCTGACGACGATCAGAAGCAGAATAACCACCTCTATAACTCATGACTTGCGAAATCAACTCTGGTTTATTCAATTCCATAAACTTGGATCTAACTTCCTTCATTAACAATTCACACACACGACGAACATAACAAAATGCAATGGTTCTAACATTACTCAAAACCAACTGGACTAAGATCTTTGCACTTTCAGATATGAAATTTTGCCGACCAGCAGCAAAATCATTCGGATTGATATAAGGTGGGTTCCATACAACAAGATGTTTCATACCAGATGGTGAACCATCCTTATCTATGTGAACTATATCCTCTGTGGGGATCCCAAAAATACCATTCATATGTTTGATTGGGTCTTTCAAAGTAGCTGAACAGGAAATAAACTGTAGACTATTATTACCCAAAAATGAACATATTCTTCGAAGTCTTCTCATTACTAATGCAACATGAGATCCAAACAGTCCTTTATATGTATGAAGTTCATCAATGACAACGTACTTCAGATTGAACAAGAAATGTCTCCATGCAGTATGGTTTGGTAAGATACTAGTATGTATCATATCTGGATTTGTGAAGATAACTCTTGCATTGTTTTTAATTTCAGATCTTTGATGGGTTTCAGTATCACCATCATAAGTATCAACTAATGATTTCAAACCCATTTTATTCATCAAATCAGTGAATGATCTCTTTTGATCCTGTGCTAACGCCTTCGTTGGGAATATGTACATTGCAGTTGTTTGCGGTAGGACTTCAAGAGCATTCAAAACTGGGATTTGATAAATCAAGGACTTACCAGATGATGTTGATGTTGATATGATAACATTGTTTCCACTATCAATAGCATTCAACGCTTCTGCTTGGTGAGAATAAAACCCTTTGATATTTAATGAAGATGTCAAGTTTTCAGATAATGTGAAATTCAACTCTTCATACTTTGCTTCTCTCTCAGGTATTTCGAAAGAACCAACAATTTGATCTTTGTAATTTGTTGTTTTGATAGTGTTTATAAGTTCAGGAATAGTAGGTCTTTCATCATCTCTATACTCTTTTCTATTAGCAATCATTTCTTCAATAGGATCTTCAAATATTCTATTTCTCGGTATCTTAGTCTGTGCTAATTGTGTAAGTTTCTCAGACGGATCCTCATTACCTAGTTTACATTGATCTAAGAAGGCATTGACTGCAATCACAAACTTCTTTGATCTTTTAGCAATCAATTTCTTCATTGACTCCGGAGTGTAAGTAGGCACCTTCATCTCAGTATAGTAAGTACTCTTTGTCTTTGATTTGGATAGATCACCATCAATGAATTCAAAAACCAGGACTTGTTCAGTAGCCTCGAGATCTTTCAACTTGAACAAGTCGAGTTCTTTCTGTATATAACCTTTAGTCCAAACAAACTCTTTTCTTTCATTTAGCAACTGATTCTCATCAACGTATTTGAAGACAATGTCATCAGGTAACAGTACGACCAGTTTTGCAACATCTTCTAGAGTTAAGGGACGCTCTATTATTTTCTCAACTGGTTGTTTCAGTGTATCGAATTTGGGTAGAATGTGTTTTCTTGAAGATATGAAAGTGAAGTATGAATTCAGTCTAAAATGTATTTTATCTAGTTCTTGTAACCAACCAGGCCAGTTTGATTTGTCCAGTGCTTCTTCTTGTTTTTGTTTCTTGGTCTTGCGAGGTTCACCATCGTCATTTGTTCTTTTTATTGAGGACATTTCAGACCATTTTACAACAGAGCAAACATACTTTAATCAAACTTTTGTGCCACTGGTTTATACTACAAATAAAATCAATATAGTGTAAGCCATCTCTTGATATTATGTAATCATTTGATCACATGATAATCACGTGAATATCATCGCTGACATAATCTTGATATTAGTGTTTGACTAATCACAAAGACATCTTCCAAATCTCTGTTAGAGGCAGAAGGCAGAAGGCAGTAAACAGTAGGCTCAAGTGCAGCGTATAGTGCTCAGACAGTAGATGGATATTATTACTATATCAGGCCCACATCTGCTACGAAGTACCAATTTGAGATAAACTTTTGTCACAATCACCAGAATTTGTAGTCAATAATTACTTGCACTTGTTTAGCATAGTGAGGCAGCTAGTAATGATAGTCACTAGTACGTCACTCCTTGTAGTCATCTGTCACTTAGTCAACACACGGGGCTCTCCATCTGTCATATGGCCTCCGAAACCAGCTGGACTACGAGTTTGGGGTTGGGTTGTTCCAGCGCTTTCAAATCGTGGGCTTCTGATTGGCCGATCACGGTTTTCTTATCAGTCGTGTATGTGTCAGAACCTAATTTTTGTTTATTATTATCTGCGCGCATCTGTGGGGAGTACGGGTTAGGCAGAAGCCAGTGCAGACGCTAGGCTGGAGACACATTTTCTAGAAGGAGCACCACCGGCAGGGATGGTACTGGGATACTGGGAGTTTGCAAGGTTTGCAGTAATCAGCTCATTAACTTCGTTCAGTTTACATTTCAATGAAGATGACTTTGCTGCAGCGTGGTTATCTCTTTCATCCGGTGTTATAAATTGGATTCAAGATCCTCGAGTTGTGCTATTCCTTCATTCTTTTCAACTCTCTTCTACAAACACAATTGAACAGATCCACTTGTTCTCAACCAATTGTAAGTGTCTGTGAAGAGTAGCGAGACGAATTAGCTATTATCATAAGTACCGGAACTAACAAGATACTATTCCGTAGATAATGTCCAACAACCCGCTTCGACAGCTGGATCAAGCACAAGATACTCAGGAGACAATCACTAAACCTCTTCCATTCGACGAAACTCCACAGAACAAGTCATGGGCATCTGCCATTCCAACCGCTAAAGGTCTTTACAACCCTGATCTTGAGAAGGATTCATGTGGTGTTGGGTTTGTTTGTAACATCAAAGGTATCCCATCTCATAAGATTGTCAGCGATGCTAGATTTTTACTATGTAACATGACACACAGAGGTGCTGTTTCCCTAGATGGTAATGGTGATGGTGCTGGTGTTCTTTTATCCATCTCACACAAATTTTTCTCAAAGGAGTTCAAACATGACTTTGACTTGACCATTCCAAATGAAGGACAATACGCTATTGGTAACATCTTCTTCAAGAAGGATGAATCAAAACTAGAAGAGTCCAAGAAGGTTTTTGAGTCTGTTGCAAAAGAACTGGGTCTCTCAGTGCTCGCTTGGAGAAAAGTCCCATGTGATTCCTCAATCCTAGGTTCTGTTGCTTCTTCTAGAGAGCCAATTGTTCTACAACCGATCATCATACTATCTGAGCTGGCTGGTAACATTAATCTATCTGACGAAGAGTTTGAAACCAAGTATGATAAATTGTTCCAAAAGCAATTGTACATTTTGAGAAAACAAGCAACAACATCCATTGGTATTGAAAACTGGTTCTATGCATGTTCGTTATCCAACAAGGTGATTGTTTATAAGGGTCAATTGACTCCAGCACAAGTTTACGATTATTATCATGACTTAAAGAGTGTTGATTATCAAGCACACTTTGCACTGGCCCATTCAAGATTCTCCACGAACACGTTCCCTTCATGGGATAGAGCTCAACCTTTAAGATGGCTTGCTCATAATGGTGAAATCAATACCTTAAGAGGTAACAAGAACTGGATGAGGGCCAGAGAAGGCGTTATGAAAAGTACACTGTTTGGCGAAGAGCTAGACAAATTATATCCAATCATTGAAGAAGGTGGATCAGATTCTGCTGCAATTGACAATGTGTTAGAGCTATTGGTTCTTAATGGTGTCTTGACACTACCTGAAGCAATGATGGTTTTAGTTCCTGAAGCTTGGGAGAACGATCCTAATATGTCTGCTGACAAGAAGGCCTTTTATCAATGGGCAGCTTGTCAAATGGAAGGATGGGATGGTCCTGCTCTTTTCAACTTCAGTGATGGTAGATACTGTGGTGCAACTTTGGATCGTAATGGTTTGAGACCATGTCGATACTATATCACCTCTGATGACCGGATCATCTGTGGTAGTGAAGTTGGTGTCATACCTGTTCATCAAGATCTTATCATACAGAAAGGTCGTTTGGAGCCGGGTAATATGCTATTGGTTGACACAAAACTTGGAAAGATTGTTGATGATAAAACCTTGAAGGAAACAGTTGCTTCGAAAGTTGATTTCAAATCATGGTTAACCAAGATCATCAAGCTCGAGGATCTAACCACTAAGTATGCTGATAAGAACATCGCTTTGGATAATGAGATTTCTGTTGATTTCTCCATTTCAAGTCAAGCTGATCCAAGGCTTCTAGCTTTCGGTTATACTTTCGAACAGTTCTCAATGCTATTGGTTCCAATGGCCATTTCAGGTGAGGAACCATTAGGCTCTATGGGTGACGATTCTACACTGGCTTGTCTTGATGATAATCCAGTTCTAGTATATGATTACTTTAAACAGTTATTTGCCCAGGTGACAAACCCTCCTATTGATCCAATCAGAGAAAAGTTTTTCATGTCATTGAGATGCTTTGTTGGTCCTCAAGGTAATCTGCTGGAAATGGAACCGGAACAATGTAATAGATTGTTGTTGGAGACTCCAATCTTGGATCAAGCCGAATTCCACACTTTTACAAACATTTCATCTGCATATGATGATTGGAAAGTTGCAACAATTGATATAACCTTCCCAGTAAGCAAAGGTTTAGCTGGATATACTGCTGCTATTGACAGAATCACCAAAGAAGCAAGTGAAGCTACTGCATCAGGTAAGAAAATTATTGTTTTATCAGATCGTGCTGTTGATGAAAACAGAATCGCTTTGTCAAGTTTAGTCGCTATTGGATCTGTACACCATCATTTGATTCGTCAAAAACAACGTTCAAAAGTCGCTTTGTTCTTGGAATCTGGAGATGCTAGAGATATTCACCATTTCGCCTTATTACTTGGTTATGGAGCCGATGCTATCTATCCTTACTTAGTCATTGAAACACTTGTTAGAATGAACCATGAAGGTTTAGTAAGAGACGAAATCTCAGATAAGAAGTTGATCAGCAACTATAAATCTTCTGTGAACTATGGTCTTTACAAAATCATGGCTAAGATGGGTATTTCCACTTTAGCATCTTATAAAGGTGCCCAAATCTTTGAGGCTATTGGTATTCACCAATCAGTTATCGATGTTGCCTTTGTGAATACTCCTAGTAGAATTGGTGGTCAAGATTTCACTTTGATTGCACAAGATGCTTTTTCTTTCCATCAAGCAGGATATCCAAAAAGACATACTGCAAGACCTTCAGTCTTACCAGAAAGTGGTACCATTCATTGGAGAGACGGTGGTGAAAAACATATCAATGATCCAACTGCCATTTCCTCTTTACAAGACGCTGTTAGAAACGAAAATGAAAATGCTTTCGACGTGTACACCAAGAAGGAAATGGAGGCTATCAGAGATTGTACTTTGAGAGGGTTATTAGAATTTGACTTTGAAAACTCTACTCCAGTTCCATTAGATGAAGTTGAACCATGGACTGAAATCGTTCGTCGGTTCTCCACTGGTGCGATGTCGTATGGTTCCATCTCAATTGAAGCACATAAAACTCTTGCTATTGCTATGAATAGAATGAAGGCAAGAAGTAACACTGGTGAAGGTGGTTCATACGAAGATTATGATACTTCAGGTGCTGAGAATGGTGATTCAATCAGAGCATCAATCAAACAAGTGGCTTCTGGAAGATTTGGTGTTACTTCACACTATCTATCAAATGCTGATGAGTTACAAATTAAAATATCTCAAGGTGCTAAACCTGGTGAAGGTGGTGAATTGGGTTCAAGTAAAGTTGTTCCATCTATTGCAAAAGCCCGTCATTCTACTCCTTATGTTGGTTTGATTTCCCCTCCTCCTCATTATGATATCTATTCAATCGAAGATTTGAAACAATTGATCTATGATCTAAAATCAGCAAACCCAAGAGCTGATATTTCAGTCAAATTAGTCAGTGAAATCGGTGTTGGTATTGTTGCTGCAGGTGTTGCCAAAGCTAAAGCTGATAGAATCTTGATCAGTGATGGTTCAGGTGGTACCGGTGCAGCCAAGGTCTCTTCAAGTATCAGAGGTGCTGGTAATAAGTGGGAAATTGGTCTTGCTGAAACTCATCAAACTTTAGTATTGAATGATCTTCGTAAAACCACACAAATCCATACAGATGGTCAAATCAGAACTGCATTTGATGTGATTGTTGGTATCCTACTTGGTGCTGAAGGTTTCACTTTGGCAACCGTTCCACTGATTACACTAGGTTGTATCATGATGAGAAAATGTCATTTGAATACATGTCCAGTTGGTGTTGCAACTCAAGATCCGGAACTAAGAAAGAAGTTTGCAGGTGCCCCAGAGCATGTGGTTAACTTTTTCTTCTACTTATTGAGTGATGTTAGAAAGATTATGGCTAAACTTGGATTCAGAACCGTTGATGAGATGGTTGGTCATTCTGAAAAGTTGAAAATGAGAAAAGATTTGAATATCAAAACTAGAAACATTGATCTTGCTCCATTATTAACACCTGCACATACCATCAGACCTGATGCTGCTACAAGATTCATCAAAAAGCAAGACCATAAGCTACATGTCAGATTAGACAACAAGCTGATCTCAGAAGCTGAAGTCACACTAGATAAGGGTCATCCAGTTGTTGTTGAGTCCACCATTGCTAATACAGATCGTGCCTTTGGAACCACATTATCATACCGTGTCTCAAAGAAATACGGAACAGATGGATTACCTGAAGATACCATAACTGGTCTTATCAAAGGGCATGCTGGGCAATCATTTGGTGCATTCTTATGTAATGGTATTACATTCTATCTTGAAGGGGATGCTAATGATTATGTCGGTAAAGGCTTAAGTGGTGGTAAAATCATCATCAGGACACCCCATAATTCAAAATTCACTGCTTCCAACAACGTCATTGTTGGTAACACATGTTTCTATGGTGCTACAAGTGGATTTGCCTTCATCAACGGTGCAGCTGGTGAACGTTTTGCAGTTCGTAACTCTGGTGCTACAATTGTTGTTGAAAAAATCAAAGGTAATAATGCTTTCCAATATATGACTGGTGGTCGTGCTGTCGTTCTATCTCAATTAGAAAGTGCAAATGCCTTCTCTGGTTGTTCCGGTGGTATCATCTACGTCTTGACATCGGACTTGCAACGGTTTGCCTCTAGAATCAACAAAGCTTCAGTTGAACTATGTACTCTTAGTGATGTGGAGGAAATTGAGTTTGTCAAAGATTTAATCCAAAAACATCACCATTACACTGATTCAACATTAGCAGCTGAAATTTTGAGTGATTTTGATAGTCATTTGGATAAATTCGTCAAGGTTCTTCCAATTGAGTACAAGAGGGTCTTGGAAAAAGCTAAGAAGATTATGGATAACACAGATGGTATCATAACTCCAAGCAACCCTGTTATAACTGTTATTCCAGATACTAATAATGGTCATACAAACGGTAAAACAATCACCAAGGCTGTTTCTTTCAAATCTGGTGTCAGTGAGCCTGTTATCTTAGACTTGGAAGACTCTGTTAAAGATCCCCTTCTTGAAGGTAAGAAAGTTGATAAACTTCGTGGATTCATGAAATACAAACTTCGTAAAGAAGAATACAGAGCTCCAAAGCTAAGAATCAAAGATTTCAAAGAAATATCAAAGGCTATTACCAAGGCTGATGCAAAAATTCAAACGGCAAGATGTATGGATTGTGGTGTTCCATTCTGTCAATCAGACTCTGGTTGTCCAATCAGTAATGTCATTCCAAAATTCAATGATTTGGTGTTCAATGGTCAATGGAAGCTTGCATTAGAGAAACTTTCTGAAACTAACAATTTCCCTGAATTCACTGGTCGTGTTTGTCCTGCTCCATGTCAAGGTGCATGCACATTAGGTATTATTGATGATCCAGTCGGTATCAAATCAGTTGAAAGATTGATTATTGATAATGCTTTTGAGAATGGATTTGTTGTACCAAAACCTCCATCAGTTCGTACAAATAAGAAAGTTGCTATTATCGGATCAGGTCCCGCGGGTTTAGCTTGTGCTGATCAATTGAACAAGGCAGGTCATTATGTCACTGTTTTTGAACGTTCTGATAGACCTGGTGGTTTATTGATGTACGGTATTCCAAACATGAAGTTGGATAAGAGCATTGTTAAACGTCGTACTGACCTTTTAGCAGCTGAAGGTATTAACTTTGTTTGTAACACCGAGATTGGTGAGGATTTAACTGATTTGAGAAAAGAATATGATGCTGTGGTGCTAGCTGTTGGTTCAACAATCCCAAGAGATTTAAAGATTCCAGGTCGTGAACTAAACAACATTGATTTTGCCATGACTCACTTGAAGAAGACCACTCAATCCTTATTATCCCAAGAATTGGAAGAATTACATTCCAAATTCAAAGGCAAAAAAGTGATTATCATTGGTGGTGGTGATACAGGTAATGATTCTATATCCACCGTGACTAAATTTGGAGCATCATCAGTGATTAACTTTGAATTGATGCCAAAACCACCAAATGAACGTGCTAAGGATAATCCATGGCCTCAATGGCCTAGGGTTTTCAAAGTGGATTATGGTCATGCAGAAGTGATTGATCATTTTGGTAGAGATCCAAGAGAATATTGTATCTTATCCAAGGAATTCATTGGTGATGATGAAGGGAACGTTAAAGCTATTCGTACAATCAGAGTTGAATGGAAAAAGACAGAAACTGGTGGTTGGAAAATGGAAGAAGTTGAAGGTAGTGAAGAATTATTCGAAGCTGATTTCGTGGTGTTGTCAATGGGTTTTGTTGGACCAGAACTTTCACAAATGAAAGTCACTCAGACTCCAAGAGGTACAGTTCCAACAATCAGTGCTAAGAGCTTCCAAGTTGATAATAACTTATTCACAGCAGGTGATTGTAGAAGAGGTCAATCGTTGATTGTGTGGGGTATTCAAGAAGGTAGACAATGTGCCAGAGAAGTTGATTTATTCCTTGAACATAATACTAGACTACCAGGTAATGGTGGTATTATTCAAAGAGATTTTAAACTACTAGAAGAGATGATGGATGGTATTGCTGTTGAAGCATCCTAGTGGTAGATCTATCTATCTAACTTATTGTATTTTATTTAGTATATTTATTGGTCATATACCGATCATGTTTACATTTCACAACAGTAAATAAAGAGTAGTTATTATCCCTTGGTCAAATTGGTACATAAATGACGTATTCCTTTCCATTTCAGCATGTGAGATCCAAGACACTTGGAGCATAGCCACACTATAATTAATTATAAGAGAGTTGTGAGAATTACATCATTCAGCAATGATTTCACTACACCGATTAACACTGTCCAATCAAACAAACATTCTTATTGATAAGAACTAAAAAAAAAAGAACAAAACACAAAATAACACAAATGTTATAGATTATTGATATGATTTTAATACAATTTATTTCTTGAACAAGTTCTTAGCCTTACTGAAAAGTCCACCTTCTTTCTTCTTTTTATCGTCCGTTATTTTATCTATTTTTTCTCTTTGAATTCTTTGATCCTCATTTGCGCTATTCTTTGGACTGATCATATTACCAAACCCACCCCTTCCAATACTCAGCGTGTTGTTCTGACCATTGGATCCCGAGATGACTGGTGTTATGTGGTCTTCTGGATCTGGATCAACGTCTTGTAGTTTTCTAGTAAGTTTTGGATCTTTGTTTTTAACCATGTTACCAGCACCACCTCTTCCTGTGGAGAAGACCGGTTGTAGTAAGTTTGGTGTTATGGAGCCTTGATCCACGTATTTGGGTGTTGGTTGTTCGTCAGACTGCTGGATGTTACCTGCCCCACCACGGCCTGTGGCAAAGTAGTGTTTTCCCATGTTGTGATTGTGTTGTTGTTGTGTTGTTGTGGTTGGTTTGTTGTGGTTGGTTGACTTATCTGTTAGTTAGATAGGGAGCGAACGGTAAAGAATGTGATGAGATTTGATCTTTTGTTGAATCTCCGTTCAAAAGTTGCACAAAAAAGCAGATTCTGTATGAGAAATACCAGAAGCTTCAGCTAGAAGTACACAACGAGTGCTGATTCGAGTGATTTGAAGAGAAAGAAACCCTTTTTTTATAAAGTATTAAACCGTATCTTTCGAACGCTTTTTAACGATGACCACGGCAACATTATTCTGGGCATTAGATAAGTGCCCAAACAGGAAATATTCGAGACAAGCACCATCATGAAATTTGTTGATGTTTCTGGACTTTCCACTAGAAATGGCCTATAAAGCACAGTTTATATAGAGAGAGAATGGGTGGTTGTAGCTACTGATGCTTGTTTACAAGTGCGCGTAGTCAGTGGTTAGCAAGTATATGATTTATAGGTCTAAACAGCGAGGTCAAAAAAAAAAAAAAAGAGGAATATATTCATTAGTTAGGCGTTCAGAAAGATTTGACTTGAGTCAGAGATGTATTATATAAGTGTAGGGATTGATTCTTCACATAAAGTCACCATCGTCAAAGTCGTCGTAGTTATCAACAACAATGTCAGTGTCTTTCTTGAATGCACCACCTAGATTTGGTCTGGCAGTTTTAGCCTTCTTCTTACCAGCACCACCAGTAGAAGTACCACCGGATTTGGCTAATCTAGCTTGTCTTTCAGCTCTTTCTTTTTCTTTAGATAAGACAGTCAAGGTAGAGATAACTTTTCTTAGTTGTTCAGTGGTTAATGGTTGGGTTAAATCTCTGATTAGATCAATTGCAAGACTTGATGAGTAGTTCAATTGACTTTGTTCAGCTAATTTAGTTAAAGCTGGTGATAGAGCTTTTCTTAGTTTTTCAAAATCTTGTTTAGTTTCTGGTTGGAATAATGGATGAGCAGTGATTGGAGTGTCTGCTGATATTTGTGGTTCAGCAGCTTTGGCAGCAAGAGCAGCTTTAGTGGCTTTTTCTCTTGGATGTTCATTGACACCTAAACCACCAAATAGATCAGCGGCATTGTTCAAATCAGATTCTAATTCAGCTTTTCTTAATAGTTCTTTACGTGTTTTTTCATCAACAGTATCTAGGTCAATTTGTTTAACTGTCTTGGAAGCAGGAGCAGCTTTCTTAGCAGGAGCTTTGGCAGGAGCTTTAGCTTTTGGTTTTGGAGCTTCTTCTTCAGCATCCCAAGATTCTAAAACATCATCATCATTGTTGAATTCATCTTCCCAAGAATCAGCAACTTTAGCATTGGAGGTAGGAACCTCAAAGTCTTCGTCGTCTGTGTGAAATAGTTAGCACGTTAATCCTTTGATAGTATAAGAAGGTGTAATTGACTAGAATTGTCATTTCTTGTGATTTTGAAGCCCATAAACTTCACGAAAGACAAATCAGTCATATAATCACACATATATACCATTGTCACATACCCCAACTCATATTTAAACTAGTATATCTGTAATTTACTTCTTCTGAAGGCACTTTCTTTTGAGGTGTCCACTGAATTTTTCGTGGAAATTTGAAAAGCTTTTTTTTTCTGCACCTTAAGAAAATCTCAGCCGGGTAACTCAGTTTTGTGTCAAAATAGATGAAGATGCCAGTGAAGTTTTGGGTGTTTTATTGAGAAGGAATTGGTGTTTTAAGAGGCGTGGGACTTGAAACAGAAGGTGTGTTGACTTAGTGATACTTGAATTGTACTTCTGTGAAGATTAATACTCGAATATTGTAGACAGAAGAGCGATAGTTACCAAGAATCTGCCATAGTCAGGATCATCAACGCGTAAAAGTCTACAGATACCTATATGAATACTTACGTCCAAACCTTTGTATGTAAGTCATATGTATCTTTGAAAAAGAAAGGGAGTCATTGACACGTATAGTCCAGTAGAACTTATACTAACGATTATTTGATTAACCTTTCATGATACCTTTAACCATGTATCCATTCTATACACACCGTAATCACTGATCACTGAACACTAGCCACCAGACGTTCAGGCAATCCACACCCTAGCAGATGTTAAGACTCCGACAAAACGAGAACATCTTAACACACCCCCAAGAACAGCTACTTGTCCCACTACAAATATTGGAAAACACCCATAAATCTGCCTGGCCAGTCTCGCAGTCTCGCAGACCCCCAGACTCCACCGATTTCCTAAACATCCGGCAAAAGTCTCAAAAGGGAAGAATTAACCGTCAACTCCAGTCTCCGAGACTTTTACCAAACAACCAGTCCAAATAATTAATTGACAGTTTCCGGTGCTCCGTCAAACATGGAAAGGCTGTAATTGCAGAAACACTCTGTGCTGATTTGGTGGACAGCGTTGAAACTTGCAGTAGTCCAAGTCCACCCACGAAGTTGTCATTGTTGGGGGTAATACGGTGGGGGTATTCTTGATTAGTTGCTCTCACTTTGTCTGTATTCATTCATCGTTATTGGTGTTTGTTGGTACTTTTCATAAGAGACTGGTTGTGTTTGTGTCATATCAATGAATGAATTCTATTCTCGAATCTGTCCAGTTTGAGCTGAAAACAATTTCCACGCAAAAACAGTGAAAGCAGCGTTGAAGCACCCCATGTTTCTACGTCCAACAAAGCCGACAACAGACCAACTACATGACTGCTAAACACCCAATGCTGCGTATCTACTACATACTTATTAGTCTATATGAGCCGACCACGCATTTAAAGTGTGGTAGTGTGTACACCCCCACAACAACCAGTGTCCACCCACGACTTTTTGAACCATTCTTAAATCGGTACACATATTTAGCGCAACCACGATATTTTTATATGTATAGACAACGTACAAACAGGACACTAGTCTCTGATTTAGTACAGTCTCGAGTCTCGCATTGTCATCTTTCTTGACAATGAGATTATGTGGAGTCCATCCATTTAAATACCCATTGATATCTTTTCTTAAAACCTGTCTTCAATTGGGTTGGATATCTCACAGACCTTTCACTCCCCAAGGTATACCCAGTCAATACTGAAAGATGTTCAGAACACACTTTGCTCGGTCAAGTCGTACTTTCAGTACTTCTTTCAAAAGATCTATCCAATCTAATGGCTCATCCATCTCATCTGTCAAAAGCAACAACACATCAAAAGGACTATTAGCATTATCAGCATTAGCAATTGGTGGGGTGTCATCTGCTCTATACTTCAGCACAGATATCAAGAATGATAAACTAGAACCAAAAGAACTATTTTACCCAGAAACATCAACCACATCATTATCTGATTTAAAACCACCAGTATATGGTAACTTGGAAGATTTTGAGAAAGCAAAAGCTGAAATCATCGAAATTGTCGGGAAGGATAACATTGCCAACTCTAGATCTGAAATCGATCAACATTCAGATACTTATTTCAATTCTCATCATGCTACAGATGCTCAAAAACCACAATTGATCGTATTCCCAAGTTCCACTGAAGAAGTTTCCAAAATCATGAAGATTCTACATAAGTATAAGATCCCAACCATCCCATTTTCAGGTGGTACATCATTAGAAGGTCATTATATCGCTACTACTGGTACTCCAGCTGTTACTTTAGATTTTGCTAAAAATATGACTCAAGTTATTGAATTACATCAACAAGATTTAGATATGGTTGTTCAACCAGGTGTTTCTTGGGAAGATCTACATGAATATCTTGGTGAAAAAGGGTTATTATTCGGTCCTGATCCAGGTCCTGGTGCTTTGATCGGTGGTATGGTTGGTACTTCATGTTCAGGTACAAATGCCGCTAGATATGGTACAATGAAGGAAAACGTTGCTGGTTTAACTGTTGTTCTTGCAGATGGTACTATTGTCAAGACTAAGAATCGTCCAAGAAAATCTGCTGCTGGTTATAATTTAACTGGGTTAATCATTGGTTCTGAAGGTACTCTTGGTGTTGTTACTGAAATTACTTTAAAATTACATGTTAAACCTAAAGAAGAAACCGTTGCTGTTGTTACATTTGATTCAATTACTGATGCTTCCAATACCGTTGCTGATATTGTTCAACATGGTATTCAAGTCAATGCAGTTGAATTATTGGATGATAAGATGATGGAAGTTGTTAATGCTTCTGGAGAAACTACTAAGAAATGGTTAGAAAAGACTACATTGTTTTTCAAGATTGGTGCAACTAATAAGTCTGTTTTATCTGAATTAATCAAAGAAGTTGAATCTATTTCTCAAAAGAACAAATCTTTTAACTTTGAATTTGCGAAGAATGAAGATGAAATCACTGAATTATGGTCTGCTAGAAAAATGGCACTTTGGTCAACCATTAATCAAGGCAGACAACAACATCCAGATATGCAAATCTGGACCACAGATGTTGCAGTTCCAATTTCAAAATTAGCAAGTGTATTATCAGAAACCAAAGAAGATATGGCCAAATCTGGATTAACAGCTACATTAGTTGGACATGCAGGAGATGGTAATTTCCATGCATTTTTGTTATACACCCCAGATCAAAGACCTATTGCTGAGAAATTGGTAGGGAATATGGTTAAAAGAGCCATTGATGCCGAAGGTACCTGTACCGGTGAACATGGTGTTGGATATGGTAAAAGAGAATATCTTTTAGAAGAATTAGGACCAGATCCGGTTGATATGATGAGAAGAATCAAAATTGCATTGGATCCACTTAGATTATTGAATCCTGATAAGATCTTTAAGATTGATCCAAATGATCATGAACATTGAGATTTCTGACCATCTTCAAAAGAAAAGTTTTATATTCAAAACGCTTATCAAAAGCGTCTCATGTGAATTTGTATAGATTTAATGACTTATAGATCCATTTTTAGTACCCCATCTCATAGTAGTTATAGTAATTATGGTAGTTTAAAAATCTAGTACTAATAATCCAGATACATTCTCCAAATGTTTCACATCAAGTACATCTTCAGGAGCTTGGTTCTGCAAAACACCATTTGTAGTATCATGTGTTTCTTTTGGGTTCAATCTATCTTCATTAGCTCTTAGAATAGCTTCTCTAACAAACACTTTAATGTATTCAGATGTTAAGTGTAGTGTCTTTTCTGTTATTCTTGTATCTTCATGCTCAAACACGGCTGTCTGGAACAGTCTTGCCACTGTTTTGATTGGTAAGTCGATGTCTTCTTCCTCTGTCATCACTCTCTTGTGATCTACTCCTCTTAATAGTCTCAAGAAGTCTAATAAGTCTCAATAAGTATTAAAGAAACTGTTTAAAGAAGACGCGTTTTTTTGAGTATAAACAAAAAAAGTGGTTTGAAGCGATGTTCTTCTTCATCAAGAATTCGCGGGATTTTTTCTTTTCACTAAAAATTGCAGAAACTTGAATAAAAACACTATAAAAACACGATAAACACAATAAAACAATACAATTATCTGCTAATTAGATATACCTTTTATACAACATGAACAACGATAATAGGAACAACCAGTATAACCAGTCAATAGAGACACAATTGGCATCTCAGCAGAAGAAAACGACAGCACATCGTCGAATCATTGATCATTCAGCACCAATGGGTCGTTGGGTTATTCAAAAGAGATTTGGACATCGAAAACAAAAAATAGGAACAATTCGTCCAGAAGCTTCATATACCATTGATCTATTACCACCCGTTGCATATAAACAGACCCCTATTGTTAACACACAAACGAAATTCGTCCATTTAAGTTCTAATAAGGCCAAACATGCAATTCATGCTATTAAATGGACACCAGATGGGAGAAGATTATTAGTAGCTAGTCATTCTGGAGAATTCACACTTTGGAATGGTATGACTTTTAATTTTGAATCGATTACACAAGCTCATGATACTGCTGTTTTAAGTTTGAATTATAGTCATAATGATGATTGGTTATTAAGTGGTGATCAAGATGGGGTTTTAAAATATTGGCAACCAAATTTTAATAATGTTAATATTATTGAAGCTCATCAAGATGGGATACGAGATATTGCATTTTCACCTAATGATTCTAAATTCGTAACTGCAAGTGATGATAGTTCTTTAAAAATATGGAATTTTAGTAATGCAAGAGAAGAACGAGTCTTGAAAGGTCATAATTGGGATGTTAAATGTGCTGATTGGCATCAAAGTTTAGGATTAATTGTAAGTGGGTCTAAGGATAATTTAATTAAATTTTGGGATCCAAGATCAGGTAATGCAATTTCAACATTACATAGTTTTAAACATACAATTACACAAACAAGATTTCAACCACAACAATCATCATATTTATTAG
This sequence comes from Wickerhamomyces ulmi, assembly GCA_030569675.1. Lineage (NCBI taxonomy): Eukaryota > Fungi > Ascomycota > Saccharomycetes > Phaffomycetales > Wickerhamomycetaceae > Wickerhamomyces > Wickerhamomyces ulmi. Next base: position 202,765 of record JAJMLN010000015.1, read on the forward strand.
CATCTGTTTCAAGAGATCGATCAATGAGAATATTTGATCTTAGAGCAATGAAGGACTTGTTTATATATAGATCCGAAGTTGATTTATCAAGTCTTTCATGGAATCCAATTCATAATAATATGTTAACAACAGGAAGTTATGATGGATCAATGAATCATTATTTTTTGAATGAAACTGTTCCCGAGACTTTAGAAAACATCCAACCATATCATACTATCCCATATGCACATGAAAAGGCTATACATGCATTAGAATACCATCCATTAGGTCATGTATTAACATCGGCAGGTGCAGATAGATCAGCTAGGTTTTGGTGTAGGGGACGTCCAAATGATCCTAATGCTTTTAATGATCCTCCATATACAGATGATAAACAAGGTGCTTGGTATTTTGCAATTAATAATGCCGTTAATGCAGTTGTACCAAAGAATGAGAATGTTGGCGGGCCAAATGATCGTAATAATAATAATGGAAATGGGAATGGGAATGATAGAAGAAATACTGGGTTCAATTTACCTGGATTGGATGGGAATAATCAATCTTATAATAACAATGGGTTTAACTTACCTGGTGTTGATTATTGAAAACATCTCTCATATATATTTATATGAATTATTTAGACTAATGTTACATGTCCTTAATGGCTATGATTATACTATACAATATTCGTAATGTCTATGCTTTATAAACCACGTCACATGTGACCTTATTATTAATGGCTACGTATATAATTATATATCATAAATAAGAAAGTATGTATTCATCTAAAATCATAATTAATTAATAACTTTTTATTTCTCCCTAATGAGACGTAGCTCCTGCAAAGCCGCAAGGTATAAGCTAGCTAGCTAGTCTGTATGTTTATAATGTATAACTTTTATAATAAAACCCTTGAAATAACACATAAAAATATAAATAAAAGAACAAATAACCCAAAATCATAGTATAAAAAATCATCACGTCGTTAAATAAGTCTATAGTTTGTATAGCTGTAGTTGTTGTATTCTCCAATGATCGAAAAAACCAAATTATCGAATGATCAAATGAAAGAAGAGTAGACTTCTATTTCTTTCCAAAGCGTAAAGCAATAAATCAAATGATAATATTCGATTTAAACTGATTAACCTTCTCTTCATAAAAATGACCATGCTTCACATAATAATTCTTCACAAACTCAATAAACTGTTTATATATCACATCATCTACTTCTTCAAACCCATTCGAATCAATCTGGACATCTTTCCCAGCATTATCAATCTCCATATATACCAATCCTGGATGTTGAGACAATTCATCAGTTGTTATATCTTCAAACACCTGACGATACATCTTGGCTCTTTCGATGAAATCCTGGATCGCTTTATCATGATTCGAGTTGATATAATCTGGACCTGTTGTTTTACCTTCAACGTTATATTTCCAAAATTCAGGATTTGAACATTTGACATGTAATAACAGTGTGTTTATTTTGATTCCTGATGTTTGTTCTTTTTCAGAGATTGTATCTAGGATATATTGACGACGGTCTTTAGTTGAGTTTGTAGCGTCAAAGATCCCAACATCGATTTGTGAGTTGATTAATGAGTTCAACAGATGATCTAAAGCAATATGAGCAAACATTTCTCTTTGATCTTTAGCTTGTTGGTTATTAGCATTGAAATAATCAGAAGTTTGGTTTCTGAAGTTGGAAAGTTTACGACGGAAGTGTCCAGCGTTAAAAGAATCGATTTTGAAGTTGACAAATTCACCAAAGTTTTTAGACGTGTCTTCTTTTAAATTCTTGCAAATTGATGATTTACCAACAGCGGGAAGGCCAACAAGGATGATACACCATTTTGAATCGATGATGAGTTCATTGTGTGGTGTTGTTGTAAGTTTATTGATTGATTTTGGTTGTCCTTGGTTTGAAGGGACTTTTGTTAAAGCTAAATGCAGAGCATCAGCAAGGTTTCCTTGAGTTGGTGATTTAAGCTGTGGTTGTGGTTGTGGTTGGTCGTTGATCTTTGAGAAGCTTAGTGATTTGGAGATACATGGCGATAGAGTTGTTGCCATGGATGAAGAGGAATCATTTCTTGAGAATATCGAGTAGTTTGAAGTGGAATCGTTTGTATTGAGTCTTTGCAGTTTATCGGTTTGTGGCTCCATAACTTGCAGATATGACAGGTGTGAACGGTGTGATGTAACAATATGTGCGGTGTCTGTGTGTGTTTAGTGTATCAAAGTGATAACGGATGGTTTAGTGGTAGTAGTAGTTAGACAAGGGAAGGGAAGAAGTTGGGAAGGAAACGTGGTTGTTGAGTGTTTTTTTATATTCTTCTGATTTGTATTATAAGTGAAAACAGAAAATCTCTGAGATGAGATGATTTGATACAAAGTGAGATAAATATGCACCACAAAAGAGGCCGGGTGAGGGGGGTGTTGTATTAACTGGGTGAGTGGTTTGTGAAGTGGAGTAACTGGGAACTGAGTGGTATCACAAATGAGTTATATTTATGTTGAATAATAGAAGAGAAGAGAAAAGAGAGAACAAATTTAGCCACTCACAAGTTTTTAGTTTTTCCGTAATACTTTTATTTAATCTTTATGTCAAAAACCACGTTAAAAATTAAATCACGAGGTACTGCAAAAATTTAGTGACGTTTCTTTTTCTTTTTCTGTTTCGCGTCGTATAATTAGTTTTTCCGGTTATTTCCCGATTTGGTTATTTAATACATTATTACTATACTAACTAACTATACTATACTACTAACTAATGAGTATTGTAGTGACCATGTGGTTGATGGTATGCCATGTGTGTGTTCTATAGTGTGTATTATATGAGTTAATATAGATCTCCTGTTATTATCCCGGAGTTGAACTCCCTGCAAGTAAGCTAAGACAAGGTGTAATGAAAATTCTTCTCTTCTCGCTAGTGAGCTGATTTTACCGTCCAAGGCATAACATTCAGCACTACTTATCGGATATGATTGATTGGGTGGTGATACCCTAGGACTTGTGCCTTCCTAGTTCTCAGCACTAACACGCCTGGTCTGCACAACCTCAACTTCCAGTGGCATGAGTGATTTATAGCAAAGTATTACCGGCGGATAGGTTTTCCTTCTGTATGTGCCTAGCGAGGCTGTCTAGCAAGGCTACCTAGCGATGGTTCAAAATGTTGGATACCTAGGAACTCATTCTCTATCCATAATCTCTTTAATAAATCTCTTGTATTCTTTGATCTCCCTCTGTTGTCTCTCAATTACTTCATTCAATTCTATTTCTTTTACTGTACTATTACTTCTTCTTGTATGTCCAAGAGCCGATTGTTGATTATGATGCAGATCAGCTTTCGAGACATGATTGATCCTTTCCATCTCTCTATACTTCAATTTCAATTCCCTGATTTCATCATCTTTCAAAGATAACTCTTTTTTAATAGCCATATGTTCTTTATTAAGAGAATCATATAATCCTTCCAAGAATTTATAGTTCTTTTCATAGAACATCAATTTCAACTCACAATTCTCACTTAGTTTCACTAAGTTCAGTGCCATTTGTCCCATATCACCATCTTTTATCATGTTGACTTTCTCACTTTCACAAATCCTGCTTAGTATCTCTATTGATGTAATAAGATTTGATGCCGCTGACTGTTCACCAAGTCGTGATCTTTGAACATGATGTCCATGCTTTATCACTCCAGCATCATGTGTAGTGTGATATTGTTTGGTACTAGTATGAGTGTCAGAGCCAATTTGTGTAGCACTCATATCATCATCTTCATCTGTTATAGGTTTCAGAAGAGTTTCAGTATTGACATGTTGATCTGGACCAGCATAAGTAAAGCTTGTGGAATCTTCCAAAGAAAGATCAAATGTTTTGTCTGTAATTGAGATACAATCTGAACGGTCAATAGCCATTTGATCTTCTTCTTATCTGTCAAATGTGACTAGAATCTATCAAATAGTTTTTTACTTGTTGATTTTATGTGTTTTTCACTGTTTTGATTTCAAACGCCTCCATACAAAAAGGATCATGAAAATCATATGCAGTGAATATATTAACGTTTGATTGCATGCTGAAAGAAATAGTTTTATAATAACTATTGATGCCATGATCAAAAGGTCAGGCTACTAGGGATAACAATATGTGATCCTGGTCCACATTTAGTACGTGAAGAGAGGACCATCGTAAGTTATACTAGATGATGTTGTATGTGTCACTACACGTTAGAGAACATCTGTCTATAAATTGTAAGCTATATAAAAGCCCTTATAAATAGTACTAAAAACGTGAAAAAAAGTATTTGAATACCACTAAGATCTAGACAGTGATATCTACTATACCACCAACACACTCTCAGCAGTGTCGACTTCAAACAATAAATCAAATCTTTGTTCTATTCTTTCCAGCCTTTTCAATATAGCATTAAATTAATTTGCAGCTCATCGCCCAAATACACCCAGACACCACCATAATAATCTACCATGAAAAATTTCTTACTCATTAAACACTATATAATACTCTATGTTTGATGGGTAGAGTAGAGTGTATTGCTAAGAGTATCTGTGTAATCCAATATGTCTGAGCCAGTAGAAACACGAAATGATGCAACCATCCCAACTGAAAAACACATCAGACCTGAAATTCCAGAAGGCATGTCCAAATCTCAATGGAAGAAACAACTTAAAAGACAAAGACTTATTGAAATGAAACCAAAATTCAGTGAGATTCGTAAAAAGAAGAAAGAAAAAGCCAAGATAGCACGTCGTGAAAAGATCCAAGAACTAGTTGCTAAAGGTGAAGAAATCCCACATCATTTATTAAGCAGGAAGGCTAAAAAACCTAAAGATCAAAAGAAATTTGGATCAAAATTCATCATTGATTGTGCTTTTGATGACTTAATGACTGAAAATGAAAGAACTTCCTTATCTTCCCAAATAACAAGAGCATATTCCGCAAATAGATATGCTAAGATCAACGCTGATGTCATTGTTACATCTTTTAATAAATTATTAAAGAAAAGATTTGAAGATAGTTTACAAGATTCAAATTATTATCATTGGTCAGATGTCACATTCCAAGAAGAAGAATTCAAACCTGAAGACACCAATAAATGTATTTATCTAAGTGCTGATTCTGATGAAGTTTTGAATGAATTAGAACCAGATTTCACATATATCATTGGTGGTATAGTGGATAAAGGTCGTTATAAAAACTTGTGTAAAGAAAAAGCAGAAAAAATGGGTATAAAAACCGCAAGATTACCAATTGGTGAATATATCAAATTGAGTGGTAGAAGAGTCTTGACAACAACACATGTTGTTGAATTAATGTTGAAATGGTTTGAATTCAAAGATTGGAAAGTTGCATTTGAAACTGTTTTACCACCAAGAAAATTGTTGAAAGGTGGTGAAGCTGACACTGAAGAATCAAGTCAAAATGAAGGTGAAACTAATACACAAGAAGAAGGTGAAAAGGTTGAAGCTGGTGATGATGATAATGTGAATACAGAAGATAAAGAGTAAATAGAGATTAGATCGTTTAACTGATAATTATATAATCAATTATGAATCATGTTCATTTGTAGCTCAATCAATTGGATCATTTATCAGCATTTCGATCGGTAAAAGTCTATGAAAAGATCACTGGATATATAACAATATCAAGAGCTAGCAACACATCTATTCTCATATAGCTACTTCACAGTGTTTTATAGTCAATTTATCACTTTATTTATGCTCTAATTCTTTAAAACCGCGAAATTTTTGTTTTTATCGCGTTTGTCTTAAACAAATAATCCACTTTCGTGTCTGTTTAATACTTTTGATCAATAACTCATCAACTTCGCATAAAAATGTCTAATAACTCTCTCAAACTAGAACTCCCATGGTAAGTACATCCATTTGTCAATTAAAGATATCGATTGAAAACTAACACCAAAAAAAAAGGGTGGAGAAATACCGTCCATTGGAACTTAAAGACGTTGTTGGTAACTCTGAAACAGTTGAACGTCTAAAACTAATCGCACAAGATGGTAATGTTCCACATCTTATCATCTCAGGTCTTCCTGGTATAGGTAAGACCACTTCCATCCATTGTCTTGCTCGTGAACTGTTAGGAAAATCATACAATGATGCAGTATTAGAATTGAATGCCTCAGATGATAGAGGTATTGATGTTGTTCGTAATAAAATCAAACAATTTGCACAAAAGAAAGTCTCATTACCGGAAGGAAGACATAAGATCATCATATTGGATGAAGCTGATTCCATGACCCCGGGGGCTCAACAGGCTTTAAGACGTACGATGGAGATTTATTCAAATACTACAAGATTCGCATTTGCTTGTAATCAATCCAATAAGATCATTGAACCTTTACAATCACGTTGTGCTATCCTGAGATATGGTAAGTTACAAGATGAGGAAGTTCTAAAGAGATTATTGGAAATCATCAAAGCTGAAGATGTTAAATATTCAAATGATGGTCTTGAAGCTTTGATCTTCACAGCTGAAGGTGATATGAGACAAGCAGTTAATAACTTACAAAGTACCGTTGCTGGGTTTGGATTCGTTAATGGAGAGAATGTTTTCAAGATTGTTGATTCTCCACATCCACTAGTCATTAAAAAGATGATTTTAAGTGTTGTTCTGAATAAAAACATTGATGAAAGTTTGGCATATTTGAAACAACTATGGGATAAGGGATATTCCGCTATAGATATTGCTTCTACAAGTTTTAAAGTGGTGAAGAACTTGACTGAGATCAATGAAAGTAAAAGATTAGAAGTTATGAAAGAAATTGGTATCACTCATATGAGAGTGCTGGAAGGTGTTGGTTCATATTTGCAATTGAACGGGTTGATAGCGAGAATTGCTGAACTGTGAATATAGAAGCATACTCTCTACTAACTGACAAATGATCATCCACATCTATATATAACATCAAATTAACTAATAGAATTGAGATAGTATAGAGAGTATATGGTATAACCAAAACAAGTAATTTCCTGTTTTGGGGGTATTTATAGTGTTTATATACTTGTTCGCGAATTCAATAAAGTATACAGAAACTAACAAAACAAAGTGTTAACAAAGTAACAAAGTAACAAAGTGTTAATAATTCAATTAAACAAAGGCTTCTGAAGTGACAGAGTGCTCTGAATACTGCTGGCTGAGATCATTGTTCATTGAAGTAGCTGAAATAAAGTGAGAGAAGACATGACGGATGCTTTGGAGACTCTCAAGTCGGTGCTCAATTCCGAAGAACTCACATACCAACACACACCGATAGATCCAACAAGTCTTGCCAGTGTGGTTAACCTAGAATATCACTCATTGCATGAACAGCGATTCATCGAAAGTACACCAGACACTGATCCCGAAATATTCAACAAGTCATTAGATGAATTGCTGCAATTCCAATCAACAGTGAATGAGTTCAATAACTTGATAACCCCATTAAGTGATTATTTGCTAAGGTTTAACCAACAATTAGTCGAACTTTCAAAAGAATTACAAAACTTGAAAAGCAGATCAGTTTCATTATCCTCTAACTTGAGTAAGAGACAACAATTGGAGAAACAATATGTTCCTATAGTATCTGATTTAATCATCCCACCTGAAGTTATCAAAGATATATATAACAACACTATCAATCATGAATGGTGTGAGAACTTACAATTCTTGAAAGATAAACTCGAGATACTGAATAAATACGAAACAAGTGACGATTTCAAAGATATGAAATCATTAAAAGAATTAAAAGAACTACATGAATTACTACGACTCAAAGCTATTGAACGAATCAAAAATTATATCGTATTAAAGATCAAAAGTTTAAGAAAAATAGGAACGTCATCCCAAGTTGTTCAAAAAGACCTCATAGAAGTGAAAGAAACATTCGCATTCCTTGCAAGTCATAATCCATCATTAGCACTAGAATTGAAACAAGCATACGTATACACCATGAGATGGTATTATCAAAGTCATTTCAAAAGATATTTACAATCATTGACTAAATTAAAATTACACCAATATGATAGAAACTTCCTCATTGGTATTCAATCCCAATCTTTTTTCAAAAGGGCAAGTGTTAATGGTGTGGATCAGTATACTATTGGGAAAAGAGCAAATATCATCAAAGCTGAAGATCCTACTGTTCTTTTAGCACAAATTGCTGAGAATAATAAAGTTATGTTTCATATGGAAATTGGGTTTAGAAGTTTTAATTTAGCATTGATAGATAATGGATCTGTTGAATATTTATTCTTGTTAGATTTCTTCCAATTGAAATCTGATGAGATTTTGGGAACATTTGAACAGATATTCCAACCTACATTTGACCAAGGTATTGAATACACTAAGCATTTAATCACAAACACGTTTGACATATTTGGTGTTTTGATTCTTATCAGATTATCACAATCATTAGTATATGAACTACAAACAAGAAGAATCCCAGTGATTGAAGATTATTTCAACTTACAAATGATCGTATTATGGCCTCAATTCCAGAAATTAATCGATATGAATGTTGAAAACATGAAGAGATCAAGTCTAAAGAGTTCATCAATAACAGAAATCCAAGCTAATAAACCACATCCATTAACTTTACAATTCACTAATTTAGTATATGGATTCTTAAAACTGACATTATTTGAAACAGTTCATGTTAATGATGCTCAACAAGAACCACTGTTTAACAGTTTGACGAGATTGAATACGGAATTTGAAATCATAATTACAAAATTGAGTAAGATGTCTAAAAAAAGTGAGATCTTCTTATACAATAATTATTCATATATTTTAGGGATTTTAAGTGATTGTGAAGGATATTTGGCAAAGACTGAGATTGACCGTTTCAAAAAATTGACTGAAGCTTATGGGAACTCTTAACTCATGGATCACTGGTTTGATTAAGTGTATATGTGCTTGTATAAGAATGGTAATTATGATGTGATAAATGTTTAAATTAATCTCAATGTGTTGATGATTGTAGACTGCATTATTAGCGATGTGTTACAAATTTGTGGATATATATAAGTAGATATATTGTTACTTTATACAGTATATATTGAACTCACAAAGTATTTCTGTGTAATGTAATCCCCGCTAATTGACATATATATCTCCATTGATCTTCTACATTAAGCTTCATTTTATCTAATTCTTGACACAAAAACAACTTAATTTTATAGAATCATGAGAAAAATCCAAAAGAGCACATATGAATCAATCATAAGTATTTTTGATGAAGTAGCCTTTGTCCAATATATCACAATGCCTAGCGAAACTGGTTCCACTAATGAAGATGCTCCATTAAACCCCATTACCATCCATAAAGAGGATTCATCAGATGAAAGCACCAACCTTCCAGAAACTAAACCTGAAGAACAACCTTACAAGGATTCAAACAAGTGCAGTCTCAGATTGTTTTACGAACCAGCAACCAATGATAATAAACCTTTCCGATTCAAAGCACTTCAAGTTGGAGCTGAATACAATTCCATAGTATTGTTATTTGATACTGATGATTTATTAGGGTTTATTCCAAAATTAAAGAAATATGCTCCACAGATTGCCAAGTTTGAGAAAGTTGTGTTGAAAGTATATGACAGAACGGAATTGGAAGCCAAGTACTGGCAAGAAGTTCGTGATGGTGATCTTAGAAATTTTGAGTTAGATGAATACTTCCAAGAATATAGAGATATCTTCCACCAGGAAACTCGTGCAATGCGTAAGATCATGAGATATAATTCCACAGTTGATGATGATAAGGACAAGATAAGGATCCCAGAACTTCTTTGTTATGGAAAGTTGGATTTTGATACTTATGTCATGGAATATGGACCTTGTGATATGATGGGTGATTTCCTCATTACCGAGTATTTAGAACCTGATGAAGGTGTTAATGGTTATAGGAAAGGGGATTATGGTGGTTATGTGAAGATGAATGAGTCGTTGTATAATGAAGGTGTTGCACAGTTGAATATCATGAGAAAGTTAGGAATTGTTCATGATGATTTGGAAAATGGAAGAAACTTGTTGATTAAAGATGGACATCTTTACTTCCTTGATTTTGGCTTGTCTTCTTTTGTTAAGGATGATGGATCTGAAGAATCAAACGAACTTTTTGAAAGCCAGATGCAGAAGTTCTCATGGTTTTATAAGAAAGAGGTGCCAGAAACATCTTCTTCAACTGGTTAAGTGGTTGATGATATAGCTATTTTAATACATATCAATTTTTATCAAAACACATGTAATCAGTTATATTATCTCAATATTGACCTATAGAGTATTACTCTTCACTTCAAACAGCATCTGATAGTTTAAATGAAGAACAAAGAAGTAACATATTCAACTAATAAAGTGTAGTTAGTATTAATATAAGTAGTTATTGTTATATGAATTACCCGGCTGTTTTTACCTATAAATTTTCTATAAACTCATCGCTCTGACACAATAATTTAAACATTTAACAACAACTTCACAAAAAGGCAGCTGATTCCACAATGTCCTCACTTAAAGAAGCTCAGAAGAGAACAGTGTTCAAACCACTGCTCGACAATCCCTACACAGACTCAAAATTCCCAGAAATAGATCCACAAGTCCAGACACAAATCATCGATTTCCTAATACATATCCTAAACAGAGTATTCACATACAGAAAATCAGTAAAGTCCACTGATAAGAACGCAACACAACCACCTAAACCAACAATAGTAGATAATGTGTTCTTCGGATTCAATACAGTCGTTGGTAAACTAGAGAAACAAGTCAAGAAATCCTCGGAAGATGAAGAAAAGATTCTGAAATATGTGTTTGTATGTAAGACTGATATCAAACCTGTTTTATTAACTTCCCATTTCCCAAACTTATGCTACTTAGTCAAACTCCAACAAAACCCTGTTGATTTGAAACTCATCCAACTTCCAAAAGGATCAATGGATAAACTATCTGAAGTATTCCCAGAGAAATTTGGTGGGATTTTGGGATTATCATTGAATGAAGACCTACCGACAGAATTCATAAAGTTATTGGATTCAATCAAAGACGTTGAAGTTGATTGGTTGAAGAAAACAATGAAAGGATCAAAAAGTATGAAGTATAAAGAGACAAATATCAAGATGTTGAAGACTACAGCTGTGATTAAACCAAAACAAAATCAAAAAGAGAAACAGAAACAACAGAAACAGAAGAAATGAAATATTCGTTGTATTTATTTTTATGATTATTTTATGAATCGTCCTAATGTATGCATTCCTCTTTGGAAAATCTTCATGTTATTTCGTAATGGTTTATAATTATTCAAAAATGCTTGATTAATAACAGGTGTATTGTTTTGAAAATGGTTTGATGATTGAAAGAAATTGAATTTCTCTTCAAATTCTTTCAGTTTCCGTTCACCATTTCCTCCAAATGTGGTAGTCTTCACAAAGTTCAGGTATAATAGGCTTTTGGCTCTTGTCATACCGACATATGCTAGTCTTCTTTCTTCAGGATCTGTGAGATTCATATGTTTCATATCCAGCATGAACACCACTGGGAATTCAATTCCCTTTGATGAATGGATCGTACTAAGTTTAACTGATTCATTAGCAGTTTTCGAAAATGGGAGTAAATCCATATGATTATTAAGAAAGACTTCAGCTATTGATGAACTATCAGATTTATCTAAATGTTGATCTTTTAACACTTTAGATATTTTTAAATTCTCATAAAACTCAAACAATTGGTTTTTAATTCTCATTTTATCAGTTTGATCTTTCATACTCTTTTGAATCTTAGATCTTAGACCTAGTTCATTTCCTAATCTTAATAAACTTTGAAATATACTCCTAGTATCATTGAAATCCATATGAACCATCACATCAGTTATCGTATTGATATACTTATCACATCTGACATCATCCTTAATAACATCCAAAACACTTCGACCTTCAATCAATGATGTCTGATATGCTTTTCGTACAGCAACGGGTCCAACACCAGGTAATAACCCCATTGTTGATAAAACTGCAAAATCAGAACTATCTGGATAAACTAATATTCTGAGATATTCGATCAAATAAAACAAGTCTCCTGATAGCCATGAAGGTTGAGATGATAATTTATAACTTTTCAAACCATAAAAACTTAGAGCTTTTTGTACTTGTAACAGTTGGCTATTAGTTCTCGATAATACCACAATATCTCGTGGTTTTATCATACCATTACTTTCTTCAATCAGTCTTAAAATCTCTAATGAGATCATTTCAGCTTCATCTGTAGTATTTTCGAAAAGTGAAAGCATTGGTTTATTATCGTTAGAAGTTGTTGATACTTCAGTATCTTGAACAACAGGACGTTTCAGCACATATTTGGAAGCTTCGATAATCTGCAGTGATGATCTAAAACAATGATCCAGTTCAATGGTCTCTGTAGGTTTCAAGCTAACTAGTGTCTTTCTATTATCAGGACTAGAACCTAAAAACCCATATATTGATTGATTTGGGTCCCCAGCAATGATTAAATGACTATTAGTGGATACAAGACCAACAAGTTCTGTAAGTTCATCATACATATCTTGAAACTCATCAATGATTGTAATCTTGTGTCCTAATAACGATGGGTTATTTGAAAGTAATGATTTAGCCTTTGTTAGTATTTCTGTATGTGTCAAGACTTTTAAATCACTTAAGAATTGAATGAGTTGTTCTGCCACTTTTTTGGAGATTAGATGTGTTTTACAAATATGTTCTATGTCCACATCATTGAGATCTTCAAACTTTCTTAAATCTCTTGTTATTCTTTCCAATCTTGTCTTAGATAGTTTCTTATTATCAATCAAATTATTCAGTAGTTCCCACCCACTATTCTCTAAAATCTCTCTATTCTTGAAAGTTTGATCAACTTCAATCAACAACTTATGACTGAACCCATGGAAAGTATGTACATTGAGTCCATTGACTAGGTTTTGGTTCTTAAGAATCTCTAATAATGAGTTTTTAAAATTATCAACAGCTCTGTTTGTCATGGTCAAGATGAGTATATCATCTGGGTTTATACCAAGTGTTCCTATCATATAGGCTATTTTGTACACCAATGTTGTTGTCTTACCCGCACCAGGTCCTGACACTATCTGTAGTGTCTTATCCGTTTCTATTGGATGTTCAATCACTTGTTTTTGAGGTTGTGTCACTGAGATGGTGACATTCTTGCTGAATGAGACAGACGAGTTGTCCAACGACATATTTTATAGCTTTTATTATGTGTGGTTGTATTGATGTTGACTATAAGCAGTACTTTGAGTGAATTAAGCACATTTCGAATTAACAAATGAGTGTTTATTGTGTTTTATAGATAAATCTGAAACAGTTTGTTTATTTAGAAACATCACTCAAAATGCAGTGCTCATAACACCGGTAACTACTATAAAAAACAGTTATTTAGTAAAACAACTGACTAAAACTTGTTTTATACTATTTTGAATTGCAAAATTTACTTCTCAGTGTGATAGTTTGCTATAATTTCTGACTCTGCCTTTGTGCAGCTCACTAGAAATAATAGGCTTGTCAGGTTTGTTGGCTGAAATTGTTCTTAACAACCCCAATATGACTGAAGGGTTGTAGCTAATTGATGTTGAACTATGAAACAATACAGCTACATTATTCCATCAGCTTAACATTAACGTTACATTGCTATGGCTAACAAACTGTGTGAATATTCAATCACTAGTATTTTGAATGTTTCAATAGATAATTGTGATGCTCATGATTGAATGATCATTGAGAACACCATTTCTATGAACTATTCAATCTACAATACACAATTTACCTCACAAACTAGACAGAAATTCCTGTATTGTCGAAGACACGTAGACACCACCAGACTTGTATTAATATAGTAACATATATTTAGTGACATTAAACATTATCTGAAACATAAGATCCCAATGGTCTCCTTTCGAATAATATAATACTACCAAAACATCAGGTCTATACGTGCTACGTACATCATATATAATTAGCATATAGAACTAGTAGTTAGTACACCTGTCTGAGTCTATGACTCATGTGAGCAGGGTTTGTAGTTGAAAGCCATAAATAGTCAAAAATAACTAGTGGATCACAGTATCTCAGACTTTTCGCTTAATTTCCTACGTTATCGCGCCGTATTTAAAGAAATAAGGAGAATAAAAAAGATCCTTCTTAATCCTTAATCTTCTGTACCTTCTGAACTCGAGCTTTTTAGTAGTATTTTTAATAATATTATCGCATGTAATGTTACACTTTATATCAGGATAATGCAACTAATAAACCCTAATGAACTATTGTTTACATTAGTTGACGTGCTGGTCATGATCAAGCAGTTTTTTATTACTTTGCTGATTCCAGATTGTCAGACTGATATTAGTTGATCATTCAGATTCAAAAACTGTGTGATTCTACTAATATATTCGACTTCATTCTGGAAATTCATCACTGGTATATCAGATGTTCAAATAGATAATGGTGATGCTCAAACATACTTGTTAATTTAAGTTGTTGAGAACACTATTCATATGAACTCTCTGATTTACTGAAAATACACAATTTAACACAACTCAAGACTCCTGTAGAATTATTCCAACGTAAGATTAGGAACATCAAAATCTCTGACCAGCGTTTGTGGAAGTTCAAGAACACGTTGACGCATACGATCTTGCTGGTTTCTAAGATTTACTAAAAAAAGTACATTAATTCTACACGACTTGATAAACAACTACAAAAGTAAATGTACTTCTCTGAATATGTGTATTTGCTCGTCAAACATTTCTCTTGTCAATAATGTAATTCTATAGCGTCTATATTAAACTATCACCATTATCCCAACTTTGGAACCCCATATTATCATTGAAAGTGTTTTGATTAGTAACATTCTTCTTCAAGACTAAATTAGAGTTAAACCCAGGTGGGAAACTTTGTAATGTATTCAATGACTGTGCATTATTTGATTGATTCACAGTTGTTGGTTTCTGGGTATTGAATGAGCCTTGTGGATGATTGAAAGAATTTAATGGTGGTTGAGGTTTTGATGCATATGTAGTATTAAATGATTGTTGTGCATTCGTTTGGATTTGTGGTTTTGATGGTTTTAATGTCAAGTTCTTGGAAGGATTCTTTGATGGATTTAAAATACCATTGGATGAACCATATGCTGGTGTTTGCTTTTGAGAAGCTGTGTTGAATGATGATGTGTTATTCAATGATAAAGTATTCAATGATGGAGTACTTGGAGTTGAAGTATTACTATTGAAAGTACCGAATTCTTCGTCTTGATTGTTGATTGTAGATTTGACAGGAGGATGGGCTCTGTTATTATTCACACTGCTCTTAATTGGAGCTTCTGGTTCTTCGTTGTTTGGTGAAGCTTTTAATTTCTCAAATCTCTTTTTCTGTAGATCTTCAGTCAACTCATTAATCACTGTAACAAAAGTTTGATAGTTACTTAAAGATAAACAATTCTCAATAGATAACTTCCATATGTTTGGTAAAATTTCATTAATAATAAATTCTTCATCACTATCACTATTGAATTTCAATTTGATAGAAATTTCATAGATAGTCAAGATCTTGATCAAGATTTTAGCATCTTTAAACTTGATTGATGATAGTAGAGGAAATAAACTTTCTTTGATAATGAACTTATCAATACTCTTATCATTAGATGTGATGAATTTGATGAAAACTTCCAAGATTGTGATTTTGATTTGATAAGAAGTAGTCTTGTTGAAAATAGAGCAAATCTTAACAAATAACAAGTTTTTGATGTTAGAGTAATCAAGCAAGTCCAAATAAATGTCAATTTGATTCAAAGATTGGAATTGGATTTGTAGAGATGCAGTAGGAATCAATGTCAGTTCAATCAATTTGATCAAAAATTTGTTGAAATTCTGATTGATTGCAGATCCTGGACCTGAGCTCAATTTGGATTTGAACAATGTTAAGTTCTTGATTAAGATAAGTTGGATTTCTTCATTCTTCAAGAATATATCTTTATTTGTCAAAATCTTACTGAAAATCATATCGTTGAATGACAAGTTTGATAATCTTGAGCCAATAGATAAAACCATACCGATAACAAGTGCTATAAGTTTATAGTTTATGAGTTTCAAATCCAGAAGATTCAAATCAATAATGTTTAACAATATTGGTAATATTTTCTGAGTAAGGATCTCAGTTTGGAAATTGCTAATGATATTTTGATAATTGGTAAAAGTTCTGATTAAATCTTCATGATCTGCTATATTCATGTTATCCAAATATATCAAAAATTGTAAGTTTTCATCATTTTGGAAAACGCTTGTATTGATTAACTCATCCAAATATCTCAATCTTTCTAAAGGATTTTTATTCAACATTGAATTTAATATTGGAATGAGCTCCTTTGATAGATTTTCTAGCTGGTTTAGCTTGAAATTTAAAGTACTAGCACCAAGATGGTTCAAACTTCTTTCATAATCACGAATTTCATCACCACAGTCAATCAAATAATTACCATTAGAATAAACGTAATATATCAAACAACCTAAAGACCAAAAATCAGAATTCTCGTAGATTTTGGAACTAGTGATGATTTCTGGTGCTGTGAAGTTCAAAGCCAAGTTCAATAAATGATCAAATCTCTTATCGATCTGGATTTGATTAATAAAATAATCGATCGGTGTAGGTTGATCATTCACCGATAACAAATGTACGAAACTGGATAGTTTCCAATCACCTTTTTCATTGATCAAGATAGAATTCGGTGATATTCCAAGATGAACATTCCCCGTTGATTCCAGCAAGAATTTCAGCGCCTGTATTATCTCATATATCCCCTTCAGTTTCATTAAATCAACAGAAGAATTCTGTAAATAGTTTGAATTTAAAACATCAGAAACAGGTTCCGTGACGAATATGAATAGATTCTTATATATTTCAAGTGGTTCAATGACTGTTAGAATATTTGGATGTTTCAGTTTGGTCAAGTTGGAGATATTCTTCTCTATATTCTGTAATATCTGACTCTGAACTAATTTGTTTGATGTTGATTGTTTGATGACAGATTTATCAAATTTGAAGATGGAAACCGGTTTTCTTGTGCTTTTATGGTGACCCTGGTGGATGGACCAGCAGTCCCAATTGATAATATGGGTATTAGAGACCGAGTACTTAGACTCGATATGCGATTTAGACCTCCACATTCCGGACCGCTGTTGCCACTTTGTTCTTTGTTCTTTGTTCTTTGTTTTGCCGTGTTGTTTTTGTTTCTGTTTTTGCTGGAAAATGAAATCGTTATTGTTTTATTTCCGCGAATTTTTACAAACCATGCTTACATAATGATTACATAATAATAATAAGAACTATAAATTTAATATACATTTTCAATGAATCAGAGAATCAATCTCAATTTAAACAGGTAGAGGGAATTCACCAGCCCACTCGTAGATTTCAGCTTTGACTTTCTTTAGTTCTTCAGAACCTTCAGCGATTTTAGCTTTGAAGTCTTTTAGTCTGTTAGCATCTTTTGGTAAAGATTCTTGGACTTGTTTAGCGTATTTAACAGCCCAGTCAATGTAGTTGGCAACTCTCTTGAAGTCTTCTTCACCTAGACCTCTGGTGGTCATGGCTGGAGCACCAATTCTAACACCACCTGGAACTAAAGCGGATTTGTCACCTGGAATGGAGTTTTTGTTTAAGGCAATGTTGATGTTTTCACAAACAGTTTCGATTCTAGCACCATCAATACCCTTGTCTCTTAGGGAAACTAAAACCATATGGGAATCAGTACCTTTAGAAACTAAAGAGTAGTTTAATTTGGTGAATTCTTCTTCTAAAGCTTTGGCGTTTTTCAAAACTTGTTCTTGGTAAGCTTTGAATTCTGGGGTAGCAGCTTGTTTTAAAGCAGTAGCTAAAGCAGTGATGGTATGGTTGTGTGGACCACCTTGGTGACCTGGGAAAACAGAGAAGTTGATTGGGTTTTCCAAATCGTAAAAGACTTCTTTACCAGTTTTTGGGTTAACGGATCTGACACCTCTTCTGAAGAAGATCATAGCACCTCTTGGACCTCTTAGAGATTTGTGGGTAGTGGTGGTGACAATATCAGCGTATTCGAATGGAGATGGAATAACACCAGCAGCGACTAAACCAGAAATGTGGGCCATGTCAACAACTAAGTAAGCACCAACTTTATCAGCGATTTCTCTCATTCTTTTGTAGTCAATTAATCTACAGTAAGCAGAAGTACCAGCAACTAAAACTTTTGGTCTGAAAAGAACAGCGTTCTTTTCTAAAGTATCGTAATCAATGATACCAGTTTCAAGGTCAACTCTGTATGGCATGGTTTCAAAGTAAGTGGAGACAGCAGAAATTTTTCTGGTATCAGTTTGGTAACCATGAGATAAATGACCACCGTGAGGTAGATCCAAACCCATTAATCTTTCATGTGGTTTCATAATGGCTTGGTAAACTTGTAAGTTGGCTGGAGAACCAGATAAAGTTTGGACATTAACACCCCATTTATCAGAGGTAACGTTGAAAGCAGCCAAAGCTCTTGATTGACATAATAATTCAATTCTGTCAATGTGTTCATTACCACCGTAGTATCTAGCACCTGGGTAACCTTCAGAGTATTTGTTAGACATTGGAGTTCCTAAAGCATCGAAAACAGCAGTGGAGGTGAAGTTTTCAGAGGCAATCAAAACGATGGAGTGACGTTGTCTGTCAATTTCATCACGAATGATGGATTCAACTTCTGGATCGGTGTCTTTTAAGTGACCTTCGACTAAGTTTCTGTGGGTTTCTGGTAAAGCGTATGGCATTGTTAAAGTAATGGGTGAGTATATAACCTGGTTTCAAAAGAAAAAGGAGAAATGGTTATTTGATGATGTGATGCGAATTTGCTTACTTTAAATAATCGATAATTTGGCAGATGCCCAAAAAAATTACAAAATTTGTTGCAGAAAAGAAGTCAAAAACAATTTACACGGTTAGATGCGATGGGCATGTGACTCCTAATACCGAGGTCTTTGGACTGGTTTGAGGCTTCATTGTACTAGAATGAGCCTTCAAATACACAGTGATGATGATACCAGGTATCCTACAACTATATCAACTAACAATAAGACTCCCAATCTCATATATTACTCTATCAGTCAAATCTTCACATGCTGCTTTTGTCCACCACGTTGATGATTGATGACTTCGACGGTTATTTTTTTTTTTTTTTTTTCTTTTCTTTCTTTTTGCCTGAACCGGGATTTGACATTTTTTGTGGGATTTGAATTTGCCGGTGGTTTGAAGCGATTGTCTTGTGATTATCTTTATCTTATGTTCGACTCTTAGTGGAAGTAAGAATTATCCAACTAATTTTTGAAAGGAGCTTTTTTTTTCTTTATTTTTTTTTTTTTTTTTTTTTTTTTTTTTTCCCTTAAGAAATGTGTAGATCACTAGATCTAGCCCAGTGCCCATAAATATACACACATCCCATTCCACTTTCTCACCATCTCAAGGTCAAAACTCAGCAAAAATAACCTCTATAATACAAATTTAGAGATCTGTTATACAAATAGCTATAACAGGGACTCTGTTCTTTTATCCATTCACATAAAATAGTCGAAACAGAACTTTACACAATGACACTTGACATTCCGTTAGAGATAGATCCACATTTCGATCCAACACGCTCAATAACTCTTCTGAAGAGAAGCCCTGCAGATTCAGCACCTGCTCCCACAGATTCAAATGGATGTGTGATCTGTGAGGATGCTCCTACCTGTCCTACTTGTGCTTCTAACGAGCAGTGTGCACAGACAGTTCAAACATGTACACAGTGTCCAAGAACATATTGTAAAGCATCAGTCACAAGTTCATCTTCATCATCTTCAACAAATGTAGGTGGTATTGCTGGTGGTGTGATCGGTGGTGTTGTTGGATTAGCTGTCATATTCTTCCTGCTATATAAATACTATTTCAAAAGAGTATTTGCATTCAATAGAGTTCAACAAAAAGAATACTACTTTGATGATGATATAGAGATCAACTTTCATCATAATTTACCACAAAGTGCCCTTGATCCAAACCTTAACAAACCATCATCTAGAACAAGTATTGCCACAACTATACTTTCTAGAGCATCCAATATTATTCCAATCGCTTATATTCCTGGTGTTACTATTGGTTCTAACTCAAAATCATCAAGATTATCAACCATATCACAAGCAACTACAATGGACTCAGATATCACAGGTGATAGATTCTCAAAAGCATCTATTGTGGGTAATCCATCCATGACTACAACAGCCATTAGAGCCAGACCTAAACTAGTCACAGTCACCAACCCAGATTCTTCAAGAAACCCAGATGATCCAAATTTCAATAAAGATTCCGTCCCAGGAACAGCAATTAATGTAAATCAACTAGGTGGTGTTAAAGCAGTTCGTGTTAATAACAACAGAGCACTACAAAAACACGATCAGATTATCGAAGAAGAAGAGGAAGAAGACGAGGAAGAAGTAGAAGACACATCAGCTGAATCAGCAGTGCCGAATAAAGACAATGCTACGATAGAGAGCAATTCTATACAAAACGACGATGATTACGAACCATTCATAATCGACGATGAGGACAATGATAATAGTGATAATGATAGAAGTGGCAGGGATGATAGTGATGATGAACAGAAAAGTACAAATGACCATTCAACAGATAACGATGATGATTCAAGACCGGGAAGTGTGCTCCTGGAGGTCGATCTGGATACCAATACGTTTAACCCTTTTGATGACCCGCACAGTGATCATTGAAGTCGGGTTAAAGAAGAATAGATCACTGATTCTCACATTTCATTAACCTTTGATTTGTAGTAAATAGTAAATAGTTGATATATGTTCGCGAAATGGTACTGTTCGCGAAAATACCTTTGAACATAGTGTTTGTGGAAATTTCCACGAGTTTCCATCAAAAGACAAAGAAGTCGAGTGTTTAGTAGTATTTATCTCTGTGTCGGAGTTCTTCTAAGTGTTCAAACACAAGTCTCATACACTTATCAAACATCATTAGCATAAAATAGTAGAAGATGGTTGTCAACAATCCAAACAACTGGCACTGGGTCGAAAAAAACGCTCTTCCATGGGCTCAATCTTACCTTTCTGATAAACTAAAAGATATCAAATTCGAACATGAAACTTATGAAGTTGTTCTAACAAGTTGTAAAGTCACTGGTGATTGTGATGTTTCCCAAAGAAAAGGTAAAGTCATCTCCATCTTTGATTTGTTAATTGAAATAAACTTACAAATCAAAAAGAAGTCAAAAGAAGAAGGTCAAGAAAGTGAAGTTGTATTGGAAGATGGTATAATGAAGATCTTTGATTTCATCCATGACGAAGAGAAATACGAATACATTTATGAAAAGATGGGTGACTACAAACAATTTATCCAACTTGAATTCTTACCTGTTGTTCTTGAAGGTGTTAAAACTTTCCAAAACGATTTAATTGAAGCTCATACTCATGATCTACAAGAACAAAAATAATCTTTGTTCTGTTATAAACACAATCCTTGAAAAAACAACACAGTAAATAATATAGAAGATATAAATGTCATTTCATATATACCTACAACTTTTCATGTTGTCAATGCATCCATCTTCATGATAAATAAATATATTCATAAATTAAACCACATACACCATATACATGTTGTAGATTAATTCAAAGATCCAACTTTATGAGGGCGAGAGCTATTCATCAAAACCTTCAGGAACACCTTTAGCATGTTTAGTAAACTCCTTATCAAAAACATAAGACCCACCACCTGGAAATTCACACCAATTGAATAAACCTTCTTGGATTCTTTGGATCACTTTATAAGCTTCAACATCTTTATAAGGCATACCAGTCTTTGGATCAAAATACATCGCTGGTTTCCCAGTGATCAAACATTGTTTCTTAGAACCATTTGGAAGATAGATACCAGTTGGTGGTTCTGTCTTGAGTACGATCTTGATATCTTGACGTGTTTCAAGAACAACTTTTTCTTTCTTTGTTTGACTGAAATCACCAAACTCTGCAAAATTATTTAGGATATCCAAATTTGGAGGTTGGATCTTGGTAGAGTTTGATACTTCTGTTGTGGTAGGTTTTATTCTTATCACTGGTTCAACATCACGAAATCTTCTGGATGCTGATAGTAAAGAATCTTCACCAAATAAAAATGTCTTTATATCGTTGATTTTCAAGTTTCTTTCGAATGAGATATAGTTAACACCAACCTTCTGCTGTGGACCTTCATATAGAACTTCTGGTTCAATAGAGCTCTCGAGTGGTACTGTAGTCTCTCTTGATGTTGCTTTGGATTCATCATCAACTTCAGTTATATCTTCTTCGTTGAAAGTTACAGATTTGGATCTTGTTTTTTCTTCAGTGTTTGAAGCATCTAGTGATTCAGTGCTCTCACCATCGGCGGTGGATTCAACCTTCACACTCTCAACAGGGTCCTCCTTGGAATCATCATTCGTTTCCTTCTTGACATCTTCTTTAGACTCTTGATTAGGCTCTTCTGAGTTTTCCTTGGATTGATCTTTTGATTCATATTTGGTGTTTTCCTCAGTTCCTTCATCTTCCTTTTTTGATTCCTCAACATAATCTTCCTTCGTGTCTGCCTCGTGTTCCTTTGTATGATCTTCATTATTTTCCCTTGATTCTTCATTAGTTGTGTCATTTGATTCCTTCTTATTTTCTTCAGTAGAGTCAGCCACAAGTCCTTCGGTAGCAGCTTCTGGATTGTTTACTTTAGCATCTTCTTCTTTATCATCACTTGGAGGAATTGATGAATTTTCTCCTTCCTGTGAGACAGCACCTTCACTAGTATCTGGAACAGGTGTGTTTTCTTCTGAGTCCTCTAGTTTCACAGCAACACTATCAGAGTCGATATGGACTTTCTTTCTGTCTGGACCATCAACGTCTTGATCACTATCATCATTGACACGTTTATTCAAGTTCATTAGTTCTTCAAGTTTTTGTCTCTTTATTTCTTCCAATCTTCTTGCCTCTTCTTCTTCTCTTTTCTGTTTATCACTTTTTCTACCTCTTCTATCTTTCTTCTTTACTTTATCTCTCGTTAGAAGGAACTTCTCAAGTTCACGTTCTTCTAATATGGTGACATACTTTTCACAAGTCAAAAACGACACAATATTCTCCAACTTCTTCCTCTTACTTTGTTGTAACGCTTTCCTCTTTTTCTGTTTTTCCAGTTCTTGTTCTTGGTACTTATTCAATGTACTGACATTATATTTCTCTGTCTCAATTGCTTCTTGTAATCTTTCCTCTTGAGTCAGTTCCACGTATTCAACACGGTTTACAGGTTTAAGATTGGAACGACGTTTTTCTTCGATCTTTAGTCTTGAAACAAGATTTAGCTTATTCTGGACGACAGCAGATCTTGAGGATTGTCTTCTATCAAGTGACAGTAGTGTATCGGCTTTTACAGGTACACCATATACTTTCTTTGGTTTGGGGGCAGGATTATCCACTCTTTGCTTGATTTTGGGTACGATTTTTGATTTCTTTTGTGCAATTCTCTTCTTTTGTCTTTCTTGTCTCTGTAGTTCTTTCTCACCAGCATCAGAGTCTTCAGATACAGAGTCAGCTTCAGAATCACTAAACATTTCATCATCATCAGCATGGAACTCAACAGAACCATCTGAATTGTTGTTGTCGTTATCATTAGCACCACTTTCTTCATCAGCTTCACCTTCATCTTCATTACCTCTTTCTTGGTCGCTCCCTTCTTCTTCATCGTCATTATCACTACCACTGGCACTTCCATAATACCTGTCTTTATCACCAACTTGAAATTCAGCATCATCTTCATCTTCTTGGAATAATAGTTCTAGGTCCTCATCACCTTCATCAGCATTATCCAAACCTTCGGCTTGAAGAAGCTGTTTAAGCCGCGAACCGGCATTGGCTCTTCTCTTTCTGGTAGCAATCAAACTCTGCTCCTCGTCATCACTCAAACTGAGGAAACTCATAGTAAAAACACGCTGAAACTCGTTGTTTTGCCTGTTGTTTTCTTAGTGTTTTGATCTTTGTTTATTTGGTGGTTTTTCTTGTTTTTCACGGTTTCGCGAGTTTTCTCGATATTCGCGACTTTTTATTGTGAAAACAGTTGGAAATGCCTTTGAAAAGAAGAGCTTTTGATGCTCGGGAAAGTGTCTCTTGTTTTAGAGTAATTTACAGAACAATGCTGCGTGGTTGTAGAAAAGGCGCACTAACAGGATCAAGATCCATACAGAGACTAGTCTTAGGCTCGAAAAGAACCCAACAATTGACCCAATTTAGACTCCATAGCACTAGCAAGACATCAACTTCTCAAGATGAAATGGATCATTTCAATCAACTGGCATCTTCATGGTGGGATGTTGATGGTCCTCAAAGAATCCTTCATAAAATGAACTTGTTAAGAATGGACTTCATACAGCAAACCATCAGAAACAATATCGAGTTGAATAAAGGAAATACAAATCCTGATGAAGAAGTATACGTCCCTGGTTATAGCACAGACTTGCTACCAAAAGAGATTGCAGAACAAATCACCTTAGAACAAGAACTCAAAAGAGATTCAATCATTGCAAGTCAACCAAAATGGAAAGTCCTGGATATCGGTTGTGGAGGTGGTATCTTGTCTGAATCTCTAGCAAGATTACCACAAGTGGAATCAGTTAAAGGTCTTGATCTATCAACAGATGTTTTAGAAGCTGCTAAACTACACAAGAACTTAGATCCTGCCATCAAAGATAAGATCACATATGAATTGAAGACAATTGAAGAACTACCAGCAACTGAACAATTTGATGTTGTTACAATGATGGAAATGCTTGAACACGTTGATTTACCAAACGAAGTGTTATTAGCTGCTTTGAAGAATGTTAAAGTTGGAGGTTGGTTATTCCTTTCAACAATCAATAGGGATTTCATTTCATGGTTCACAACGATATTCATGGGTGAGCATGTTTTAAAAATCGTTCCTGTTGGAACTCATCATTTGGATAAATATATAAACCAAACAGAGATCAATGATTGGTTTCAAACAAAACCAGATTTTAAAGTCGTTGACAGTAAAGGATGTCTTTACTTACCTTTCAACGGTTGGTCATTTAGTCCAACACCAAACGTTGGAAACTACTTGATGGCAATCCAAAGAACCAAATGAGTACATCAAAGTCATCTTGTACATAATATCAATATAAAATTAATTACAGATCCATATCTAATCACTTATATCTCAAGTAGCAACTTCTTTCTCTTTTTCTTCATCAATAGGTTCATCAATAAACTGAGGAACAGTAGTATCTTGCAAGTATCCAGGAACACTTGAACCTGTTTCGAAATCTTCAAACTCCATTTCATCACCTAGGGCTTCTAATTCAGCATCTAGTTCACTCTCACTAATATCTTCAGGAACATCATAACTTGTAGCCAAGGCATCTTGTAAATCATTACTCTTCTCTATCAAGTCCAACATTTCATCCTGTAAGTCCTGGATCTTATCAATATCGATTTTACCATAAGTTTTCTTTAATGCTTTGTTTGTCTGTTTCATTGCGTCAACAGTGATCATGGTGTTCTTCAAGTTATCCGTAGTCATTTGTGCTTGTGACATATTCCAACTTTGTCCTTCTAGTTGTTGTTTTTGTGCTTCTATCTGACGTCTTTGTTTCAAAAGGTTCAATGCTCTTTGTTTGATGGTATTTTTACCTGGACCATCTCTCATTTTACTTAGTTTCTGTTGATATGTTTGTAACTCAGAGTTCAACTTTGTTAACTTGATATCTAATGAAGCAACTCTTTCATCGATGTTTGAGATGGCATCGTTCAGAGTTGGTTTAGGCAATGTGTTCTTCGATCCAAATAGTCTATTCATGGCTCAGTCACACTATGATTGTTCTGGTTATTTGCTGGTTGTTTACTGTTTTATTTCGTTGTTTAGTGCTTCGTTACAACAATTGGCTCCTTTTAAATTTGGCGATAGCTACGGTTAAATAAAAAAAGACATGTTGGCACCGGTTAAATAGAAAAATGTTTTAAGTACTTCAAAATGAAATACAATTAAACTTGTGATAATCAGTTGTCAATGAACTAATTCCCAGTCACCAAAGTTTGGCATCAGATTATGAAACTTACTCCTCATCTTCCTCTTTTTCAAGATCGATTCCACGGATCTTAGCAGAGCGACGAGACCATTCAATGATTGAAGGTTGACTAGAGGCAAATTTCTCCACAGTGTTGATGCTATCAATAGGAATATCATTAGGTTTAATCTCACCAGCTGATGCAGGAGAAGAGTCACCAAGGGATTTACCATAAGTGTTATATGCTAATCTGTTGTGAGTCTTTTTACCAGCACGACGTGTTTCTGGAGTAAAGGTGACAGCATCTAAAGTAGCAACATCAATGAGCTTGTCTCTAAGCTTACCAGCTGGAACACCTTCTTCTAAGAAAGTAGCAGCAATACCAGCAACAATTGGAGATGCCATAGAGGTACCAGACTGAGGAAGATAAGTAACGTTATCTGCACCCAAACTATAGACTTTCACACCAGGTGCTATCACAGCAACATGTCTTCCATAGTTTGAAAAAGGAGCCCAAATATCTGTAGTAGCATCAAATGCAGCAACGGAGATTACACCATCAGCACTAGCAGGGCTAAAGTAACGGGTGTTCAAACCATCATTTCCAGCAGCCACGATAACAGCTAAACCAGATTGAACCACTGCAGTTGTAGCATCATTGAGAATACCATTGTACAAACTACCAAGAGAAAGATTGACAACAGCTCTTGGATAATTTCTTTTAACGTGATCATTCACAACAAACTCAAGCCCTTCAAGTATGCCTGATAATGGACCAGATCCTCTAGCACTGAAGACTTGTACATCAACAAGTTCCACGTCCTTGGCAACGCCGAATGTCTTTGAGCCAATAAGACCTGCAACATGAGTTCCATGAGGAATAGCTCTACCAATGTCGGTAAACTCAAATCTATTACCTATTGTTGCTCTACCTTCAAAGTCAGGATGGGAAACATCAACACCATTATCAACGACATAGGCAACAACACCTTTACCAGTGGAACCGTATCTGAACTCATATGGAGGGGTTTTCAAATAAAGAGGTTCTTTTGAAGAAATTCTAGCTAAATGAGTAGGAGCATTGTTTTGAACTTTCACGCCATCATCTTCTTTTTCATCGTTATCATCAGGACCTTTCTTGTCATCTTCATCGTTTTCTTTTGGTGGTTCATCAGCAAACAAACCAACTTTGAAGTCTGGTAGAATATCGTAAACAAAAGAGTTAACTTTCAAATCTTCAAGTTTACTGTCTTCCAATTCAGCAACAAAACATTTGAAGGTTTCACCGATAGAAATGGTTTTGATAACATTTGGTCTTAGATGGTTTTGTGTTTGGATTTGATCATCTGACTCTAACAACTGATTCAAAGTGACTTCTGGTTTCAACTGAACAATGTAACGAGAACCAGCTAAGGCAAGAGCAGGTAATGACAAAAAACCAACGATAGCAGGTTTCATATTTTTAATTGGAAAGTAACTGCAGATTGTAGATTGAAACTTAGTACACCATAAAAGATTAGTGGGACGCAAGATAAGAACATTGGGACCATTTTTATATGAAGTTTCAAAGATGGTGACACAAAACCAAAATTAAAAAACAGTTTGAAACTTAAAGTTTTCCACAAAACCAAAACAGATCAAGATGATGTAACCAGAAGTTATCTGGGTGTGGCATCTCTTACCGCCCTCGTCCTTCTCAATGTTATAGAACTCAGTATCTCTTTCATTGTTCTAATTCATTTGCAATACGAGGAAAACTTTCATTAACCCAAGAATTAACAAGCGCCAGTAAAGTTTCAGGCTGATCATGAACTGCAATATGACCAGCATCATAGATCCTAACAAATGTGAGTCCATCGTGACTTTTGAACTCACCAACTTGTTGATTTTGTAGTTCATATGGAAGTAGTTTCTGATTTCTATACTGATCAGATTCATTTCCCCAAGCCAGTTCATTGGTCCATCCAAGATTACCTAGCCAATTACAAATGTAATCTTTGTCACCAGCATATATCAACACAGGAATACCATTCTCAAGTAGTTCAGTAATGTATCTCTGTGATGGCTTGGAATTATCACCAGATTGAAGAAAGTTTGTATAGACAGTACTGTTGAAGAAACTGAACGTTTCTAGTCGAGATCCCAGTGCCGACTTCACATGTTCAAGATCAAGGAACTGTTCAGCCAGTTTAAGTCCTTTATAGCAGTACCCCGTGCTTTCTTCACAGATAACTCTGACATCAAATAAGTTCAGTCCTGATCTAGCAAAGGGAACTATAAGTACTTCACCACATATTTCTGTTGCAACACAACACACTTCATCATCACTTGATTCATAACACTTTGATGTATATTGTTCACAACGGATTGATCCTTTCAGTATGGAATCACAGACATCCTGATCTAATAGTTGACCAACTCCACCATCAGGTCCACAAACCATAGGATGATAATACCTCTCTTGAATCAAGGGATCAGTCATTGGGTTTCCCAATATTATAGACTTCAGGTTGATACTAGAGTTGTTATTAACAATTTCAGAAGCTATCGTTGGAACATAATGACCAGCATACGAGTATCCACCTATATGGAAATCATTCAGGGCAAAGTTTGAGTATTTCTCAAAGAAGAGCTGTAAGAATGTATGAACGTCTTTAGCAGCTTGCACAGTTGATGTGACATTAGAAGCACCATAAGAAAACCCAACACCAGCAGGTTGATCAAGGTATATCACACTAGCATTGTTATTCCACGAATATGGATTATGTATAGTATTCAGATCATTATCCAGCGTTACAGGACCATTTTCAAAGAGCATGCTTGTCAATGTAGAAGAACCAGGTCCACCATTGAGCCAAAGTATCACGGGATCAGTTTGGGGGTCATTTCTCGACTCTATGAAATAATAGAATAGATGCTTATCATCAAAATCGATGTACCCAGAATATTGATTGACTGTATCAAGGCCGAGTGCTAAAAGATCATTGGTGTCATGAGACCATATTTTTGTGAGATTGATGATTTGACTAAGCAGAGGTATTTGATTGTATAAATCTGTGAATAGTTGAGGGAAAGTAGCATTGGGTATTTTATTGATTATTGGTAGTTGAGAGGCAGAAACAACCGAGCAGAAACATAAAAGTAGATTCATCTGAGAAATAAGCTAAGCTAAATTGCTTCCAAAGCTATGAGTTATGAATATCAGCTCAGTAAGAGATCCATATTGTTCTATTAAGTTGATAAAAAGCGGACATAAAGGGTTTTATACATTTTTAAGTGGTTCTTTGTTTTTCTTAATTCGTATAATATTCATTTAGCCTAAATAAGTATATGTGTTATATAGTGTTTAGTGTGTACTGTGTACCTGTTGACTATTCATCATCAGTAGTATCTAAAGTGGCATCTTCCAATTCATCTACAGAGATATGACGACCACTGAAGCTATAGTCACCTTGTAACCAACTCTTAACCATGTTTAGAGCAGCAACAGGTTGATCATAAGGCACCATATGACCAGCATCATAGATTCTCAAGAAAGTTAAACCACCAAAGCTTTTGACTTGACCAGACTCTTCTCTAGATTCTCCACCATACCATGGTCTCAATGTTTCTTCTCTGTATGAATCAGCAAGTATCCAATCTAGATCATTAGTCCAAGCGTAATTACCTAACCAGTTACAGATGTAATCTTTATCACCAGCATAGATCAAGACAGGATAGCCCTTATTCAACAATTCTGCAACATATCCTTGGAAAGGTTTCGACTCATCACCAGTTAAACCAAAACTTGCAAAGACCTCATTGTTACATCCTTCATAATGTGAGACTTTTGAACCTAAAGCTTGTTGAACTTCCTCCAAATTCAAATATTGTTCCACATAGTCCAAACCTTTATAACAAAGTTCACCTTCTGTTTCACATACACCTCTAATATCATAAAAGTTCAAACCAGTATCTTGGTATGGAGATAGTAGTTTGTTAGAACAATAGATTCCCGCAGGAACACAAACAGCAGCTGTTTTCAAAGAATAACAAGCCTTAACTAATCTTGCACAACGAGGTTCATCTTTCACCATTTGTTGACATTGTTCATCGGATAATACTTTCTTATAACCTCCCAACCCACAAGCCATAGGTTGATAATACTTGTTCTGGACTAATGAGTCAGTTATACCATTACCGATCAATACTGAAGTTAGTTCAAAAGAACGATCAGCATGGTTGATGATTTCAGAAGCGATACTTGGAATATAATGACCAGCATAAGATTCCCCAGCAATATGGAAGTCACTCTTACTAAACTTTGAGAATTTTTGGAAGAATAACTCCAAAAACACAAACACATCTTTAGCAGCTGCATATGAGTTGGATACTTTATCATCCCCATAAGAATAACCAACACCAACAGGTTGTTCTAGGAAGATAACACTAGCATTTGAATTCCATGAATATGGATTATAGACCGGTTTCAAGTCAGGACCAATGGAAGAAGGACCAAGTTCGAAGAATAAACCAGTCATTGAAGAGCATCCAGGACCACCATTCAACCAAAGGATGACTGGGTCCTTTTCAGGATCGTTTCTAGATTCGAAAAAGTAGTAAAAGAAATGTTTATCTTTGAAATCCAAATAGCCTGATGATTGTTCAACTGTATCAATTCCCAAAGATTTTTGTTTACCTTGTTGGTTCACTGCTAAGGAGTATCCTTCGAATCTAGAATCAGATATGATATCAAATGGTTCAATTTCTTCTGTTGGTTGTTCCTTGATAATTTGTTGTTTGGCCCTTGGTGCTTTTGGGATCCCATCTTGCTTGAAGAGTTGAGCATACTTAGTCAGGTCATCAAAAGTGAAACCATCTTTTGGTTTTCCTTTCAGTGAGGTGAAGAAGTCCGTCAAGTCAGCAATATCATTTTCAGTGAGTTGTTCATCGTGGTCAAGTGCTCCTTCAGGTTTAACAACTTGCTGATAAGCGGAAGATGGCGTAAAATGAGCAGCAATGGTCAAAAAAGAGAGTAGTAAAGTGGATGTTTTGAAATTTCCCAACATTGTGACGAGAATTTGGTTATATATTGATAGATATCTCTAGTAACTCTCCAGAAACTCCCTGAATTGTGTTCTATTTGTTCTATTTGCCTTTGAAAATGGGGTATTTAATGAAGATAACCATTTTGGTAATTTATCTCCCTTTTTTATATGCCGTTTTATTTAGCCTAAATGAACGAATTTATATAGACAGAAAAATTGTTTCTTATATAACAAAACACACAATAAACAGATTCTGAGATATTCATACAAATCAAGACAAATTGGACTATGAGAAGACACTTTGCTGGTAATAAAGACAAGAACGACACTAATTCCCAGTCTGACTCAGAGTCTTCTGGCAATTCTGACGCTGAACTGTCTGATTTGGAACAACAACAAACAGTCAACAGATTGGAAAGTAATAAACAGACGAGAGAATCAATAAAACTAAATGTTCCAAAGGGCACTCCTCCAATTGTGCCTAAAAGTGTACACATAAAGAAAGATACTTCACCTGACAGTGATGAAGCTGATAAGGAAGAACAAGAAGAAGAAGAAGAAGTCCCAGGTGAAGATGGTGATAATGATGAGAGCGATGACGATGATAGTGATAGTGATAGTGATGAGAGTGACGATAGCGACAGTGATAGTGACAATCAACCGCTGCTGAAACCAGTATTTATCAAGAAGAAAAAGGCACCAGCACCACCAACGTCTGAGGAGAAAGCAGATATCGAACAAGATACACAAGAATCTCAGCTCGAGAGACTCATAAAGCTGTATCCACATGGACTACAGGACATCAAAAAGGAAGATGATGAAGGTGTGAAAGCAGTTGATGATACTGATGATGTTGACCCAGAACAAGAGAGAATGGAATGGATAGAAAGAAGTATAAGAAGATTGTTTCGAGACCAGGAAAGAAGAGAGAGAGCAGAGATTGAAAGAAGTAAAGCTGATGATACGGTACCAGTGCCTAAACTAAGACCAGCATTGGTAAAGATACTCTCAAAGAGATTTCTCAAGGGACTAGAAGGTGTTACAGAAGACACATCCATTACTAATGAACAAGTTCTTCAGATAGCACAGAAAGTGTACGATGAACTGGCAAGTTCACAAACTGTCCAAACTGAAACTCAAGAAGAAGATATAAAGAAGAGAAAGAATGGTGCTGATGAAGAGATTGAAAAGTACGACAAGTCGTTAAAACCACAGAAAATCCAGAGATCCGACAACACGTTGAAAATGGGCTGGGCACCTGTCTCTGACAAGAAAGGTGACGACGGCATTGAGCTGGCAGATCTAGACGACTCTGAATGAATGATGAAACGACTAATTTTCCTCGTAGTTTATATACAATTTACTATGTAAAAGCACTATCATGAAAAACGAAAAATATACAACTACTTACAAAACAAACACAACCACAACAAAAACAGAAACAATTCACCAATAAAACTCAATGACAGACCTCAAACTCCAACCAAACGGACTGGTGGAACTCCCATCGACGATTCCCTCATTCATAGAACCATACCTTCCACAGAAGGACACAAACAAACCATTCATCACCTTGACATATGCACAATCAATCGATGCCAAAATCGCCATAACAGGCCAACGTACAGTGATTTCCCATCTTGAAACCAAAACAATGACACATTATATCCGTTCAAGACATGATGCGATCCTTATAGGTTACAAAACTGCGATCATTGATGATCCTAAATTGAACAACAGATTCAACAATAAGAAAATAAGGCCAGTTATATTGGATCCGGAAAGTAAGTGGGATTTCAAAGGTTCAAGTTTGGAAAGACTGGTTGATTCAGGAGAAGGTCTGGCACCAATAGTTATTGTGAGAAACACTGAGAAAGATCGTAGAGATGTGATTACAAAGAAGTCGGATTTGTCAGCCAAAGGTGGATCCATCCATTTTCTATCATCGTTAAGTGATGATGATGATAATTTATCATGGAAATCTATATTTGAAGAACTACATAATCTCGGACTCTTTTCAATAATGGTTGAAGGTGGTGCTAACATTATTAAGCAACTATTACTCGAGAACGAACTTATTGATAGTCTTATTGTCACTATTGGGTCTGTTTATTTAGGTGATGATGGTGTTGATATCAGTCCGAAAACAAGAGTTGAATTGAAAGATATTGACTGGTGGAAAGGTACCACTGATTCAGTTATGGTAGCTAGACTCAAATAAACCATACAACATATTATCTACGTTGCTTTGAGAAGTATAAGATGATTAATTTCTGCATTTACACTAATAATATACATTTTCTTTAATTTTTTTATGGTCTGTAATCTTTGATTCTAGTTTTTAAAACGAAACAAAGACTCAAAACTTCTTTTTAACAGATTTATAACACATAGATGAAAGTATGATATGAAGACTGACAGCCAAACCACCTTATAAACATATTCTATAACTTGCATAACGACCACTGGTTTCACTTCTTCTTATAATCTTAACAACTTGACCTCTTTTCAATCCAAGATATCTCGCAACTGGATCTTCTCTTTGAATTCTAGGTAATTGAGATTCTTTTAATCTGTATCTTTCCAATAATTGAGTTTTTTCTTCATTTGATAATAGTATATGTCTTGGAACTAATTCATGATGAGTAATGTTAACGATTAAATCTAATTCTTGGAAAATATCTATAGTAGCTGGTGCAACTGTTGGAATCAACTTGTTTGCACTTGAAGTAATACTGTTTTGATAGATGAAAATACCAGTTGAGAAGTTCTTTTCACTGATATGAATGATGAAATTCTTCATTGTTTTGATACCAACAGATGGTTCATCACAAAATTCAACCCATAATAGACCAGTATCTGGAAATTTTTCAAGATGTTCAGAATCTGGTTGTGCTTGGAAAGACATTCTCTTTCTTTCTGGTCTTCCCATAGGATCATTATATCTGGCTTTGAAATCTTCAAGACTTAGATCGATTTCTTCTTGAGCGATGAAATAACCACGATCTCTAACCATCTCTTTAACTGTTCTGAATACTCTCCATAATCTGGAGGCGTTTCTTTCGTTTTCGGCGTCCATTTTTTTGTTATGCTAAAATCTAGATATTCACTAATGTTATGTATGGATGAAAGAACTTGATCAAAAGTGAAGAGAAACACTAATAAGTTTTGTCCGTTTCAGTGATTCTTTTGTTTCTTTCACTTTACTTTTGATGCCGTTTTTTTTTTTTTATTTTGATTTTGATTTTCTGATTTTTCCTTACTAAAAATTTTCAGATTTGTTAGGGCTGAAAGTTACGCTTCTGGAAAAACAAAATACCGAGATATAGGCAGACCATCGGTCCTAATATTACGCTACTCTTTACCGAGACCTACGGGACCCACTCCCACTAGCTCATCTCACTATAACACTGTTATATCTTAGATCTACTTGTTAACATATAAATACATAAATATATATATATCTCATCATAACCCATCATCCATCAAGAAGTCTCTTTCTTCTTTCTATAGTGCAGCACAGCATCCCCACTGTTTTTCCATACAAAAGTTCTCAGTGTAGCCAGTGTCATGGAATCAGGCACAACTTCACCATTACAACATAATTCTAACCAAGGTTCAAATTTATCAGGTAATGACGCTTTATAACTTTCTGGGAACTTTTCATAGATATACGATTTGATCTTCTTGATACGTAACATGTTGTAAGCATTCAATCTCATCAAAGGTTGTTGTGGTGCTAATGCCGAAGCAGAAGTTGACCCTGATCCTGATTGTGATCCTGATTGTGACCCAGGTGTTGTTGATGTGTTGGTAGTCTTAGTGGCTGTAGTGTTATTTGTAGTAGAAGCACCCGATGTTCCAGACGTGGTTGGTGGAGTAGGAAAATTTAGAGCATTCGAAGAAGATGTGGAATTTGATCTCGAACTTGTTCTAGTGAGTATTGATGGTTTGTGGAACGTTATTGATGATCCAGAAGATACAGATAGTTTATTCTGATTTGATTTGTCTGAATTTGCATCTGATGGATCATGTGGTTCTGGTGATGGTATTTTAGATTCATCGGTAGCAGTAGATGAATTTGATGGAGCTGTTGTATTTGTAATTGTTGCTCCTGTTGCTGATGTTCCTGTGTTTGCTCCTGTTGTATCTGTGGTATTTGATTCTGTTGATGGCTGTGGAGCAACATTGATATCAGGTAATTCAGTCTCTGCTGGATCTCTCAAAACAATGAATCCAATCTTACTGAAAGCACCAATAGGATGTTTCAAATGGTTAGTCAAAATGAAATTACCCACCCATTTAGGTAGCAACTTCTTCAACTTTTCATAATTATCTTCATTCAAATGATCATTGAAGATATCAATTTCATCACTATCAGTTTCACTTGTAAGTTTTTGTTTTATGTTTAAGATGAAGTTGTAATTTGAAATACATAGTCTTGGAACTTCAGAGGTTAATGGTGGTGAGATCAATGATGTTTTCAAAGAAGTTAATGAGTATGTGGTATCGTATGTTTTTTCAAAACCTTGAATAACAGATTCTAAAGAAGTGACAGTCTCATCAGTATTCCCATCTTTATTCTCAACCAATGTTGGAATAGTGTGTGAGGTTTCTTGTGATAATGTTGAACCTTCTTGGTTTAGGGTAGGTACCTTAGAGCTTGGTCTTCTAGAGAACAGACTAAACTTTTTAGATTTCGTATCTTTAGCAACCTCCTCAGGTTTCTTTGTTTCAGACTCTTTCTTCGCACCAGCTGTATTCTTTGCATTGAACTCTTCAAGGTAGTTGATTTTTTCTGTTCTATAATCTAAATCTTTACCATACAGATATTTCAAAAAGTTTTGGAATATAGACATAAAGAATATTTTCCCCAGATTATATCTAATATCATCCTCAATTCCTTCAATATCCCCATAAAACGACTTCAGTTCATCACCATAAATCTCGGTATTTGTGAAATTTGATTCACTAACAGTCAAGATCAATTTTCCTGCTGTGATAGAAACATTACACCAATTAGGTAAGATCTCTTTAGTTTGGAATTCTTCAGCAATTTCATCAAACGTCTTTCCATCTTCTTCTGTGAATTTATGTTGTTCACAACATTTAAGAATATCCCATATAATGACTTCATTAGATTCATTCAATGTAACGACATTACGTCTATTATTCAACATTCTTTTTCTGATGATCCCTTTAGATTGATTATGTATAGTTTTAGATGGATCTGACCAGTTTGTAATGTTTGAATTTCCCATGGAGGACGTCAATATCTCACCATCTTTTTCTGCGATGGACAATATACCTTTTGTATCTTGACCAACCAGTTGTTTCTCACCTCTGGTCACTTTGAACACAGATCCATAAGAATCACCAGCTAGGAAATCGTCAAATGAGCCTTGATCATTAGATTGCAAACACCATATCGAATGATCAAATTGATGGGTCTTTATGACTTTATTCATTCTCAGATCAAATATTTTGACTGTTTGATCAGAAGATCCAGATAACAGATAGTTTGAGTCATTCAGGACAATAGACTTGACAATATCCTTATGATCACCGAATTGAGTGACGACTTTCTTTGAATTAGGATCAAATAACAATATATTATAATCATTATCACCAAAGGCCACAATTTTGGAATTTGAGTCCAAAGAGTAGATAGACCCTTTATCACCTTGCTTAAAATTCTCATAACTTATCACCACACCTGATTTGTTCAAATCCCAGAAGTTAACATACTTGTCTAAACCTCCTGAAACGACGTATTGATTGTTATAGTTGGACAATGCCTTGACGTAATCGTGATGGTGTCCTATTAGACCATGCTCCTCTGCAGAGGGGTCCCACCATTGAACGCTCAGATCAGACGAGGCAGACACCAGTTTATCGCCAAACAGAGTGATATCGTTCACCCAGTCGCTGTGTAGTTCCACCAATTTATGTCCTTGACTGTTACTGTTACTCTCCTTTGGTTGGGTTTGTGAGTACTGGATGATTACCCCATCTCGGCCAGCCGAGAAGAGAGAATTCTCCTGTCCCAGAGATTGTGTAGCCAGGAGTTTGTTGACGGGCAGAATGTGGCCCTTGTTGTTACTGGAAGACGAGAGGGAGATGTTGATAGTGCGCTGCCTCATTGCTGCCAGAGTTCCAGAGTGCCTGTGTTCCTGAGTTCCTGAGTTCCTTGTGGGTTGTGGTTGGGAGATAATTGTGTTGTGTTGGCTCCGTTGGTAAAATTGTAAGCGAAAATTGAAACGCGAATACAATCAAACAAACAATCTCTTTAAAGAACTAAGTAAACTAACTAAACAAGCTAATAACTGAGTACTTCTTTATATTTGTTAGGCAGATGAAGCAACTGAACCAGAAGGAGAAGGAGACAGCCGTCCAGTTAAAAGCACGTTTGTGGTACTTTGTGGCGAGACTGGTGGAACAGGAATGTCAGGGCCTGGAGACACACGCTACGCCAAAATTTGTGGGTTACTTAGTAGAGCTAGCGTACAACCAGCTGCTTGGAGTCGGTGAGGATCTCGAGAGCTTCGCACGCCATGGGGGACGCAAGACCATTGAGCCAAAGGACTTCTACCTTGCCATCAGGAAGAACCCTCAACTGCTGGAAATGCTCAAAGAGCTGGTATGATTTGTTAATGTTATGTCTTTTTGGTTTAATTTGGTTATTTATTGTTAGTTATTATGTACTTTTACCGTTTATCGATGCTTGTTGGTTTTATTACCGGATTCGGAAGTCAACCTTTTGTAAGCGTTTTTTCATTTTGTCTAGAAATTTGTTTCGACAAACACTTTCAAAAGAACGACGAGCTGAAGAGCAGTGAACAGCAGTAAACAGGAAGAACTGACAATGTTCCAACTGATACAGAAGAGACTCCAGTCCACACTGGCCTCTCCACGTTTGGACATTAAGAGAATCGTACCAAAAAACAACACTTTCTACTTTAGAAACTCAGATCATGAAAACAACATTAGAGAACTAGAAGCATTGTACAGAAAATACCAACACTTGCCTACAAACACAGAAAACTCAAACACTGCCAAATGGATATCTTTACAACAATATGCTCCAAAAGCTGGTGGTGAAAGATTAAAACCATCTCAACACAAACATCTGGTTACCATCCTAAATAAACTTAACGCTATAGATAATCAATTGAAAACCGTTGAATTAACCGAAGCATTAGTCAAATACTCTAACTCATCATCCACTAATAACTCATCATCAATAATAAAACAACTAGATGATCTTGGACGTGCTAAAAGTAAAGGTGGTCGTAAATCATCATCTGCCTCCGTTTATTTGACAAAAGGTACTGGTCAATTTTTAGTCAATGGTAAAACTCTAGATCAATATTTCCCTGAATTAAAACATAGACTAGATGCTATATATCCTTTAAAAGTGGTGGAAGCTGAAGGTGAATACAACGTTTTCGCTAAAGTTATTGGTGGTGGTGTCACTGGTCAATCAGGTGCCATTGCTAATGCTCTTGCTAAAAACTTGGTTATTTTCAATCCATTGTTGAAGAAAAGATTATATAAAGCAGGTTGTATGACTAGAGATCATCGTCGTGTTGAAAGAAAGAAACCAGGTAGAGTGAAAGCTAGAAAATCTCCAACCTGGGTCAAACGTTAGGTTTACCTCTTATTTTCAAAAAGGAAACATATATTTTAATGTCATGTATATACACAGAAATAATCTGTATAATGATTTTGTTGTAGCTCTACTAATTAGTACGTCTACAGAAAAAGAACAATTTAACTGAACACATGAATCATTCCAAGTGACATGCCTATTAATCTTATACGACTTCGACCAGAAGAAGAAAATATTGTATACAGCGAGTTACAGATACCGTTAATCAAGTAAAAAGGTAGACAGAACACATATGGCTACTCCAAATACTTCTGTTGTACTATGTATTCATCTATACAGCTATACTCAGATAACCAGTGACATATTCTAGTTTGAATTTCTAATCAACGCTTCCGTTAAAATCACATCCCAGTCTGCATTAAAAGTGAAGTACGTTTCAAGCCCAGCAAGAACAAAGATACCACATCCCAAACCAACCCATAAACCAACAAGTCCCAATTCTCTATTAAATGCAAAATATAACGCTAATGGAATAGCAACCAGATAATAAGACAAAATATTCAAATACCCTCCAATCTTTTGACGTCCTTGACCTCTTAAACATCCTGCAGCCATAACATTTGCTGAATCCCAAAGTTGATTAACAGCTAGAACTTTTATACCTGGGATAGCCAATTTTGAGACCTCAATATCATTTGTGAAGGCATTCACCACATATCCTCTTCCAAGATATAATGCCACAGCACTAACAGACCCCACAAGTAAAGAAGAAACCATTGCAACTTTTGTAGATATCCTTGCATTTATTAAAGATTGTGAACCAATATGTGTTGCAATTCTTGTTGAACTTGCAATACTAACACCAAATGGGATTTGGAAAGTCAAGGCACCAAGTGCAGACACAACTGATTGTGCTGCTAAGACATCAGTTCCTAATCTTGCAGCTGCTAAAGTCAATAATTCAAAAGCGAAAAATTCAGCAACAACCATGATTACCCCAGGTAATGCCAATGATGACATAGGACCCCAATTCTCCAACGTTCTTCCAAATTGCAATCCATTCCAGCATTGTTTCCCATCAATGAAAGCAGCGTATACGAATAGAAGCACGGCCATTGTATTATAAGTTATCACGATTGATAATGGAGCACCTGCAAATCCAATACCTATACTTGAATCCCAAACCAATAAATAATTAAGCACAACATTTATAGGTGTACATATGAATAAAACGTATTGAGCAGCATGAAATATTCCTTGGGATTGTAAGAATCTTTTACCAGTTTCAAAAAGCACAAACCCTGGTGTTCCAAAAGAAATGATACGCAAGTAAAATTGTGCTAATTCAGTGATGTTTTCATCATCAACAAATACATCCAATATAGCCTTTGAACACCACCATATGAAAATAATCGGTATGGATATCATGAATATCATCACTGAACATCTTTGGAAATGCATCCCAACTAATTCTTTCTTACCAGCACCAAAAGCTTGAGAACATAGTGTATCCAGACAAGTAGACATCCCAGTAAACACTGCATTGGAGATATTGAAAGTCATAGTTGCCAATGATACCGCAGCTAGTTCCACTTTGCCTATATGACCAACTGAGAATATCGAGACCACCGTGAGTGAGTATTGTAAGAATAACGTTATTATAAGTGGAGCAGAAGACTTTGCGATGACTATAAGTTCATTCTCTAGAGTAGTTATAGTAGCTTGAGATTTTGGTGTTTGGAGAAGTGTCTCATCTTCACTGGAATCAGATCGTTCAAGAGACCCATAATTTATGTGATCTCTGGTGTTAATCTTACTCATCTTTCTTAGTGTCTCTCTACTCTTTAGATCATAGAAACTTTGAGAGAGTGTGTGAAATATTCAGAGGAATTCATTTAAACATAGTCGAATTTATGTACTTCGATTATATGTTGACCAAATCAGGTAATGTTTCCCACGGATTTATCTTACTGTTTTCGGAAAGCTCCAAAGGGCTCTTCAATTAAGAAAGAGATTCATACAAATAAAAGTGAATACATAATCATTTTAGTTAGTTTGTTAGTTAAAAGATCATGAGTGAGGAATTTGAAGAACGTTATGCTGAGAAGATAAATAGTTACAAACAACTCCAATACTCCAAAATACCCAAGGAATGGTTACTTTCTGAACAATCACTTCCATTAAATGACACCAATGTCTCTAACTTCATCGAAGAATCAAATCTATTAACTGATGATGAATTGACCATCACAAATTCTTCCACAAAAGAAATCTTAAACAAAATCCATTCTGGTCAATGGTCTTCTCTATCAGTAACTAAGGCATTCGCTCATAAAGCCTCAATCGCTCAACAATTAGTCAACCCATTAACAGAGATCATGTTCCAAGAAGCATTCTCAAAAGCCCAACAATTAGATGATTACTACAGGGAACACCACGCCATAATTGGCCCACTACATGGTCTTCCAATCTCAGTTAAGGATGAATTCGACATCAAGGGACACCGCACAACATTAGGACTCGTATCACAACTTGATTCTGATTTATCACAAACAACCTCTCCAAACATTGAAATCCTCATATCAAAAGGTGCAATTCCTTTCGTTAAGACAAACGTCCCCACTGCTGCATTCAACATCGTCACCACTAACAACGTATTCGGTCCCACACTAAACCCATATCAGAGACAATTCAGTTCTGGTGGATCAACTGGTGGTGAAGCCGCATTGGTTGCATTAAGAGGTTCTCCATTCGGTGTAGGTAGTGATTTAGGTGGATCTATAAGACAACCAAGTTCATTCACTGGGATATTTGGGTTCAAACCAACGTCTAATCGTGTGCCTCATTGGAATGACAAAATCGTTGTGGCTGGTTTGGAGAGTCTTAATGGTACGAATGGATGTTTGAGTAATGATATTGATGGATTGGAGTTATACTTCAAGACTATTGTTGATTCTGAACCTTGGTTGAATGATACAAGAGTTGTACCTATACCTTGGAAGAATGACATTATCGTGCCAAAGAGATTAAAAGTTGGACTACTGATTGACGATGGTAAGATCAGAGTCACACCACCGATCAAAAGAGCTCTGGATAAAGTAAGACAAGTCTTAATTGATGCAGGTCATGAAGTTGTAGAATTCAAACCTGAGGATGGGTTGATTTTAGAAATTGCAGAGTTTGCTGATAAGTTCATGACAAGTAATGGTATGAAGAAACTATATGATGAATTGGTGAAAACTAATGAACCAAACTCAAACATAGATTCCATAAAAAACTCCATTGATCTGAATGTTTCTGAACTATGGGAATTACAAAAACAAAGAACGCTTAAAGTGAATAAACTATGGAAGTATTGGAAATCTCTAGATCTTGATTTTGTGATATCACCAGTGACGGGACTTTCAGGTACGAGATTTGATGGGTTTGTGGATTTTTCTTATTCTCCATTATCTAATGTTATTGATTTTCCAAGTTGTACATTCCCTGTTTTGAAAGCTGATAAAAACATTGATGTAAGATTTAAAGGTGATTTTGAACCAAGAAATGAGTTTGAGAAGAAAGTATGGGATGATTATGATATCGAGTTGTCACATGGAGTTCCTATTGGTTTACAATTAATTGGACCAAGATATGAAGAAGAGAAAGTTTTACAATTTGTCAGACTGGTCTCTAGCCTGATAAAGTATGAATAGCCGCCGAGTCATATGTAACACATTAACTACAGCACCATGATTGTGAAAATATTGTATAAGAACATTCTTCTTTTTATTTAAATATATATTACAACACACTTTGGTTTTTTTTTATCTTTCTCTCTCTGTGTGAATTAATCTTTATAAATTAGCAGATATCCGTCTATCTATTTCTCTTGGAGTTCTGCTAATCTCTTATTAGCTATTACTTCCAAAGCAACAGCATCTTCATAAACACTTGATCCTTCTTCATTGTAAAATTTAGCATTAGCATAAATCTTTAAAACTGATTCTTTGAATTTTTCAAATGTTTTCAATTTACCATTCTTCAAATTTCTTCTGATTGTGTTTAATGAAACAGGTTGAGGTATCAATTTGTAATAATCAGCATATAGTTTCTTTGAAGGTAGATCGATGAAATATTCACTTAATAAATGACCATCTTCTTCAGATGTAGCTTCTTGAAGTTCATCCAACAATGCTAAACCATCAGTAACAAAGCTAGAAGTTTGTTTCTTAGCTCTTTTATTCGAAACGAATGAATCATCTTCAGATGGCAATTCATCTTCTTCCTCTTCTTGTTGGTTATTCTCCGTAGATTGTTTATCAGCAGTAGCAGATCTTGATCTTGTTCTCTTG
Source organism: Wickerhamomyces ulmi (assembly GCA_030569675.1). NCBI lineage: Eukaryota > Fungi > Ascomycota > Saccharomycetes > Phaffomycetales > Wickerhamomycetaceae > Wickerhamomyces > Wickerhamomyces ulmi. The sequence continues at coordinate 245,853 of JAJMLN010000015.1, forward strand.
CTACGACCATTAGTAGCGATTGGAAGAGTAGTTTCTGCTTCAGTTGCACCATCTTCTTCACCATCTACATCCCCACCGTTTTGATGTGATGCTCTCTTAGCTCTTCTTTCTTTAGCTAATCTTTTACGTTCAATAGCAGCTTCAACTGTATCTTCATCATCGTCCATTGCTAACAACCATTGTTCTTCAGTCAAACCATCATCATAATAGACACGTTTCTTTTCTCTTGTACGACTCAATTCTTCACCACCAATAGCTGGTTCCAAATGTTTTTCAATATCTTCAGTGAAGATATCTGGAAGTTCTTCAACAGTGATCAATCTTTCCTTTTGACCACCATTCTTTCTATTTTGAATTTTTTCACGAGCAGCTCTTTCTATATCTAATTTAGCAAATAATTCTCTTTCAGCATCACCTCTTGCTAAGACATCATTCAATTCATCATCATCAAGTTCTTCTTTTTCATCATTAGCTCTACGACCATCGTTTTCTAATAATTGTTTCAAGAAAGCTTCTTGTTCTTCAGCAGTAGATTTATTATCGAATTTACCAGCTTGAATAACTTTACCATCGATATCTAATTTTTGTAAAGCTCTTTCCAAAATAACTTCTTCAACTGTATCAGTTGTGATCAATCTCAAAATTCTAACTTCATTCTTTTGACCGATTCTATGAGCACGATCTTGAGCTTGTAAATCTTGATGAGGATTCCAATCAGAATCGAAAATAATAACAGTATCAGCAGTTTGTAAATTCAAACCTAAACCACCAGCTCTAGTGGATAATAAGAAACAGAAATATTCAGATTCAGGATGATTGAAAACTTTTAACATATCAGTACGATCATCAGCTTTAGTACTACCATCTAATCTTAAATATTTCAAATCACTCATTCTTAAGAAATCTTCCATGATATCCATAACTTGAGTCATTTGGAAAAACATTAAAACTCTATGACCACTTGCTTTTAATTTTGGTAAGATTCTATCCAATAATTCGAATTTACCACTTGTTCTCCATAATAATTCAGTTGATGCATGAGTTGGATTAACAACGTTTTCAACTTCTTCAAAAACATATGGATGATTACAAATCTTTCTCAATTGCATAATCTTATTGTTTAGACCTTTAATACCAGCTTTAGTTGTACCAGTGACACCAGCACCAAGAAACAATGCATTATGTTTTAACATCTGTTGATATAAGACGTATTGTAAACCAGATAATTTACATTTAATAACAGTTTCAACTTTATCTGGTAAATCTTTTTCAACTTCTTTTTTCAAACGACGTAATAAGAAAGGTCTTAACACTTTATGTAATCTTCTAATGACTAATAATGTTTCTTCTTCTGATAATTCAATTTTTTCTTGACCACCAGTATTTGCAAATGGAGTATTAAACCATTCATCAAAAGTCTTTACGGAATTGAAAACTTTTGGTAAGACAAAATTTAAAAGTGCCCATAATTCAGGAAGGTTATTTTGTAATGGAGTACCAGTTAAAATCAAACGATTTCTTGTATGATAATATTGAGAAATTGTAACAGAAAGTTTTGATTGTGAATTTTTCATACGATGACCTTCATCAATAATCATATGAGCCCATCTCACTTTACATAAGATTGGACGATCTTTGATGATATATTCAAATGTTGTTAACAAGACATCAAATTGACCACCTTTAACTTCATAAGCCAAACTTTTACGTTGATTTGGTGAACCTTTATAAACAATTGTTCTTAATGATGGAGCCCATTTTTCAAATTCTAATGTCCAATTTGTGATTGTTGATAATGGAACAATGACTAAAAATGGACCTTTTTCCTTTTTAATCTCAATTAAATATGTAATTAATGAAAGAGATTGAATTGTTTTACCTAGACCCATTTCATCTGCCAAGATACCATTTAGATGATTATTGTATAAAGAAACCATCCATTGTAAACCTTTCAATTGATATTCTTTCAATTGACCACCAACCAAAATTGATGGTTGTTTAGTGATTTCTTCTTTAACTTTATGAGCCACTTCATAATAATCAATCTTTTCACGTTGTTCATCTGTAATTTCTTCAATTATTTCTTCACCATTAGCTAATTTTGCCTCAGCTTGTTGAGTTTGAACAGCTCTAGCTAAAGAATCCAAGAAAGAATTGGTTTGTTTTAATAAATGTGTAATTCTTGTATCTTTTGTTTGATCCAATAATTTCAAATAAGCTTCTTCATCATTAGCTTTCAAAGCTTGTAAACGTTGTCTTGCAGTTTTTTCTAATTTCTTTCCTTCATCTTTTTCAATTTGAGTATGTAATTGAGTTATTGATTTAGCAAATTGATATCTTCTACTCAAGGTTTCATCTCTTTCATCTCTAATATCATTAGCTTGATCAACAATAGCTGCAATTCTTTTCTTATGAAGAGCTTGTTCGATTCTTTGTTTTTCCAAACGTTGTTGTTGTTCAAGTTCTTCAGCCAATTTAGCAGTTTGTTTCGTAACAACTTTTGGCCTTATTTGTAATGATCTTTGAGCAGTTTGAGTGATTGGATGATCTTTCAAAACATCAACTGTTGTATGGGCTTTTGAACCAATGGAAAATATCAAATTTTGTCTCATTGTTTTCTGTTTAGCTAATAATCTTAATGATTTCAACTCTATTAGAGCTCTGATTTTTAATTCATCAGCATCTTTTGATAAATCATCAGCTGCATCTAAACGTAGTTCACCATGTTTGAAAGTACCGATATTAGCTGGGATTTTTTCCAGTTCAGCAATTCTAGCATTGATCTTAGCTAATGTTTCTTGTTCAGAAATAGCATTGACTGTTGAATTAGAACTGAATCTATCTTGAATTCCTAAACGTGATGTTCTTTCATGGAAATCCGAAGATGGTTCTATAGGTTTTAATTCATCGTTTCCTTTGTCCAAAATATCACCATTTGAAGCATCACGGTTTAACCCCAATCTATCTTGAATAGATTCTGGTACATTGATACCTTTAGAGAGAAGTTGGAATGCAACTAGTTGATCGCGTAAAACATCTTGATCATAAGCCTTTTTGGTGGTATTTTTTCTCAATTGTTGTAATTTAGTTTTGTATTTCTGTTGTTGTTGACTTATCTGGTATAGAGCACGTTCTATGCTTTGTTCTTCCTGTAAGTTAGAGTTTGTCAAATGTAGTGTTCTATACCTTAGTAACAGAAGTTCTAGTTCATTTCTGCTCTGGGGCAGAGGTATAGCAGTTGGAATGTTTGTATTTGTCGTTATCTGGGAATTTGTATGATCCACCATTGAGGAATCTGGAGCAGGAGAATTCTGATAAGACGACATTTCTTTTAACTGTATTGTAGTAGTAATAATACTATTAATTTGTATATGTGAGGTTATGAAGTTATGAAGTTATGAGAGTTGTGGCAAATCAGGAAGAGACGATTTGAAGCGAGAGCTTGGGATCACGCACAGATGTTATGTCAAATAATCCAGTGATAATTTATAACACCTTGATTGTGATGAAAATGTCTGTTTGTTTTTTTAAACTAATGTTTTTTTATTCGTGTTTATGTCAACTGTTGTTGATCTAACTGAAAACGAAAACAAATGGAAATCTCCTTAATAACTCAGTCAATTCGCGTGGTTGAAACTGGGGAAAGAAGCACAAACAGTAAGTAACGAACAGAGGAAAT